>CM070607.1:35636975-36019225 GCA_036346395.1 Hsuehochloa calcarea | reverse complement strand
ACGATCAACAATAAATAGGTTCATATCATCGTTTGAAATGACGATAAAGATGTATTATTTATTTATTTATTGACTTTTATTATTATTTTAATTAATATTATTTTTAAAAAATTCATGCGTGCGACATTGCTTTTCTTCCTTGGTTGTCCTTCTTTCCGTGGTGGGCCCCACTTCACGCGGAAACTCCTCAATCATCATTACTGCCGCTCGCCTCTCCATCTGCCGTTCCTACCCCAACCCCGAAGCAATGAAAAGGAGAAGGGAAAAATAAAGAGAGAAGAATTTCCCAAATTAAAAGAAGCGAGTGAAACCTTCCTCGGGTTCTATCAGAGTCGCACGAGAAAACGAGAAGCGCAAAGAATTTTAGCGGTGGAGTACTACTTACTGGTGGTGCTGGTTCGGCCATGATCGGCGGGCAGGCAGAGAGCCAGCCGGCGTCGTCGTCCTGCTGCTCTTCCTCGCCGTCCTCATCCTCCTCGCCGTCGTCATCGTCAGGGCGCCGCGGCAGGAGGCGGCCCGACATACTCAACATCCTCCGGGTAATAATACTCTACTACTGTTTCTTGCCTCATGGTTGCTTCCAATTCAATACCAAAAGTTCTTTTTTATGACGTCGTCTAATTGAAGCCGTCGAGTCCTGATTGATGATCTGATCGTGCCTGGTCTTGTCCATAGGCGACAAGAACCTCCAAGCAGCCTGTTATTATTGTGAGTTGTGAATAATTAGATAAAAATTGCTTTTTTTTGCCTCTAGCTAGCGTGGTAATATATGCTTAAGCTCTGAGCAAGCTATACCTGTCGGCTGCAGCTTTTTTTTTTTTTTGAGAGAGAGAGAATCGGCTGCAGCTTTCTCTTGGTTTGCTTGCAACGGCGAAAGGTATGCATACGATGGCGATTGCTTGAGGTTGAGGCCTGTGGAAGAACCGAAGAAGAGGGGATTGGATTAGAGTGGGCAGAAACGACGGCGGATTCCTGTACAATTGGACAAGTGGCGTATCTAGGCTTGCCTATGATATGGTGCAGTGAGCTCTGCACGGCTGCACCTGATGCACACTTTCCCACCTGTAGTGAGAGTTACTAGATTTGAAGTGTAACGAGTAATGATTCTGCGAGTTCTATCAATTCCAGCTCTAGACTTTTAATGGTCCTTTAGCTTTAAATTGTCGAGCGTAACCCTTTTTGGCCTTAGCCATGATGACTCTTGACCTGAACTGTCACGCCTCAATACAGGCCTTGCTGAGTTTAATTGAATTACGAGTCTAAGGCCTAACGCTTAGACATGCGTTTGAATGTCATAACGTGTGCCACATATACAATCAAGGGAGGAACTACCGCCGGGGCAAGCAGGGGCGGCTGCCCCGGGTCTCCCAGGTGGACTCCCGCTCGCGGCCAGTGGATTGCTGATGTATGTGTATGTGCTTACGGCTGCGTATGAGAATGGGATGTGTTTGGAGCTCCATACATGGCCTATTTATAGTGTGCGAAGATTGACACGTCTGTTTGTATGGAATGTTTCCCAGCTTTATTCATTAACCTAGCTAGGACACAATGCACAATGTTCCCCAAGTTTTTTTTTCTTTTCCAGTTTGATTGAGAAATCATGCATCACATACTGGAAAAAGTGACTGTAATTTATAAATGTTCATACGCCTCTAAATAGACAGCCCAATAAAAAAAAACTTTCTGGAATCTGGATACACTTAGCAGTTAGCACCCGCTACCCGCCACTGCTAGCAATTACATCCCTCCCGCCGGCGCCCCCGGCCAAGGCCAAGGCGCCATGAGCGCGCAGGCCCTGCGCCGCGTTGGTCGTGGGCCGAGACGCCGAGTGGAAGCCGTCCCAGTTGCAGCCCAAGCCAATGAAATGCACAGATGCATAGCACTAGGTAACCCTAATTCCCTAACCATTCCATTCCCTGTTCCTCCAAGGCTCCAACACCCAGCCCCTCCACGCTCCACCGTGCTGAGGTGCGACGCAGCCGCGAGGGCGTTGCGGCGCATGAGCGAGGCGGCAGCGGGCGTGGAAGCACGACGCAGGGGCTACAGTGAGCCACCGAGCCACCGACTACTGAGGCAGCACCAAGGCAGTGGGCACCGAGGCCAGCCTTGACTGGTCTTGAAGTCTTGTATTTTGATTTCCTAGACTATTGAATCACATTGTGCCTCGGTATATTTTACACTACAAGTTTGCCCGGGTTTCTCAAATTCTTGGTTCCGCCACTGTATACAGTGACCCCTATCCCAGAGTGTCACAACCATGGAACACAGGGTAATGCCCACATGACCATCAGGATTTAACCAAGACTACTAACTCAGAGGTAAAGAATGATAGCCAGCTCTTTCTCAAGTCTCGACTGTTCACTTCCACCAAATGTTGGTTGTAACATGTAATTTAGTTGTGTACCTTGTTTTTTTTGGGGCGGGGTTGGGTTCCTTGGGTCTTAATCACGGGCCTTAGCTGATGTCCATCCTTTGTCTTTTAATACCTAGTATAAAATTAATATTATGAACCTTTCGCCTTTAATATAGCATTGATATTCTGTATCTTTTGTCCATAAAATAACTATTCTTGTTAAACTTTGTATGGTTGTATACATTCAGTTGTTTCTCTGACCAAGGAAAGTTTCCATTTTGTCTGTCGAAAATCTTATTATTTAATTTAGTACTCAGTTCAAATACTTGCTTTATTAGGCATGACCTTAAACTATTTTCTTATACACATTTAATTAAAGAGTAGTGCTTCTATACTCTCCCCAAACAGACAAAAGAATGAATATTATGTATTAGCCGACTTGGTGATTTTTCCTGTACCATTCTCTTATGAGTTAGGACACATGATTCTTATCATCCTGCTGATTTTTAGACCGTTTAATTGAAGTTCTCTTAATTATGTGATTTATCTTTTATTGACTATTTTGTATGCAATATAAATGATGCTCGAGTTATTGCTGGGAATGGGTTTGGCATATGTCTTCAATGAAAAAATGGACTTTGAGTTTCTTTTACAGAAAAAGTGATTTGCCTTGAAGTATGAACCTGGAACGAAGTGCAGTCTATCTGGATTCAGTTCAAGACTGTCCTTAGCTCTGACTTGCTTCTTATTGGCATATTTTGACAAACCTCGAACTAAGGAAATGTCCCTAGCCTCTTGAGAAAGCTATCCACAGAAAGGAAAAAAGAAACTTAACCAACTGAACAAAAAAATTGTAAAACTGTATATACATGGCCACATGGGCAGTCATGCAGATTGCTCTGGCAGTCCTATGCATTACAGTATCCTGAACAGTTATGACATTTTGGATTCAGATATCCTTTTGTTTGTTTTATTTGGTCAATGCTTTAACTATGGCCACTGTTTTGTTAAAATGTTTCTATTGATATAATCTGGTTTGTTCCATCTGTATTTATGTAAAGAGTGCAGCATGTCTCAATTCATCATCTTCTGATACTGGAAGAGGACGGAGTAAGTTGTCAAGCAACAAAGTAACACATGGATTTCACTTAGTGGAAGGAAGATCTGGCCATGACATGGAAGACTACCATGTAGCAGAGTACAAGTGCGAAAATAATCACGAACTTGGTCTGTTTGCTATTTATGATGGCCATTTGGGAGATAGCGTGGCCAGTTATTTGAAAGCTAATCTTTTCAACAACATAATGAAAGAGGTAAGTTTCAATTTTCGTTTTCGTTTTCCATCCCTGTAAAACATGAAGCGTTATTTTAATGGAACTTTATTTTATGATATTTTTGTTGTTGTTGCAGCCTCTCTTCTGGATGAACCCTCAAGAAGCAATTAAAATTGCATACAGCTCTACGGACAAATATATTCTGGAAAATTCTAAACAACTAGGACCGGGTGGTTCAACAGCAGTTACTGCCATTGTAGTTGATGGTAGGGATATGTGGATAGCAAATATAGGCGATTCGAGGGCTGTTGTGTGTGAAAGAGGTGTTGCTAATCAGCTTACTGTTGATCATGAACCCCATACAACTAGTGAACGAAAGAGGATTGAAAATCAAGGTGGTTTTGTTTCTACTTTTCCTGGTAAGTGTTTTGTTGTCCAATCGTCTCGGAATTGTTGTTTCCAATCACAAGGTAAAATTATCTCGATACATTTACTACTTGCTCATAGGTGATGTTCCTCGGGTAAATGGCCAACTTGCGGTTGCAAGAGCATTTGGTGATCAGAGCCTCAAGGCGCACTTAAGTTCAGAACCTGATGTTAACCATGTACTGATAAACTCGAATATAGAATTTGTCATACTTGCCAGTGATGGATTATGGAAGGTACATGCATATGTTTTCGTTGCCAAGTTTTGTTTACTTCATGTTATTTACAGTTATATTACCGAATTTATAACCATGTATTGGAGAATTTTCATGTTGGATACAAAATCAAATCGTTCCTTCCTATTATTTCCTTTCCCTAATTTGTATTTACCATTTTTCATTCAAGATTAAAAAAAAACTTTTCTACCAGAAAACTCACGAATCACGATAACCTTCCTAAGACTGATGTGGCCACTTGGCTAAGATGGGCATTTTGTCCTGTAACCTTTTCCTAGAGTCTACCCCTTGGCCTCACACAGTAAATGGCCAGGAAATGATTGAAGTTTCATGAAGTCACTTGTGACATGTTCCTCGAGAAGTTACATCAGCAATCCATGCAAACAATATAATTTAGTTACCCCTGTTAAAATAGTTCAGTTTCTTGTTCATATGCAAAAAATCCATATATACCCGAATAACAAATCAACATGTTCGCTGACTTGTATTCCTAAATTTTGCTTAAACCATTTCTTGACTATCTTTTTTGCTGGGTAAAGGTGATAAAAAACCAAGAAGCTGTTGATCTGGTGAAGTCAATCAAGGACCCGCAGGCCGCAGCAAAGAGATTGACATCCGAGGCACTTGCGAGGATGAGCAAGGATGATATTTCGTGCATCGTCATCCGTTTCCGATGCTGAATCTCATATTCTCACACCATCCAGCTCATGAGTCTGAATCTTTCTCCTCGTTATCTCCCTGCAGTCGTCTGTGTCATTTCCTTCCGTAGTTCTGTGTGCCAGATCAATGTACATTGTGGCTGGTGGCATCTGGATTTATAGTAGCTCAGGACTGGACAAGACAGGCATTTATCCAAACTGGGCGAAATATTAGGCTTGGGTGTTTTTGAGTGTGTGCAGGGTGTTCATTCTTCTGTGCATATATACACACGTTAGGAACAGTAGACTGTTCATCTCAAGAACACAAATAATTCACCGTCCATTAATAGGCAGACGTGTATATCGCAGTGAACTTCTCTCTTCTTCTTTTTTTGGTTGAAGGGCTATTTGTTGTGAACTTGTAATTGTGTGGTAATGATGTTAATGCCGTCTGAGGTGTATATATGCCGTGCGCATCTAACTCATTGGCTGTATACGCTGTAGTTTTGGTTATGCTTTTTTTGATATACTATAATATTACGGTTGTTGGTATTGTGTCCACTGTAGTTTTTTTCTGTGTACTATGATTTGTTTGGATATATATATATATATATTGGAGTAGTTGGTTATGTACCTACTGTAGTTTTAGTTCCTGTGTTTCATGTGTCTCCTGCAATATTTGGTATATATCTACTGAAGTCATTGGTCCTGTGTCTGCTATAGCTTAGATCTCTATGTACTGCAGTTTGGCTACACAGGGAAAGCTAATGAATCTTTGGTTTAACTAGTTCCGTAGACATGCATGTATGTACACGTGCAAAGTACGTGGATCGTGCTGACGGATGCTACTACGGTAATACGAGTTAGCAAGCCGATGCAATCTACAGTACATACTTGCCGAGTTACTACGGTAAAAAAGGGTGTCACCCATCACATTTTTTCCCGGTGTTAGGTTCGAACCGGGCTGCTGCATTTGGTGTCTCGAAATTTTTGGCACCTACTGGTGTAACCCTCCAGTTAATTAGATACTACTTAGTTTGCCAAGTGGGGCCACGTAGCCGTGTACGACGCTCGGCGTTACAAGCCGCTTCCTCGAGCCAGGAAAAACAATGTAGCGATTGGGTTGGTAGGCAGGGGAGTGAGGTGGTGTATGTAAAATATTTATTCTAAGGAAGGGTGTATATTGAAAGAAGCGATGGGGTTAGAAAAGTTAATGTTTGAAATGTATTATTGTTATTTGATGTTTAAAGATGAGTAAAAGGATGGTTGTTAAGTCAAATGTTATGTTAACGCCGAGTAAATCATGTATTATTCTAACTAGCCGATTTGAAATATAATACAGTTGTATTCGCTATACATACAACTTTAATGTATATATAATTATAGATATAGACATTTGTACTCATATAAATAGTGATGCAGGCACGTGTTTCCATCCGAATTGTATTAACTCATTGTTTCTGGCCACAAAGTTGTCCTCAAATTATTTTAAAAGTGCGCCCTTCAACCATATAAAATTTTCACCTTGGAAAAAGGGAATGTTTGCTAAGCTAGTCTTAGTTTCTCGGTTGCCAGTTTAGGTTGTGTTTGGTTCGGTGTATGAAGTAGTATCCGGACGGGATCGGTCGAAATATGGATCATCCGTCTGTTTGAATGGAGGGATGTAACCAATCCATCCCGAATGAGATGATCCTACTTCGAAGAATATTCTATCTAGATGTTGTATCAACTCATTCATCAAAATCGGGCGAACCACGCCGTCCCAGATGGGATCGCTCGCTCATGCGGGCTTCACGTGACCCAGGCGCTGAACACGGTCACCTTCTCGAGCGAGGCAAGGCCGCGAGGGGAGGCGGCGGGCGGGGTGAGGTAGCGCTAGGGAGGCGGCAATGGGTGAGGCGAGACGAGATGATGCTGGGGAAATCTAGGGTCATGGCGAGGTGAGTGAGGCGGCGCTATCGTGAAAGGAGGCGGTGTCGGGCGAGCAACGTTGGGGAGGCAGCGACAGGCAAGGCGAGGCTGCGCTGGGGATGATGAAGTGAGGGGAGGCAGTGGTGGGCGTCGACGGTGAAAGGGAGGCGGCGGCGGGCGAGCAGCACTGGGGAGGCGGCGTTCTGCGGCAATGGGCGAGGCAAGGTGGTGCTCGGGAGATCTAGGGTTGGTGAGGCAAGGGGTGATAGGCGTCAGTGATGAAAGTGAGGCGGGTGCATGTGAGGTGAGGGAAGGCGGCGGTGGGTGAGCGGCGTTGGAGAGGCGAAGAAGAAGAGGAAAAAAAAAGATAAGGAATGGTTGTATGAAAGAAGGAAGAAGGAAAAGGACGGGGAAGAAATGGAAAAAGAAAAATATATTTCGGAGGTGATTCCCTCATACAAAGAGAAGGTTACTAAACTAACCTCATCCACGAATCAAACACCATATCGTACCATCCTGGATTAACACATATATTCAACCAAATATATTCATATATCATCTCATACATCAAACCAAACAGTCTACTTGTAGCATCCTATCCAAAACGATTACATCCTACACTACTACAAAATAGGTCATAGAAAACGCCTCAAAACCGTCTGTGATAAAATAATCACAGACGGTTCCAAGACGAACCGTCTGTGTTATGTCACTATCACAGACGGTTCGTGGTTAGAACCACAGACGGTTCGTGGTTAGAACCGCTCGAGTGTGGCTCGAATCAAAATAGCATCAACATCAATTGCTCCGTGTTAGGGATTTTTATTAAGTGGGCTGTGAGCCAAAGCTCGTGCTTGTCTCAATTACGTCGTGGCCGAGTTGGCCGAGTGCGCGCCGACCGTCGGTTTCCACGCCCGCTGCCGCTGCCGACTGCTTCGTCGCGCCGCTGCTGCGCCGCCGTGCGCCGCCGCCGCTCTGCTACCGACCCGCCGCTGCCGTCGCTAGCTTGCTGCTGGGGTTCCCCCGGGCTGTCCTTGTGCATGGCTGCATTGTGCTGCTGCTAGCTGATTGCCGTTCATATATGCATGGTGCTAGGCTGCTTGCACCAGGAGCCGTGCCCGTGCGTGCGGCTAGTGCGACGCTAATCGCTGGACAGGGTTGCCGCTAGGTGCTGCAATTTTAACCCTGCTTGGTTGCTGCGGCTGCAAACATGCCATTCATTTATGAACGTGCACATGCGAGCTGAAATTGGTGTCACAACCTTCATCAATGTTTCGATTCTTAGTGTTCTTTACAATGTTATGCCGAGATTGTTGGTTTACACCTGCTTAGGCAATTTCATTACTAAGGAAATGTGTGGTTTTCTGAGTGGATCATGCTTTTCCTGCTCATCGTGCTGGTTTCTTCTCAGAAACAATTCTCGGAGCTACTTCTGAAAGCAGCAAGTGACTACGGGGCATTGACATCATCAGTTGGCGATTTCCGGTTACGAGAAGAAGTACGGCACAGTTTACGGTTACGAGATAATTGATTATGAACTGTTGATGCCTATGTTTTATCACTGACTCGCTCTTATTTTGTTGTTGTTTTCAAATAACCGTTGAAAACAACACGCATGAGATGAGAGTAGCACATACAAGCAATCATTAATATATCACTTTTAGTTACCTCATAGATATATTAGAGAATTAACTCATCTATTTGCAAACTTGATTAGTGGATATTTGATACTTTATGGTAGTGGCGTGGATCATAAATAGTACTAGTACGTGTGGCAATGATAAGTTATGAATGCTTATATGGTAATAGTCTATTTAATAGTATCCTTGTCATTCATTGCTCCCTATCGCATGGTTGCAGATGTTCTCGGGCGAATATCCCGAACATTCTTAAGAACGAGATCCCAAGTTATGTGCGAATGTTTATCCTCCTTTTTGCTATCTTGATATCCTTATTGTAGGATAACTTATTCTAGGATTTTGAATTGGAGAGGTGGTGCTGAAACTGTTAGTAATAATGGTTTAAACTTAGAGTGAAAAGTGTAGTGGGACGTTCCGAGCTCTCAATCGTGCCGAGGTATTACAGTATAAATGATTACTGCAATGGTAAACATGACGTTCTAGCTAAACCTGAGTTCATAATAAGGTACCTGTAAAGCTGCAAGACCACCACTAGCACACTACAAATTATGAACAATCTTCAACTATGGATCGTCAGCTATGTCAGCAACTACAAAATTATCTTCTCTGCAATATTCTACTTGACAGGATGGGTTCTTTCCAGTCACAGATACTACACATATACGGGCTCACTCTTTCGATACTTCGTTGTCCTCTGATTCTTGATCCTCGGAATCTTGCTCCTCAGGATGTACATATTGCTTCATGTATTCTTCCTCAATTGTCTCTTTGAGCAAAATTAATCTCTGGATGATCACTGGGTCACTCATCTTTCTGGCATCCATAAAATCTGTCTCCTTATTGAGATGGTATGAATCAAGCATCATCTTGATCCATTTGTGGAGTTCGTTGGGAGTTCTGCAAGTAAACAATGATGCCTAATAAGCAGGTCTTAATAAAACGCATGGAAACTATCTTATCACACATACAATTCATAATAACCACCTTAGCTCAAACGAAAGGACCTGTACTGAAATAAAATGGTACCCTGTTATCGATCAGTTTATGGTGCCTAGCTCAGAAGCTTGTTTTCTAGCAAAACAAATTCACTTCATTCTGGGCCTTCGTATACCAGTTTGTAAGTGCGAATACATGCTCCACTAATTTTCACATGATATTCATAACATTCCTTATTTTCTTTTGCAAATCTAATGCATCAACAAGGAGTCAAAACAATGTTCTCCTGATCCATTTAGCATTCAGTGTACATGGTTCTGCATTCTTGACTTTTCCTGGATAGAAGGAATCTGAGGTACAATGTAGCACCTAGGAAATCTGGAACGATGAATAGTTGAGCAAAACGGAAAGGGAAAAAGCCAGAACAAGAACTATGAGCTACATTTGTTTAAGTCTAACACTAGAATTGGATAAATGATAGCTGCTTGTAAAGTTCGATTCCACCGGTCACAAAAAATAATGCCTTTAAAAAAAATTTATTTTTCAAAGTCTTCAAGATATTACTTTGACCACTGACTTTCATTGTAACAAATTTGTGAAACGTAATAAAATATACTATTATGAAGGTATTTTGGATGACAGATTTACTAAATCTCATGCAGCCAATCTTTATATTTTTATAAAGATATTAGAAAGATTTGACTCCATGCATCCAATGGCAATCATGGTTATTAAGACGGTAAGGCGGCGAGGCGACTCACCCCTCACACCTTTTAAGCGCTAAGGCGTGAGGCGGCGACGCCTTACACACATCCTAAGGCGAAGCCATGTGGGATTTGAGGAATCATCTAATATATACTAAGTGATAGTTGTTTTGTTAAGTAATATATATTAAGAAATGCCCAGAACCTTCCCAACCTGCCCCGCCCGTCGCCCCCACCTCCTCTTTTCCCCCGCCCGCCTCCCCTTTCTGTTCTTCTTCTTCGGCGGGGAAAGAGCGGTGAGCGGCCTCCCTCCACGCCACGCCACTGCCAGCCGCCGCCCGGAGATGGGCAAGGTGGGAAACGATGCGGGAGGAGGGAGGCGGAGGAGGAAGGAGGCGGCGATGGAGGAGGAGGACGCGCGCCGACGACGGGGTGCTGGATCCGCCTCCCGAGCCTGGGCGGCGGCTGCATGTCGTCGCGCTCCAAGGTCCTCCCCTCCCCCTCTTCCTCTCCGGCCTTAGCGACGCCTTAGGCCTAAGGCGGGGGCGACGCCTTGCCCCCGGCGGCGCCTTACCGCTTAGGCGATGCCTTAATAACCATGATAGCAATATTGTTTTTTTGTGACCAGATTGGGGCGTATATTAGACAAGTCAGCTTAATACTTACATATCATTACATGATAGTTCAGTGGAGCATGTCAACGCTAGCAAATCCTTATCTTAACAATAATATAATTACCATTCCCAATCGACCAATCCAACCAATTCAAATAATGTTAACAAAAACATAGGAACATAAAAAAAAAACTAGATGCATGTGGCGCAATAAATATGTCAACAGATTATGTTAGAACCCATACCACAGTATAGTTTTGCAGGCAGTGAAACAAATGGAACTTTTGCATAAATATCTTTGTCAATAATTTCTTACGTGTAAAGAGCATCTTCATCCTTGGCTTCGTTCTCATCTCCTGGAGAGAAAGCAGTTGCAAGAGCACCAAATCTCTCTTCAGGATCTTCAATATTCAGTAGGTACTTCAGAAGCTTCATCTCTGGAGGTGAGATGCTTCTGAGGCTTTCCTTTGTAGTTGTATAAATATGATACATTATACCCTTGACCTATGTCATGCAACGATAAATACACATAAACACACATTCTCTACATGTTTTATCTAGTAATATTATACATGAACCTTAGTCGAAATCTTAAATCAACATTAATTACAAGAGATAAATCCATGGTCAAAACACACACACAGAAGGGATAAACGCTAAGCCTCATTACAACTGGTAAGTAACAAAATCAGTTCTTGGATTTATACAGTATCTTGATTTGGAAATCTAATAAGAGAATGAAAATAGAATGCACATAATATGAATTTGGAAATCTTATTCCATATATGTAATTATGTATGAGATACAATTTGTGAAGATCATGAGCTATGATATTGCACATATAAAGTGTATTTTGTGAAGATCATGAGCTATGATATTGAACATATAAAGGGTATGCTTGCTCCAAGTACACTATCCTACTTTCTACATTATATGAATAGTCATGGTCTAATACAGACCAGCTCCAGATACATCTAGTACTAATATACAATGTGAGGTATAGCAATTTTTGTGTGCAGGTACTATGATCCTGACCAGGATAAAACCCGAACCGCCAGTTTACCGGTGGCTAGCCGGAAACGGTAACCGGCCGGTTACCGGATTTACCGGAAAAAAACCGGATGAAATTCGTTTGAATTTGCTTAAAAACCAGTCAAAATTCGAAAACTATAATTTGAATTTGCTAAACCGGGAAAAACCGGCCGGGTTTTCCGTTCCCGGACCCGACCGGTAAGACCGGTTACCGGCCGGGTTTTTTATCTCTGGATCCTGACAGCAGAGGTTATGATTTTATATTAAAAAATTGGAGCATAATGTATATGATTAATTAAGTTAGCTAGTCTAACTCGTATCATGACAGCTTACCGCACTTAGTCTATCTAATTTTTTCTTCAAGTGCTGCCTGGCTGCATTTGAATTTGAACTTGCAGATCGTAAATAGCATGGAACAGAAAGTATAAAGAACAAAAAGGAAACTTTTTATAAAATTTCCTTGCTTTCCTATGTAGCAATTGGAAGTAAATGTGTTTTTATAAATACTGTTACCTTCTGGAGACTGAAGTATTCAAAGAAAAGGTAAAAACATCATATATTCATGAAATAAAAACTGTGAACCTGGTGGAACTATGCAATATCTCAAAGAGGCCAAACTGCTATTTTTTTGTGTTTTGTACATAGCAGTGCACCGTATTTTTTCATTACTTGTTGTCTCGCTTCTTCTGAAGCATAATCAAATAAGATATTACTTGCCTCAATGATCTATGTTGATAAATAGTGGGGCAACCAGCGCAATGCCCCATTATGGGGTGAGGTGCTTCAGTGTCCCCACAGCTTAGGTGGGCAAGAATATATGTAGCAAGAAATCATGACTTTAAATATGGACTTCACAGAGAATCTGAGACCAACCTCGTTCTTCATAGTTTTAGAGTCTTTTGCAGCAGCCCAAGCTCTGTTAATCAGAAGAATTAAGGACGAATCAAGTTCTTTAGCCTTAGCTAAGCTTTTTATCTTGTCACAGGCATCATTTAGTGAAGAACAATTCAGTATATCATCAAACTTTGATTGAGCAGAATCAATATCCAATTGTTCCAGTGTGCAATCATATGCATGAATTGCAGATAGACACTTAGCCTGAAGCCTGACAATTGCTGCATGATGTAGAGATAAAAAGAACTTTCTAAGCACATAAAAGAAAAGCAAGCTCATGAAGTATTTTAATATTTGGGACTAGAACTAAAATGAAATAGACACATTTATTTGCCAATTCACACCGCAACAAATTGATACTAATTGGACACACGTGCTTGACAGAATAGATTGATTGGATGAACAAAACAACCAGCCAAAGCAGTAAAAATAGACTAAATAAATATGATCTAGCCAAGGCTTCTAAAATGTGACATCTAACTTTTTCCTTTTTTCCTTTTCCAACTGTTTGAAACCAGACATCATAATGCAAGTTCTCAAGAACAGCACCAAAATCCAATGCTGGGTCTGTTTTGATATCCTTTTCATACTGTTCATATATGTTAGCGGCTAATCAGCTCGATACTCGAAAAATAAAGAATAAATTAAATAAGTGCAGTTTGTGAGTCAAAAACTGTTGGAAGGTAGATAGTTACCATCTCGCTCATCAAGGCCATTATAAGCATTTAAAAGAAAATTAAGATGGCGGAAGAACGCCCCAGTGAAATCCTTTCGTCTTCTCGCAACAATAGCATTAATATCAGCGGGATGCTCTCGGAGCTCTGTGAAGAGTTCCATGTGCTTCTCTATTTCATCGTCAATCTGAGAAAATGAGTGTAAACATGAAGCAAATTCAGAATATCATGATACTATGCATATACCACTGCTCTTGATTGACTGTGGTGCACCTAACCTACAATATTATTGTGTAATTTAAATATCTGATTTTTTTAAGATTGCTTGTAAAAAGATTATCTTGAGAAATAGATCTTTGTCAAAACAGACTTACAAAAGGCGAGGATGCATAAAGAGATCAAATAAGAACATACTTTCTAGTTCAGGTAGGCCTTAAAGCCTACCGTTGTTCTGTCAAAAAGAAAAGAACATACCTTCTTAACTTTTCTAGCAAGTACAACCAACTTTTGCTTCATTGAGGAATCAATCTCCAAATCTATGCGCGCTTGACAATGCTTGTAGAAGTGTGGTCTGTATCTTCGCCACTCCTCTCTAAACACCAATATTTTTCTCCAGTCCTTTGTTTGTGGTTTCTCATGCATAAAGAACTCAATAAATTTATCACAGATTTGGGTCATCGTGTACCCCATTGCAACTTCACTCTCAGTGTGGTCATCCACATTAGCAATAGTGGGACCAGCAGCACACCCTGCAATTGCATGAAGTAACTCACAATTTAAGAAACAATGTTGTAAGGTACACAAAGTTAGTGCGCACGCAAGCACACAGACACAAAAACACACACCGAGAGATAGGTACATGATCCTAGGAGATCAAATTTGTCATTGCAAAACTAAATTTCAACTATTTACCATTACAAAAAAGAATTAAAATTCACAAAGGTACCCTACTAAAACCAGCATCAATTTGTAATAGGAAAATAAGATTACCAAATGAATCATATTAAGCTCAGTCGCTAAGGAAACAAATAAAATATTTTCTTATTAAAACATAAAAGATTTTGAACACGTAGGGCCTGTTTGGAACGCATGAATTTCACTTGAATCAGTTCATTATCTGCAGGAACAGGATGAATTTCCCGCATTCCAAACGGGGCTGCACTTGGGTTCATTTTAAGCATTCTAGTCCTAAATACACTTACTTGCCCTCAATCCACACTTAGGTAATCTAGGAAAAGTAGTTCAAAGAAATAAATCCACTAATGTATCTGACTATCAGTGATACCAAGTAGGCTAAAAATTGACCTCCTATGGGAGGTTCTGCCCCCTTTCTTACTCTTGCCAGATTTGGGTTACGGTGCTAAAGTTCCAATTTCCAACTTGCCAAGGGTTCAACCTTGTCCATTGAATCCAAACAGGTCCTCAAACTTCTCAATTTTCGTTCAAGGAGAATAAATTCCACAGGAAGTCTAAAAGAAAGCTGGACTGATCTCAACTAAAAAAAGACCGCAAATAGTCTCCAAATAGTCTCCATAATTTGCATATCCTAATCCAAAGGTGCTATATCGCCACAGCCCTCATGGCCACATCACGGCAGTTCGACAAGCACCTTGCGTGCAGCACGCAATCCTCACGAGGACCCACACCAATTGGCCTAACCACAACCAGGAAATACAGCGGCCTGCATCTTAGAACAGTCAAATACAGCCAAGCAAGCTAGGGCTCCTTACCGAAACAAGAAGAAACCATCCGAATGCCCACGCCAGTCCAGTAGAGGGGTGGAGAACGACCACGACCACGTCTAGAAGGGAAGAATCCACGGATGCGTGCTTCGGTGGAAGGAAGCCTGGAGGCGTGTTCGGCGGCGCGGGCCAAGGTGAAGCGAAGAGGGTGGCTTCTTTGGTGATGGTGCGGGCGAAACTTTGGGACGAACGGGGGAGCCGCCGGTGCCGGGAGGAGGAGGGTGTGATGACCCGCCCCCGCCCGCCGGAGAGGTACCGGGAGGGCGCTGGAATAGCACATTCGGAATGAGCAGCGGCGAACCCAGCAGCCTTGCGGTTCTCCTCCCTAGCCTTCGATTCAATTTGGATTGAGATGTTTCGATGCCATGCTGCTTTGTGGTTGTGGGTTTGGGACTTTGGGTGGTGGATATCTGCAGGGGAACGGGGGAGAGAGACGAGGAAGAACCGAAGAAGAGCGAAACGTGGCTGACAGCTGGGTCCCTTCTTTTTTTTTCTAAAGGAAAGTTTCGGTTTATGCTACGGGTCCGATTACACTTTCGGCCTGTGCTACTGTTCTTTTTCCCTAATTCGGTTTATGCTACTTAAACACAAAACTTATTCGGAAAATATCACTGTCGTTACCTTATGATAAGTTAGAGTACTAATGATATTAGGTTAAAGTGTTTGATTAGGATAAATGATCGGTGCTACCCATTCAATAATTCTAGAAATTCCACTCGAATCCGAAAGGGTTTGAGAAGTGTCATTTTGGACATATGTGGAATTTGGTGTCAGTAAATTCTAGTCTTGGATGCAACAATACTAGGGAAATCAATTCAAAAGTTAGCAAAAAATTGGTATAGACAAAGGATCAAGAGGAGGTGAAGAACAACAACGAAGGAATGGAGGGGAGTGATATGCATGTACCAATGGAGGGGAGTGAGATGCATGTCCTCTAGAGGAACACACAAACTATCTAAACCTTGGTTCGTTGCTTCATATCCTTGATCCGCTTGCTTTTACCCTAGATCCAACACTCCGAGGAGTGAAATCGCATCTGTAGCAAGTGGATTGGAGCTAATTTTGGTCCAAAGCCGATAGATTTGGACTAGGGTTAGAGCCGCTATTGCTGGGGGTTTGGGGATGATCCAGGTGAGTAAAGAGGAGTGAGAGAGGGAGATGGGCGAGAGAGGTCAGAGTATAGTCTAGTGGTATCTTTACTCTTGGGAATTTTTTGAAAGTCATCATGCTCCACACTTAACTAAGACCGATAGCTCAACAGATTTCGATAGAAGGTAACTTCTGTGGCATTTCCCGAATAAATTTTGTGTTTGGGTGGCACAGACTGAGTTAAACAAAAAAAAGCAGTGCA
This sequence comes from Hsuehochloa calcarea, assembly GCA_036346395.1. Classification (NCBI taxonomy): domain Eukaryota; kingdom Viridiplantae; phylum Streptophyta; class Magnoliopsida; order Poales; family Poaceae; genus Hsuehochloa; species Hsuehochloa calcarea. The sequence goes on along the minus strand of CM070607.1, from coordinate 36,002,800 downwards.
TAGACCGAAAGTGCAATTAGACCAGTGGCATGAACCGAATTTATCCTTTTCTAAATCGTGATGCATAAACTCATGTGCCAATTGGGATGCCACGTCACCTAAAACCCATGTCCCTAGTTGCCTCCATGATGACCATTCAAATTACCATTGTGCCCTCCACCATGGTTACCATCATTTGCTCTATGTGGTCACCACTAGGACCATTTTGGCCATTTTGTCCATGGCCATTGTACCCCTCCATGGAAGAACTGCGGCGGAAAAGGGTGCGTGTCTCCTCCATTCTCCGGTGGGGGCTCTTCATCTACCGGCAAGCCTCCAAGTGGATTCTGATGGATAATTTCACAAGGCACCGTCCAAGATTCACCCTGGAAGTCATCTCCTACAGAGAACTGGATACTCTTCGGCACATTCTCTAGATCAATTACCCTAGCCTTTGTGATGGTTCTAGCTAGGTTGTTTAGATCTTTCTCCCAAACCAGTAAAGTGCCAAAGTTTTTAATTGCATTGGATATGTGACCAACGCTCCAGTAATCCATGGGGAAACCTACCAACATCAGCCAGCATTCCCGATTGAAATTAATACACTTCCAATTCTTTCCTTCATTATGCTTTTGAAAACTAATCGAGACATTATGGAATTGGCGGGGACTAGCATAAACTAGAGCATCTCGATCATTCACACAATGTTGAGAGCCTAACATAAGCAGTTCCTAGTGGACAGGGTTGGACATCTCGCACCCGGAATCTCTGAACTCCGGTGATGAAATCTCTAAGAACATCTTCAATGTTCTGGAAATGGTACCTTACCATGTGGCATTGGGGTGATGGTGGCGAATGGCGATGGCCAGGTCTTCGTTCTGCAGTGACGCCCGACCTACTACCCGAGGCCTTCCATTGCGGCCCTCGACCACTTGAACCTCGTAGCTACAAGGAAGGAACGGCCTTGGGTCGTAGCCATGGTTCGCCATTGGCTAGTAGAGTACTAGTGCACAAGCTCGATCATCCAAGTGAGCAAGAGAAACCCCATCTCTCTCTGGTGAGTTCTGTTGCGTCTCTCATGGAGAAGCCGAATAGTCAGGAGGAGGCAGGCCAAAGAAGTGAATGCCACAATCGCGCAAGGAATTAAAATATTTGGGCCAATTTGATTGGCTAGTTGCCTGTTTATTCCCTCGACAGAACCAATTTAAGAAATCTCTATTCGACCATTTCACTCTCTTATTGTTCCCTCCACATACAAAAGGGAGTTGTTTTAGGTTCACTACTACAACATCTACAAATTATTCTATACTAGACGCTCTATCATAGACATATATGTTATACTTATCACAAGCAGTTCGTGAATAGAACCGTCTGTGAATTACCAAACGGTTTTGTAGATAAAAACGGCTATGATACTTTTGTTTAAAACAAAAATTTGGACTTAATGGGCGGGCTGCCGAAACTCGCTTTATATTAACAGAGTCTTCTCACACCTCTGTCTCCTCCTCTATCATCTCTCCTCTAACCGAGTGCCGCCGTCCGTCTCACCCCGACCTTGCGCTCCGGCCTCCCCCGAGCTCGTCGCCCGCGGCCTCCTTCACCTCACCCCAGCCTCGTCGTCGCCGGCCTCCCACGACCCCGTCGCCCCCGGCCTCCCCCGAGCTCGCCGTCGTCATCCTCCCACGGCCTCGTCATCCCGACCTTCCACGACCTCACTCTCTCTACTCTCCCTTTTTGCTCTGTGATGTGGATTACTAAGAGCTAGTGTTAGTGCTCTGTGAGTGGATTGAGTTGATGCTACTGTGATGTAGGTGATGCTGTGGCTATTGTGGGAAGCTCTCTATGCATGTGTAGTTCATGCTGAGTTATTTGGTTTCGGCAAAAATATAGATGACAGATCGCACACTGTCCAATCCAATGAATAAGACTAGCAGTATCTAGTTATACTTCCCCCAGAAGTATGAGTAGTAGAAATCTCGCAAGTGGTAAAAATGTAATCACCTATATATGTTTTAGGTTGGATGCATGGGTATACTTAGAAATATTGGTCACAACTCACAACCCTAATTTGTGTAAAAATTGGGATGTCTTTGGCTTTGGCCGCACAGGAGAGTGTGCTCGTGTTGGGGCGCACGGGAGAGGCGGGATGCTCGGCCCATGTATTTGGGGTTTACGGTTTACATGTTAGGGTGTTAGAGTTAGGGGATTGGTGTTGGCAATCGCCACTCAGTGTCTACAAAAAGATTGGCGGTGCGGCGTGGCACATTGAGGAGAAGGGGCAGTATGGCAGTTTGGTCACCTCACCACCAGTGGCGTGACAAAAAGTGTTATTTTAGCGGAATTATTCTATGATGTGACAATGTTATTTTGTTACGTTACGGGTGGTGGCGTGACAAAAGGGATCAGAATTAGAAATAAAGTTTCTGGAGGTTAACTTTAAAATAAAATTTGAAAAAGAGTTAACTAATTAAAAAAATTCTATACGAGTTGTAACATCTGAAAGGGTTTGAAATGACAAGTGTGATATTGGCTTGTGCAATAGCATGCCATGTGTGACATTGCATCGTCATCCTTCAGCAGGGATGCCACGCCGCAGCTGTAATCCATGGGAAGGGGCCAATTTACACAAAAGACCCTCACCAACACACGAATAACCAACGAACTCACGTGGCCCACGCGTAAGCACAGTTGACAGCGGTGTGTTGCCTGATTAATTACCCCTCGCTAATCACCGGAGACGTAATTAACCCCGCAGTTAAAATGAGTGACGAGTGAGGTTAAGAAGCCCCGCACACTTGCTTAAGAGAGGCGACTCCACTGTCCCTCTTTTGATCTTTTCCCCTTCCCCCTTCTCCCCCGTTCCACTGGTCATCGCCTCCCTCCTCGCCTCCGCAACCCGCCCCGCGGCGCCGGACCCGTCCCGCGGCGACGCCTCCCGACGCCGCGGCCTCCTTCGCAGCTCCGCGCGCTCCCGACCGACCCCCGGATCGCCGGAACCCGTGCGGCGACGAGGTCACGCGGGTTCGAATTCGCAGCGCTGAGACGTCCCGGGCGCGAAAGGTGAGCCCTTTTGGGTTCGGTATGGCTCTTGGGGTCGATTTGGTCTTGGGGGTAGTTTGGTTCGCGGGTTGCTTTGATTTGGGTCGTTGTTGAGGCTCTTGGGTTTGCTGTTTGGGGTTCGATTTGGTTCTGGGAGGGTGGGGTGTCGCCTGCTTGGTGGGAAGGTTCCCAATTTTTTGGATTGTTTTGGAGTAATTGATGGATTAGGTGTTCCTCTTCTCGGATTTCTTGGATTTTCTTGTTGTAGTGTATCAATTTTTAGTTGCCTTTCGGCTTTCATGTTGGTGGTTGTGGAAATTGTGGTTCTTGCAGGATGAAGACGAAAGCTCTGATCATTTTAGTTTCTTGTAGCCCTATCCTTGTCTCTAATCTCTGTTGGGTTCTGTCCTTTGCAGTAATCGCCTTTCGGGGAGCTGTGTGAGGGAGCAAGGAAAGAGTGGAGAAGCTGAGGGTTTGGTTGTCGGAGAATGGTGGAAGGCGCCAAATTCCCTGGGATCATTGGTGCCGTGGGTGGCCATGACGGCGGCGGGAAGTTCTTCGACATGGCGTACTACCAGAAGCTAGGGGAGGGCTCCAACATGTCGATTGATAGCCTTAACAGCATGCAGACCAGCATGCACGGTGGTTCGATTGCAATGTCTGTGGACAACAGTAGTGTTGGGTCTAGTGACTCTCGTACCGGGATGCTTAACCATCCTGGTCTCAAGGGACCTGTCATCGTGGCCAGCTACTCGGTTGGGAACAGCATTTTCCGTCCTGGGCGGGTGTCGCATGCCTTGAGTGATGATGCGTTGGCACAGGCTTTGATGGACACTAGGTTCCCGACTGAGACGCTCAAGGATTATGAGGTGGACCATTGATTTGGGGAAGCTCCACATAGGAATGCCCTTTGCACAAGGTGCCTTTGGGAAGCTCTACAGGGGAACCTACAATGGGGGGGATGTCGCCATTAAGCTTTTGGAGAGGCCAGAGGCTGACCCCGGGCAAGCTCAGTTGTTGGAGCAGCAATTTGTGCAAGAAGTTATGATGCTTGCAACGTTGAGGCACCCAAATATAGTCAAGTTCATTGGTGCATGCAGGAAGCCGATGGTTTGGTGTATTGTGACAGAGTATGCAAAGGGTGGATCTGTTAGGAATTTCTTGAATAGGAGGCAGAACAGGTCTGTTCCACTGAAGCTGGCGGTGAAGCAGGCGTTAGATGTTGCACGTGGCATGGCCTATGTTCATGGCCTTGGATTCATTCACAGAGATCTTAAGTCAGACAACCTCTTGATTTCTGGTGATAAATCTATTAAGATTGCTGACTTTGGAGTGGCTAGGATTGAAGTAAAAACTGAGGGGATGACGCCTGAAACAGGAACATACCGTTGGATGGCTCCGTAAGTTGAACAAACATGCTCTTTATCTTGTTTATTTTAATTAATCGTGATGCTATTAATGCAATTCAGTTTCATTTCCTCACATTACCATTACCCAAGGCCACTGTATGGATCAAGCAGAACCTTTGTTTGATATTAAGACATCTGCAGTTCCTGTTGGACTTTATTTTAGTTATGGCGGTTACCATAACATGGTCATATTTATTGGTAGCGGCATACTGTTTTTATTGGTAGCGGCATACTGTATATGTATTCTAGCTACATGCAATGTTCTTGTAGTAGTCCTAATTGCTTAATTTATCCTGGTCTGTTATGACTGGATTTTTATTTTATTTTTATTTTTTTTCCATTGACTTATTTCTCCAAAATTTCCTTGATTTTAGCACTCCCAGACATGCATAGAGACAAGTGAGTTGCGCAAAAATGCATGCTGATTTGTTTGGAAATTTCTGTACTGATACTGTCCAGAATTGTCATTTTATAATTGGCCTTTTTTATTTTTTTTATTCTCCATTTGAAAGCTGGCTTGGCAAATCAATATTTGTATATGTAAAATAAGCATGCTGCTGCCGGAGATGTTCTGGAAATTCACAGGTGTGGGTTCAAATATTACTTATTATTTAAGCATTGCCCAAGAGGATGTCATTTTAGGAACTCATATATTACTTTACTTATATGTGCTTATAGATGGGCCATGGGTCATGGGTGCTAATGTTTAACAACTATTCCTATCTAAGGTATCGGATTGCATCTGTTGCAGCATGCCTTTAAAAGCATTTATGCAGTAATTCCTCATTGTTCTGCTGAGAGATACATAAGGTTATAACCATCTTATTATAACCATCTTAAGAGTATTTATAGAGATTGTGGCTCCAACCTGCTAGTTTAGGTGCATGTAGAAGTTATATTAGCTGCTACTTCTCAGCCAAGGATATTTGGTTGGTCTTAACTGCAGGACATTTGGGGCTGCTTTTGTTCATTTATTTTTCAACTAATAAGAGATCAGTGGAAGTATGGTTTTCTGGAGGTTATCCTTTTCTTGCTTTGTCCCGCAAATTTTTTAGGAGCTTAAAGTATAACTAAGCCATCTTGTGATGCACATATGATCGCAGCTGGCCAGGCTAAAGCCATTTTTTTTGGAGAGGGGCAAGCTGTTGCAGGCCAATTTGATTTGCACCAATCTGAATTCAGTTTATTTCATGTGCAGAGGGTAGATAATATGCCAGTTGATTTTACTATATATGTAAATCTTATTTTTGTCTTGCTTGCCTCAGGTCATTTAGTCTGTTGTTTGGTTGACCAACTTTAGTTCAATCATATGTGTAAATGCTGCTGCAATTACTCCATTTGTGTGTTTCCGCAAGAGTGAAGATCCATTTCTGCAAGTCCGTAGAATGTCAATTGGAGATCTTGTATGACAAAATATAATGGACAGCAATCTATCTAGGACCTTACGTTTATTTTGCGACCGAAATTTCCTTTGTTGTGTCTTTCAAAAAAAAGTCAATTTTACTTATGTTATTAAACTCGTTTTGTTTGCAAAATTATATATGCCACTATCTTCCACTAACAAAGGAATGGGAATCTTGTGAAAGGTTTTTTTTTGCCCTTTGCCTATCTCCATTTTCCCAGACCAAGAGTCAATTTCAGTTAGCACCAAATTTCTTGGTGCTCACTGTACTGTTTTCATTGCCCATGCAGTAATTGCTAAAATTTTTAGCTAAAGATGGACTTTCTTGTTTGAAAGTTTAGTAAGATTGAGTTGATTTCATACTCGATTAATCAGTAATATTTTCATCTCCTGTATCTGAGATTTACGACTTACAAAAACAGCAGCATAAATATGGAATATTCTTTGTGGTGAAGATGTTCAATTAAGTAAACAATAAGCGTCTATTTTGTTGCTTTCTTCCCATATTTTTCCTCTCCTTGGTGCTTCTTCAATCCAACCTCCAAGTTGGCAAGTTGTTTGATTGCTGTCCTTGCCATGCCTCTCATCTCATCAAGAGTTCCCCACCCAGGCCGAATTTTCCCTTCTGTTAGGTGATCGAAATCAAGCGCCTCAGTATGAGGAATAAAGTGAGCCAACAAAGCCCATTGTCCCAGCCTCTTTCGAGATGTTGGTGCAGTGGTCCGCCACTTTCGCTCGAGTCAACATAGTCTCTATCATCGGCGGCATTGGTGCCACTGTAGCCCGTCATCTACATCGGAGCTTGAGCCAACACTGTTGTAGCCCCTCCCATGCCGCAGCGGGTGGTGGCCCCACCACTGCCTTAGCTTCTTGTCAAATTGGCGAGAAATCACAACTTTGCCGACAAAGCCACGAGGAATCCCATTGCCCTTTGAAATTGATTGAAGTTCCCAAGAATAAGAAGCTAAAGATACCTGAACTAAATCAATTGATTCATCTAACGATACGAGGACTTCTGGCGTGGTTGGTCGGTAACGAAGAGAGTAGAAGCTTGGACCTGAGTCTTTGAGATTCCAAACAAACAAGAGAACTTTAGGCATATTTTTCTTTTGTGTTTTTCAGACGGAAATTTTGGGTAACTCCGAGTCCTGTCCTCACGCGAGGCACATCACCGATGTAACTTACCAAACAACCCCTAGGGCACTTGAAGAGTAAAAGAGAAGTATGTATGTTGGCATCGACAGTTCAAGCCATACTTGGCAAGACTTGCTATTTTGTAGAGTAATAATTTGCCGAGCAAGAGTGCTTCTGTCGGCAAGGAAAACCTTGCAATGTGAGGAGTTTTCCTAGGCGGAAAACTCTTGAGCAACTTGGAAGAAAACAAGTTACTTCACGCTTTACACTTGATGAACCACAATCATCGCTTGGCTTCTGTGGGCAAGAAAAACCTTGGTGGGTCGAGCATGGGCAACAGTATGAGGTTTGAATCGCAATTTAGCTCAGTATGGCCCAAAAAAATGAACTACAGCCCACATACAACCCAGTTCGGCCTGATCCGATAGATCTAATAGGCTAAGCTTGGGCGACGATTTTAGGCCCAAAACAAAGCATACTTTTTTTCGGCTCAGTTGGAGTCTAGCCTAGCATGGCCTTTTGCTCAACTAGGAAAGCTCTTGAGTATCGAGCAACATGGAAGGATACAAATTACACTTCATGCAACACACTTGATGAACCACAGTAGCTCCTTCAGCAAGTCAGACCGCTGTCAAGTACACCCATGGGGAGACGTGTCCCCCTAATGATCCTACAGTTTTCACCCGTGCCCGCCCTAGGCTAGCCAGCCATGCTCACCTGTGTCCACCGATGAGCCAATCGTGTTAAGCACGTCCGCAGGAGTCCTTGATGCTCTCTACGCCTTTCGGGCCATGATGTTATTAAGTGGTCGTGGGTTCTTTCTTGTGCCTAATGGGATTGTTCTTGTTTTAAATAAAATCAACCAAAAAGTTGAGGTTTGAGCATTCACTCCTCAAATCGTACTTTAGATTAACACTTTTAGGGCTAAGAGCCAAACAAATAGTCATCAACCACGTCCGCAGGAGCCCTCGATGTTCTCTACGCGTTTTGGGCCATGATGTTGTTAAGTGGTTGTGGGTTCTTTCTTGTGCCTAATGGGACTGTTCTTGTTTTGAATAAAATCAACCGAAAATTGAGATTTGAGTATTCACTTCTCACATCATTCTTGAGATTTACACTTTTAGGGCTAAGAACCAAACAAATGCTCTTGCCTTTCTTAGCTATAGCCTAAATAGACTAGTTTGTTCTTGCCAAGCTAAGCAAAGGGCGTAAAAGATTCAAATGTCCCCATAATATCTAATATTGCTAAACAATAAGGTAATTGCACGTATGGAACTACCTAGCAAAAGGAAGATGTCTATATTGCCCCCCTGAGCTTTGATGGTGTGTCTACTTAACCTCTAATCTACAAAACAAGTTAGCTTACTCCTTGATCTTCTGAAATCGGAACAAAAAGCCCACTAAGCTGGTTTTTTAGGTGATTTAGCTGCGGTGATGGATGACTTGGTGATGACTCACCTCCGGTTAGCACCATTGGCACATACCTCACCTTCTTCACTTCCCTATCTATCGTCATCCTCCATGTGGCTCGTATTGTGCACGTCGTTGCATCCTTGAGAGTTGTAGGTTGCCGGTTGTTTGAGCCTTGGCTATTACTGTAGCTTTCTTCCCTTTTATTGATGATGCTTTGCCGGAGCCCTCAATATCCGTAACGGCTTTTCATGGTGCTCCTCCTTTCCTTTTCTCACACTGTGACGCTATTTTCTCTTGCTTCTACCAAAATGAAATCTTTAGTTGGGAGCGGAAGGGTGGTTATCAAACAATGATGATGGCAAGCAACTTGATTAATTAATAAGCCATCGTTAATTATTCATGCAAGTAAGATGACATCTAGTAGTAAGTGATGGGCCGACCCAGCTCGCATATTCATGCACAGTGCCCAGATTGGGCCATTTTTGGCAGGTGGCCTTAGATGTGGCCCCGTAGGGCGGTGGACGGTGCCTAGTCACTAAGGCACTTGATGGTAACCTCACTGGCTGGCAGTGGCTCGTCTTAGTGGAGGATGACGAAGAGAAGGGGAAGAAGGGAGGATGACAAAGAATGTGAGGTGTATGCCATTTGTGCTATCCAGAGGTGAATTATCGCCATGTAATCCACCATGGTGGCAAAACCGCCTCCAAAACCACCTCAGGAGGTTATTTGCTCCAATTTTAGATGACATAGGGTAATTAGTCTTGTAGTTCAACAGTTAAGTAGACATACCATCAAAGTTCCGGGGGGGGGGGGTAATATAGACATTTCATCTCACCAGATGTACAAATTAACAAAAATGGGTTTTTCTTTCTTTCTTTTCTCTCTCTCAAAAAGATTAGTATTCGGTTCGTGGTGTGAACTAGCTATTTGCTTAATGGTTGCTATACCAGAATAACTAGGGACAAACAAGTCAAACTTGAGTGAGTTTGACTTTGCTCAGCTTCCGTTTGTCGTCAAAATCTACTTAGATCTAATCGAGTCAGGCCTGTGATTAGGAGTGGGCTCATGCTCAACTTGTACCATACTCGAGCTAAATTCAAGTCAATCTCAACTCTCAAGATAAATATGAACAATGGAAAATGTTCAAATCACACTAAATTAATAAAGACCATTATAAAAATTAGTAGGAGTAGAATGATACGACACCATTATTAGTAGGTAGGTGCAGGGAAAAAACCCTTGGGTTCTGTAAAGAATCAGATTTCTTGGGGGTGCAGGATTTTAAAACCGTGGTTTTTCCCGGTTTAACAAATTCAAATATCAGTTTTCGAATTTCGGCCGGTTTTTAAGCAAATTCAAATTTCAGTCTGTGAACTCCAACCGGTTTTTTTCTGGGATTTTCGGTTACTGGCCGGTAACGGAGAATGGGCGCCAACTGGGATTTTCTCCGGTACCTGGTTTTCTATCCTTGAGGAGGTGTATCATGAGAAATTACCATAAAGGCCAAAGTGATAAAACCATTCAAATCGATCCACAAACCACTAGAAAAGATAATCAATTCATACTTTCGTAGTTCTAAGAAATTTCTAGTGTAAGAAAGTTCTAGGTCTTAATTAAGTTTACATTTATTGAACAATGGAAGATTTGTGATTCTCATGTGCATAATTCGAAGTATAACAGAAAAAAAGCATGTGGACTTAAATTACACGCATATTTCATATGAGCACAAGTTTCAAGACTTAATGAACAAAAACCCAGCCATCTGACCTAGGCTCAACCTCAGCTTGTTTTCAAACCTTGTTAGAGACGTGCTCAAGCTTGGCCATTTTTATTGGATCAACTACCTGAAGTCTGAACACTCCTGGACCGTTATCAAAATTAAACAACTCACATTTAGTATTGCTTATGTTTCTATGGAGATGACTCCTTTTGACCCTTCATACTAAAACCAACGTTGATCTGTAGTTTAAAATTTTCGTGTTAGTGAGTAGATGCCACATACAAGTCTTAAATTTTGAAAAGCTTATTTTTTTAAGTAGCATTTTCAGTTTTTACTATTATAATGTTCATCTGATCTCTCAAGGAAAAAAACATCTTATTGTTTGTCTTACTTGGCATTAAATTTGTTCTTTTAATGTCCATGTGACCATGGGTAAAAAACCGACGTGCTTAGGTTTACGATCGGAGCCGGAAAAAAAATCTGGCGAAATTTTTAAAATTCAATTTTGAATTTTTGACTCCATAATGTCCTTCTCTAGTTGGTTCAGGCATTCTTATGCTAGATTATGTATTGAAACATTAGTTTTTAGTATATTTAGCACTATTAAAACATAAAGGAGGACTTTTTATGTACAACTTGAAACACTTTCTCATTAATTGGATTGCATGCAGTCATGAGAGAATTAGATTGCATCATTATTTGCTCAGGATTGGATTGATTATTTAATCCTATACTTTCAAATCATTTAGTGACGCGATATGATTAATAAGAGATACAAAAAAGTATTTGCTAATAGTTTGTTCAGTGACACAAGTTTCATATGTATGATTACTAGTATCAATATACTGGCATTTGTTTGGCCAGGACCGGCCGACCAAGTCCAACTTTCATATTTTTCCTAAAAATACTAGCTCCTAAGGGTAGCTCATGTAACTAGAAAGCTATCCTTTTAGGAGGTGGAGTCATGAAAGAAGCAAGAAAACAAATAATATACGGTCTTTGGAAAATATAAGATAGTTAAGAATTCAAATGTACATAATATTTTCAACTAGAGTAAATTGCATTGGAGCTCTCTAAACTTGTGCAGTTGTCTCACTCAACACCCTGAACTTGCATTGTATTTTGCCGCCCCCCTAAACTTGATCATGTTTGCACCATTGATCAATCAAACATTTAAGTAATTTCATAACCATTGGCCATTGCTCCAATGCAATTTACTCTTTCAATTGTGTCTGTGCAAGAGCATACTACTCATCCTTTTGAAAAATCATGTATGCCTGCGTATTTAGAATATATGCAATATTTTATTTGGTCTATTGTCATTCCATTAGGCAGCCTTTCAATTCATCAGGGACAGACAATAGTTGCTTTGGGAACGTTTGGATCTATACTTAATTTTTCCATCCTAGGAGAGGGCAAACTAACCTAGTTAAGCTCTTGCTTGGAAAATTAAGTTTTTTTGCCGGTTTTTCCGGTTACCGGCCGGTAACTGGTCCGGTAAAAAACCAATTTTAAAATTTGAAATTCAAATTCATCCCGGTTTTTTTTGAATTTTGTCGGCCGGGAAACTCCCCGGAACTGAGATTTCGATCCCTGCATGTGACAATTTAGCAAGCTATGCTCAACTGGGCTAGGAAACACCTTGAGCATACTCTCTGCATAGAACATGTAATTTTGATATTTTTTATCCATCGGATTGGACTATCATACTCTCCACCTAATATGGGTTTAGTTTTTTATGGTAGTGCTGAGGATTCTTACAGTGCCTGTCCTGCCTACTTCAACTATGTATATATGTGCTACGCTCATATCTTTGTACAATACTATAATTGGATCAACTGTTGCTTATCGTGTTTTGTTTTGTTCGTTACTGATATGCTTACTTCTTATTTTGGACATTCAGTGAGATGATCCAGCATAGACCATACAACCAAAAAGTTGATGTCTACAGTTTTGGCATTGTTCTGTGGGAGCTCATAACTGGGAACCAACCTTTTGCAAACATGACAGCAGTGCAAGCTGCATTTGCTGTGGTGAACAAGGGCGTCCGTCCAGCCATACCCCATGACTGCCTCCCTGCCCTTGGGGAGATTATGACCAGGTGCTGGGATGCGAATCCTGATGTCCGCCCTCCGTTCACCGAGATTGTCAGGATGCTGGAGCAAGTGGAGATGGAGGTTGTGAACACTGTCCGCAAGGCCCGGTTCCGGTGTTGCATCTCCCAACCGATGACCTTAGACTGAATCAGGCAGAATCCAGAAAAAGCAACCTGGAGAGAAGTTGCATCCTGTGTATTTATCATATTAATAGACTTGCGCTGCAGCAGCAGAAAGCCCACCCGAGTGTACGTGTATGCTCGGGCCTAGTCCATTCTGTCTTCACATATTTATCTTAGACCATACCTAGTTTTCGTTGTCGTCAGACTGTCATTGTATTAGAAATAGCTTTATCCTTTGTCAAAACATCATGCAGGTTTCCTTTTGTTGTAACAACCGCATGCTCCTGCTGCTCTGTTCATGCGTTATAATCATCCAGCTGGAACATGTGCAAGCTTTGACGCTTCATAGTATATAGTATGTATAATTACCTGGCATGGATTTGTTCCTGTCTCAGCTCTGAATGATGGTAAGTTTTCACTGACAAAGTTATGTAACCTTGTCTTGGTGGTGGAATTTCTGTAAGTTCATGGCTCTGTATGCTGTATTCAGTACGTCAGTTATGTCCACCGAGTACTGACTTGCGAATTGCTTTCAGGTTTGCTCACTGCATTTGTAAGTTTTCATAAATGAACGTCACCAGAATTGCAATCAGAGTTTGGATGGTTCGGATTGAGAAAGGAAGAATTTAGGGTTCTATCGTGAAATTCAGACTGAGGAAGGGACAATAATTGTTGGGAAAAAAAAGTTATTGCCCGGCTCGATTTGGAGCGTTGATTTCTGAATTCTCATTGCAGTCAGAAAACCCTTCAAAATTATAGAGACCAGACGTATACTGATAAAAAGCAAGAGCAGTAAGAGTCTGAACAAAAAAAGGTGGACAATAGTTGAACCATGTAGCATTAACTGCTATTAACCGCCGATGTGTTGCATGATTTTTCTCTGTTGGTACGATAAAATTGAACCATTAAGCATCCTGACCAACAAAGGAACTTCACTACAGAATTGAAGGATGAGAGAATAACAAGCTGAAAATACACAAGAAAGAGAAGATGGGGCTAGAGAGATGAAACTACCATCCAACTGCAGAGTATGCAGGGCTCCTGCAGCATAAATCTGCGGCTTCTTATGGCTAAACCACTAAAACCGAACAGCATTCATGACGCAACATGAAGTAAAGCAAAAGGAAAATATAGGAGGAAAGAAAAGAAAATGGGAAAGAGAACGAACAAGAATTTTTAAACTATGATATTGAAATTATAACCTAGATGGAGGTGAAACAAAGCCTATGATGTTGTACAACTGAAGCAGCAGCCCACATTTGACACTATCAACCTGCTCTTTTCCTTTATCACCTCCATAAGAGCATCATATGATCCAACTGCCGCTCCAAATTACTAAATGATGGTAGACAGATAAATCAACTGCTTTCCTCCACAGGGCTCGCATTCATGTTTGCCTTGCCTTCTTCGACCTTGGCGGTAGCAGTGGATGCATTATCAGCTGAGGTGGTACCCTCGGCTCTCAGTTTGTTTCCACTGTTCTCGGTTTCTTTCAGCTGGATGGCCTTAGCGAACGTGTCTGAGATATTGGCCATAATATCTCCTAGGGCCTTAGTATCTGCTGGCTTCTGGGGCTCTGTGCTGCCAGGCTGCTGCTGACGTCTATTCTCCTGCAAGGCTTTCTCCCGTTGCTCATAGAAGTCGAAGTCCTCCAGGATTGTTGTCTCCGCCTCGTGGTTCTTGAAGATGGTTAACACCTGGAGGCCATGCTCCAGCTTCACCTGCACGTTTTTTGTTCCTTGGGTTAACAGTTTTTTTTCTTCAGAAAAGCTGTATTCACTGGATGTTTTACCATTTAACTGAAAAGATCCCTATCACTGGATGTTTTACCATTTAACTGAAAAGATCCCTAACGACCACATCAGTAAGATATAGACCCACAAAAGTTGCCAAAAACAAGTTTTACCTCCTGGGTGTCCCTGCTGTTTGTTACAGGTTTGTTATCATTGTTCTCAAGAATGATGTGCCGCAGTAGGTTGTTTGGAACATCCTTAATAATGTGCCACTTCACAGGAAACTGGCCACTCCACTTGTCCTGCTGCCAGTAATCAACACTTTTGTCAAAGTCAACTGTTCCAATCATCTCAGCCACACCACAGAACTGACCACTGCCATTAACCTATAAAAAAATGTAGTTACGAATCAAATTCAAAACTCGGCAAAGACAAAACCTAAATTGAAGAACATGCTTATAACAGATCCAGCGCACATCATGGTTCTATCATTCTTATTTTTTCCATAACAGGAAAATACACTACCAAAAGAGGGGCCGGTCTTACCGAGAAAAACAAGAAAATAGGGCAATGGTCTTCTTTCTCTTTGGCGGCACGATAAGCAGAATCCAGCTTTCTATTCCCGCTAGCTGTGCTGGCCCACACATTGTACTTAATGCTCCTATGTACATGGTCCTCCGTGTAGGACTTTATTACAAAAAATTTAGCATCCTTGTACTCGGTGACAAAATCAGGATGGTTGTACAGTTCGTTATCAACCAGCGGAACGGTTTTCTCATTTTTATCATCTACTGAAGAGTTCTCTGTGTCTTGTTTCTTTGGTTTTGTAGCACGTGGTCCACGGTTTTGCTCATTCTGAAACTCCAGAGCACCATTCTGAATACCGAATGGCATGCTCCCCTTTTGTTGATTGGAGCTCAAGTTGAAAGTACCAAATTGGCGACCACCAGAACTCCAACTTGGAGTAGTACCTCCAAATTTACTACCTTGCTGGCGTGCCTTATAGGATCCGGAACCATACATAGATCCATGATGCTGCAACAACACACATATTATCAATACAGGGCAATTAAGGGGCACAGTAAACAAAACAAACGACCAAATTTGAGTTCCAATAATAACTATTTACAACTCCCTTTTTATCGAACCACACATGTAATCCTAATAAATACAATAAACCAATGCATGACAAAATCCAACAGCATACCATTCCAGAAGCCAGTGGTACATTCCCTTGCCCAAACAATCCTGGAACATTGTTTGGTTGTGTTGGTGCTGCAAACGAAATTCAAAGTTAGTTTGGCATGGCTCTGACCAATATATCAAAACGCACATTGCTTGCAATCATCAAAAGTCTGCCTGCAATAACACGAGATTGAAAGGGAGAAAAGTTACCTCTGTTGAAAGACCCGAATGGTTGATGATACCCTGGTGTGGGTGAATAGAGAAGGCTATCAGGAAGGAAGTAATCTTGCTGTAGCATAGGGTCTCCTTGAGATATTCCAGTAGCAGAATTTGAGTACCCCATGCTAGGAGAAGCCGGCGGCTGGTAGTAAGGACTTGAGAAGGGAAAGTGCAGAGGGAAATAGGGCTGGCCATCTCCAACGGTTGAAACAGGAGAATAAGTTCCATACATCATTTGGGGGTTGTTCGCATATCCAGGAGATAGCATCAATGACTGGTCGTTGTAGAATGTCTTCAACAAAACACTTGGAAAACTTAATGGAAAAGTTAATTAAGAAAAATGAAACAAGTTCAGTAGTCCAGCTACTTACAGGTGATGCAGAATGGAGTCCTTCCATATTCACATAATGGGGATATTCTTCCCACTGCCCTGAAGGGTTAATGTATCCTACAGAAGAAAGAAAAAGAACATCCAAGTTAAAAATAGCATTCCATGAAAGAGAGAAGATGCTGCCTTGTTAAAGAACCAGGTCTGGAAAACGAATAATTTGCTCTCTACCCTCATAAGGCCAAGATATACACTTCAACAATAATTTATAATACGGGTGAGCAAAGAAGACCAGTGAAACTAGAATCAATCTATCAATCATATAACTAGTGAAAAACCAAATTTAGAGGGTAGCAATGCATACTTGATCATTAGTAACTTGGATATGTATTTTTTTTCCCTGTGCATTGTGCAACGATGCTCAGAGTACGTGTTAACATTAATACACAAAAAAATAAATGTAATCTAACCTCCAGAATAGTGTGTTTGTGGCTGCGGCGCATACACATTGGGCTGGTAGACAAAAGGCTGTTCCCCACCTTTTCCCAAAAAATTAGCCTTCTCTTGTGCACCTTTTGGCAATTTTAAGGAGGTAGAGCCACGTGCATTGCTAGAGGCTGTATTCTCATCTGTACTAGAAAGAATCTGACGCAACAGAAATCAACCATCAATAACATTTCAATGTTTGCACATACGGGGAGAAAATAAACTATACAGCACATTACCTGCTCTTTGGTATTTACACCCTTTGTGGGGTTATTATCAACTACAATTTCCGATTGCAGCGGAATCATGCAATCTGCATAAAAGGCGCATCCATAGATAAGTTCATAAAAGGAATTGCAGAAAGTTGCATTCCTACAGCGCATATCAAAACTTGAAAGCAAACAAAGGAAGCATACTGCTAAACCGACTACATCATATAAGCCAGGGGAATCGTATGACCACAAATGTAAACAAAGGGCTTGTGCTTTTCAAGCAAATATCAGAAAGCTCTTATTAAATGCTGTACAATTGCTCATTCATACACCCTTAAGAAAAGCGTTTGCCACAAATCCTGTAGTTAAGAGACAAGCAATCTTTCGATGCTCGGTACATCCCCAAACAAGCTCTTATTAACTCAGTTCAGCAGCTCAATTGAATGCAAGCCAGACTTCAATAGTTCCCAGGACCCTTCACTCCACATCATATACACTGCCGCAGTAAGCTATTACCGCGCCAGTCCATCGTATAGTCTCTCCTCTCTTTCGCCCACCTTGAGTGATATGTCGCAACTGTCTCGTAGGCTCCCCTGGTAAAAGAAAACACACTCTTGCCCTTACGCGGAAGCATGGCACAGCAATCAGCACAACCAAATCGCGGTTCCAGAGGCAGGGGCGGACTCAAACGTGGGAATTCTTGGGGAAAGAGGCCGCGATTGCTATTACCAGCAGTAATTGCCCCGGTTTAGGGTAACAGACACGCACCCTAATACTAGCAGGCGGTCTTGAGAAGAGCCGAATCGAGCTAACTGGGCGGGCTGGAGCATGCATCTCAGCAAGGAAGAAGGAATTTTGCTCGATTGCTCGCAGCGAGGGAGAAGACGGGAACAAATTGGAGCTGTCACCAAGCAAAGCTAGGGCTTACCGACGAACCCGGACGGATCTCCTCCGCTTGACGCCATTCAAGCAGAGCGAAGGAGGAGGAGGAGGAGGGCGACGGGAGAAGAATTCGAGGCGGCGCGAGTGCTCCGGCGGGAGGAGGCCCGCAGGCGGGCGTGCTCGGCGACGAAGGGTTCCCCCCTTTGACGGACGATGGTGTGCGTGCGATGCGAGAGACGAAGGGGAAGAGAGGTCCACGCACGCTCGTCATCATGCTTTAAAAACCAAGCCGGTCCCGGTTCTTTCGGTCTAACCGCTGGTCCGGTCCGGCTTTCCTTTTGGTATACCGGCTGATTGTTTTGATCTTGCTACCAGCAACTTCGAGTCTCAAGCAAACCTTATTACCAGGACCATTTCAGTACCGTCAGGCACCGTATCATTCCGTGATATATATCACTCTCTTACTTAAATCGGTATAGATCAACACTATATTTCGTATTAATCTCGATACCGGTCGCTCATTCCGTTTTATGGAGATTTTACCCACTGGTTTTCCTTTTCGATCGTCGTACCAAATGTACCTTTTCCGACGTTGGGCCACAGGTAGGTAGGCTGCCTACACACACAATTCGATAGTGCATCATTTGATTGAGCAAAATTTAAGTACAGACATGGTTAGGCTGCAGGCGCTGAACCAAGCACAGGATCTCTATCACCAAATGTGCACGTGTGGATAGTGGATGGCCTCGTAGCCGTCCGATCGTAATCCAGATCATGATCACGTGTCTTTGTTTGCTCCTGTTGGATTCTTCCCTCTTTTTCACTCTCTTTTTTTAGGGATGGGTTGATGTGGACCTGCTTACATGGGCACTAGGAAGAATAGAAACCGAGAGAAGAAAAGGCTGAGTTAGGGTGAAATGAAATGCAGTAGCGTAGCCGTATCTCAAAATTTACGGGGTCAACTATTATAAAATCTTTAAATTTTTATAGCCTTATATAAAAATATTAGTACTAACTAGGCTTTTGTAAAAAAACCTATAGGGTCAATTTCAATTGCCCCCACAATAACATGCTAGCTACACCACTGATGAAATGATATCCTTTTAGTGCTTTTTAGTTCTACCGTGATCCCACAGAAACAGGCTAGCTACGCCACTTGTGAAATAATATCCTTTTGGTGCTTTTTAGTTTTGCCGTGCTGGTTCTCTCTTTACAACCAAAACCTTCAGACTAGGGTATGTTTGAAACAATGAATGATCAATTCATTCCCGCGAGAGTCTAAACAGAGCCCAAGGTAAAAAAAGAAAAAGAAAAATGTACAGAAGTGCAAGAGATTCCTGTCAGATCTCCTGTGTACTCGCCAGAGGGTTTTTTCGACAGTAACTAACTACATGCCGGCACCACCTTTCGGAGACCATATGGAAACTAAGTGCCTTTTGGAGACCATATGGAAATTAAGTGAGTGTTTCATGCTTCCATTAGGCTGGTAGCCTGGTTTGAAAAAGTAATCTTTTCCCTTGGGAAACAGATACTCATCATGGATACTGGGTAGTGGGTACTGGGTACTACCTCAATCAATATATTTCAATAATCCCAAATAGGATTGCCAAACCTCACAAAATTCCATGCAACACAATAGGATTGCTCAACACACTTTTTCAGCGCTTTTAGATAATTAAACTATGTTCTTTTGACCTAATAAGAAAATGCAAACCCATCAAATTTTTTTTTCGGAAACCCAGTAACGTTCAGATTGCCTTTGCAAATCCTTGTGGATATTTTTTGCAATTTACCAAAAGAAAATTCCTCCTATACATGCAAGTCAATCAATCAAGCGGATATTTCAAATATTCAATAGACAGATCAAATTCCCCGGTATGGGAAAAACAAGGAAAGTTATCTGATGGCTTCAATGCCACAAGAAATACACACGGTGAAACGATGGAAGAACAAGTTGCAACTGTGTTGCATGTGTTGTTTGTACATATACAGTAGTCTCTTCAGAAGTCACAACAGAAAATCGAAAAGAAGGGATGAGGCTCCTTATGTGAGATTTTTTTTGGGGGGTTGGGGGGGTAATTTTCCTGTGGGATATCTATGGTGCAGAATCTTGTTTTTTACCTAGAGAATATCTATAGTACAAAATCTTTCTTATGGCATTTTTTTAGAATAATAACTGGTTCAAATGACATCTGAAATTGCCAGTAATGGAAAAGAGACTGACATGTGATCACTGATCCGACATACATTCCAACTTCCAAGTGAGGCCTGCGGAAGAGCAGTTTCTTCAGGGTTGAAATCCTAGTTCAAATGATCCATTGACTGTTCCCTGCAATATATAATTAGGTTATTTTCTCATGGTACAAGAATTTTAAGTCAAGACTTGTTTATGGTTGTTTGGAGTTTGGACAGATTAAAGTTCATTCATAGAATGATTCGAACATTTAAAATTTTCATCATCTCAAGCAAGAATCAAGAAATAACATATATAACTTGAATACACCATCACACAGAGTTTCGTAAAAAATATACTCTGCATGATTATCTTTCTTGATTTTCTTACCGGAAACAAATTGGCGCTAATTTAACATATGGCAATGTGCATCCCCTTCATTGAAGAACCAAAAGTGCTCTTTTATTCTCCTTGAACAACAATGCGCGAATAACTATATCAAGCATTGCTAGTTTCTCCCAAATTACTTCTCAAACATTGACAACAAGACAGGTAGGAGCCAGCATTGCATGGAAGTCAATACATACCTGGACTGCGAACTTTCCAACTTTCCATAGCGATTCCCTAATGTAAGGAACTAAAATTCCTAATGGAAAAAATTCTCTAATGACGCTTTATTTCATCCAAAATGTTGCCCACACTAGGTGATAATCTTGGAAGGTATTTGTATACCTGCAAAATAGGGAAAGAAAACTAAGTATGCAGATCTTATCCTGAAACATGTACTTCTAGTTACGAGCGATTGGTACTTGCACACACAATGTGAACCTTTGATGAAGCTTATAAAGAATAGTTTCAGGAAAACGGAGTTACATCCAAAAAAGATTGTAACTGAAACTGGAGCAATCAAAAAGCAAGGTCGAATTGACTTTCTAGAAAAGATTATTAAAATTGTAGTTCATGTTATTTGAACTGTTAGTGCCAGAGTCGTCAAAATGTGAATTAAAGGATATTTTAAAATTGTCATCTTTGGCTAAAACTTCTGGTAAAGTTATGAGGTTCTAAGTTGTAACAAAAATATGTTTTGCTTAATTTTACAAATCTATTGCCGTGTCCCTATTAGCTTGACTCTGCAAAGGCATAAAGTAGACCTACCCAAAACTTTATAAGTGTATCCATGGCAACTGGAACCAGACAAACGAAAAAGGTGATTGCAGCTTGATCGGTTTCAAGTCCGTAGTGCTCAAGAACGACTTCTACCAAGGAATACCAACCTGACTCTGAATGGTACCTGCGACAGTGCAGCTAGAGGATGTTCACATAGTCGACAAGATCTGAGGCAATAATTAAACAAAAAGAAGGGAAGAATGCAAAACAAAACACCTTGCTTTACATTTACATGAAAAAACAATAGAACAGAAGCAAAATTGTAAAACTACTACTTAGCTGCTTGAAGTCCCAATATGTCTCATGAAGCATGGATACAAATTCAAGCAGGTAGAGTTCCATTTTTCTAATAGCAGTTCATATGCCTTCGTGTGAATCAACTTCTGACGGGGGAAACAAGTCAATAACCTAGTGCTTAGGTTCAGTATTTCCTCACTAGATGGCAAATAAGATTCAGTATTTCCTAACTAGATGGTAAATAAGATTCTGACATATGAAAGATGCTATAAACATGAAACATCTCGTTAAAGAGAGAAAATGAAGAAATATTATGTGCACTTCAAAAGTATGAACAAAGAAACAAGTAATATTGAACTATTTGCTGCATCATGGGGGAATACCCATAATACAAACTACTTCTGTGTACTTTTACAAACTTATGCAAATCACATTATGAGCAAAGAGATGTTTATACTCAGTACCAGGATCACTAATGATGATAAAATGTCATGAATCATTCTTGCATGAACATGCTATGGAGCATTGCCCTAGTATTAGGTAGGCTTAGGCTTCCTGTTAAGTTTTTTCTTTTGGAGAAAAATTCTTTGAACAGTTGGGAATTTAGCTGTTTGTTTATGATATGCACAAGAATTGGTTATTTAAATGTTTGCTTTTTCTTATATAGGGTTTATGGTGGACTTCTGTGTAGCTTATGGACGCAGGTAGCATTTTGGGGTTGGGAGGGGCAGGGTAGGCCTCCTGTTGGTCACCTCTAGTTTTTGTTTTTGTTTTGTTTTTTTTTACGGAAAAGGTCACCTCTAGTTTGCCTACTGATGTCCATTATTTAGAACAAGAAATGGTATAAAAGTCTAGTAAGCCATATTACATAATAGATTATCACACTAATATAAAGATATGCAATTTAAGAAAAGAATTCATATAACTTACCCCAGAAAGATATCTGACACTAGAATAATAAGAAAGGCCTTCCCACTGTCCGAAATATTATTTAGTAACTTATATCCTGTAAACTTCAGCATTGCAACCTAAAAGCATAATAGGCAGTAAGAGTAAGATGTATGATAACATGATAACTTATATTCATTAGAAAAAAATAGGCCATGATCTTGCACAGAAAACATGGATTTAATGACACACAGTTGGCATTGGAAAGAAAATGAAAAAAAGGTGATGCTTATCTGATAAATTCTTACTTTGCTCTGGTTGAAGCACATAAGAAGGAATAAGGAAATCCCATAAACCATGTCGGACCAAATATTTGCAAATGCTTTTCGGTTTTCTAATCTCCATTCATCCCTCAACTCTATCCTGATAAAGTAGCAGGGCAAATCCATTAAGATTAAACAGATGAATTTATAGGACTACAGAACAATGTTCCTGACTTATCATCTATTCTTAAGAGAAGATACATGTTCATGTCAGACATTGATAGTGCATTAGTAAAAGCAATAACTTGACAAGAAAACATAATAGTCTCACGCTTTTTCCCGCAACTCTGACCAGAGCTCCTCGTCAGAAAGTGGAGGAGATTTACCAATCTCTACTTCAAAACGGAATCTTGCTTTCTCAATATTTAGGTCCTTTATCATCTGGAGCTTCTGGCTGTGTCTTACATCAAGCATTTCAGCGGCAAGCGGCACCTTCTGGACATACCTGTTGTTGGGTAACGTTCAATGTAATCAAATCTGCATTTTTCCTAACATCATATAGGTGTACATGGAATATATGTTTTTCTCAAAAGAAAATAGAAGAAAAAATATATATGAAACACCGTAACCTTAAGATGAATAACCTGTCTAAAAAGGGCATCAGCACGTAGTCATGAACTAGAAAATCCAACACCCACGGAACCACGATCAACAAAGCTAGAAATTTGGCCTGCAAAGTACAAATGTTTTTGTTGGATCAAATTTCCTAAGGTCTCGTTATAATAATCGTGATGCATGCTAAACTCTGCAACATTTTCATTTTGCTTTCGTTGAAATGGATCAACGACAATATTATAGGGTAAAAACGTTCAAGTTTATTGTTATACTATGCATAATAGTACACCACATACGAAAGGCATTACATTGGTAGCAAAGATGAGCAGCATATATATCCATGATTATCCTTGGACAGTGGATTATGATTTTTGGTGACACAAGCAAGGTAGTTAAAGAACACACCGAATTCATAGAAGCGTACAGAAAAACCCGGTCCTCAAACAGCATGTCATTGTAATCTTCACCAAGGGAGTCTCTAAAAGTTTCAATGAAGCTCTTATCCCTCACTATCTCCGCTGGATCATCTGACACCCTCACGTCCCCGCCCCAGTCACCATCCCCCGACGTGCTGCCCCCACCAATCCAATCCTCCCACGACTGCCCTTCCGTATTCATGGCGTCCTGCTGGGCTTCCCGCAGCTCGACAATAGCCTCGGCCTTCCTCTTCCACGTTTCAAACTTCTCATCCTCCGACAGTTCTTCGTCGCTGCCAACCTCCTCAAGCAGTTCGTCATCCTCCCTCCAACCGGACAGGCTCTCATCCTCATCGTTCCAATCCGAGAACCACGTCTTCCACCACGGCCGCTGCCTCTTGGGGCGCCTCCTCTTCTTCGCAAAAACCACAAAATGCTTCTCTCTCCTCCTCTGGGAGCCGACAGCAAACATCTTACATGCACAAACCCTCCGGCGCCGGATCCTCTCCTCTATGACGAGCCGGACCGCAATGCCGTTAGAGCTGACCACGGAGCAGCTCATTAAGATCACGAAATGGAGACCACATCTTCCAGGTCCCCCAGCAGCGCTTAGAACGCAGGGGCAGATGTACCTCGGGTGGCCACAGGCTCACAGCATTCCCATCGTCTTGGCACTAAGCATCATTGCAAGATAGCAAGCAAAATACATAAAAACCAAGATGCAATAGAAGAACCCATCTCGGCACAAGATTCCCAGCAAAACCTGCAACGATACTCTCCCACGCGCAATTTCTCTACAAATCAAGAAACCTCCCGGAAGAATGTTACAGCACCAGGAAACAACAATCTCTCGTCCTCTTCTTTGCAGAAGACGCAACCTGGAGGGAGCAAAACCTTGGTGCCTCGGAACCAAGAAACTCCAAATAATCCTGTAGCCTCAAAACAACAACAAACAACTCCGAATCAAAGAGGTTTTCTTTCTCTTCTTGCAATAATCAGGGAGATACCCCCAAAGATTAGCATTTGATTGAGGGCTCGTCTCTTGCGCTCCTGGGTGTACTGCTGCAGCAATCAAGGAGGATGCTTGCTGTTCTTGCTGGTATTATTAGTTTGGACACGCACTCCACAGTGGCATCCACATATCTTGGAATGGATAAGAGAAGCGCAGGTCAGTACACGGCTGGCAGTAATGAGGGCGACGCCGCGACGGGCACTCTGGTTTCTCGATGCCGCGACGGCGATGGAGTCGTGGGTGCTCCATGATCCACCCAACGCATTTGTTGGGGCCTTAGAACAGGCCAACCCGTTATACGTCACTCAGAAATTTGGGATTTTTACTGTATATCATTGATACTTACAGTCCCCGTATCAACAATATATTGTGAATTATACAATTATTTAATAGTATATTGTAATTTTTCTCTTTTGTAATTAACGTATGACTTTTGGCTCAGCTCAACAATTATCTCAACTGAAATCACAAAAATAAGCTTTAGATCCGTTTGGAACACAATTTTTTTTTTCTAATCCATGTGGAAATTGATATGTTTCCTATGAATTTGCAGCAAAATTCATATGAAATAGAAAGTGCCCATAGGACAACGATAAGATGAGATAGGTGTACAAAAAATAAATTGAACCATCTTTTGCCCCATAGATGTATGCCGATGCCAGGGATTACTTTGGATACGCTTGGTCCCTGTTAGGTTCACCCCTATTTTGTAGCGTCGATCATACGTATTGTCAGTATTAAATAAAAAAGGCGACAACCGATGATAGTACGATTTGGAGGCATTTCTACTGATTAGGATGCTGTAACACAACTTAAAAACTTTTGTTCAGGCAACTTACCCTTTAAATTAGTAGACGAGAGTGTATGTGAACCGCCACCAATCTCAAATTAAACCACTCTTGTTCCACAACGACACACGCACACATATAAGCTGAGGATAAATTCACAATCTTACAAAAAAAATTTAATTAAAAACGTATTTACATGTATATAAAACGGTATTCACGATCTCATGGCACCGAGACGAAGCCCACGACTCGACACCGCCGACCTTGCGGTGCCAGTGATGTCACACGCCGCCATGTGGCACTAGGGCGACACATAGAGATTGAGGCGCCCTGCAGCTAGCAGCTTCCAGGCGCTTCAGTCCTCTCGACCCCGAGACTGACAGAGACCGGCCGGTGATGCGTGTCCAGAGGGCAGCAAGTGCCACTCTCTGGATCGATGATGCTACCAAAACAGAGATGCGCCTGTTCGGCTCTGCAAGCGAACATCGGATTTCATGGACGCTAGCTATAGGACACATGATATGGAACGAGCTGGGCTTGTCTAGAACACATGAATCTTACAAGAAGCAATGCAATTTCTAAAGAATCATGCAATATTCTCGCCTTCCAAACGGAACCTGAACTTTGGCTAATGATTTTTACGCTTTGGTAGAAACAGAACTTGTAATCATACACAATTAGGAGTTTTAAATCATACACAATCATACGCTAACAGTTACAATTACTCTCGGAGTCTTAAAACACAATTCATAACCATACACTTTCCAGTTAAAGACAGCTAATAAACACCCCATTGCTCCCTTAGCCCCCACCTTGATACTCCTCTCCCCACTCCAAGGCAAGAATTTCATATACAGATTGCAGATGCCTTGATGCTTTCTGATGTGTTTAGTATATGGTTTTGCAAAAGGCAGACAGATGGTTGAGCTCCCTTGCCACTCCAGAACCAGATCCTTTCCCCTACTCAAATTGCTCCTACCAACTTCATATTTGTGATTGTGATGAAATATATGTGCATCTCTGCTCTCCAAACAAAAATAAAATAAAAATAGAGATGTTCAAATCACCCCATACCTTCATTATCTCCTCATGTTGATTTAGCGCGTAAATCTGCGCAAATTCGAGTAGTGTTCTATGTATTAGGGAGTTGTTCTTTGAGTTAAAGTTTACAGTTTACAAAAGCAAATGCTCTTGTCAGAATGAGGATGAAAAGGTGAAAAATGCACAAATACTAAGAAAATAAAATAAAAATGAAGTGGAAGAAGCAAAGTCGATTGCTCTGCTCACATCTTCGGTCTCTTTTCTTCTTCTTTTTCTCTATTTTAGTTTGCTTGATGAGAAAAGGGTAAGACAGATAAGAAATAGCACAACAAACTTTGCTGTTGTTCTCACCGTCTATTTGTAATCTTTGGGCGCTTTTTCATGCTTATCATCTTTCCACAATTTGGGATTGCCTCCCTTTCAATATTTTACTGATGAATATACAAATTGAAGTCACGGGTTCATGTTCCAAGTGAGTTCTACGTGTGCGCCTATGTTTTCAGAAATGAAAGAGACATTGTGAATGCATGTTAGACTTGCCAGGAACATCTACAGAACACCAAATTGTGACGATTAATGGGTCCCTCGGTGAGACTAGGACGGTTGGGTTGATCCAGAAGTTTTGTTTTGAATAGCGTTTGTATTTGTTATAAAACTAACAAGTTAATATATATACAAGTATAGGTATGATATATATATGTAAATAATCTATTATACAATAAGAGAAATACATAGGTAATAATATATCTAACACCCCCTCAAATTTATGGTGGATCAGCTAGGGGCGGACCTAGGACAAAATATTAGGTAGGGCAAGTCGCAGTCTCACCGGTTGCGACGTGGTCGCATCCCCCGCTCTCCGGCGAGGTCGTACGTATCACAGGCGTCCTCCTTGCGTTTCTTTTATAAATCCACAATATATTGTATGTAATCTATTGGAGGCCATATTCTGGAGACGGCGTCCCTGGACCTGCACTTGAGGCTGTTTGTTTCATCTTGGACAGGTCACTGGTGTCTGATGGTGAGATTCTTCTACATGAGATCTACAATATTACAACCAGTAAATCACATTACTACAATTTATTATAGCACCGATTGACCCTAAAAATTACAAATGGGCATGAAGCAATCAATCTCACATTGTCCTCGGCAAGCAGGGGAAGGTGGATGACGATATATCCATTAAAGAATTTTTTTTCACATATGTAAGAATGTGGTTCATTGAGGCATTGTATCAAACAGGTGGTGCACAAACTCACTTTAATAACAACGAGGGCGCATAATTGTCAGAGCCGCCGAGTGGGAGAGTTGGAGGCCGGAGGCCAGAGCAGAGAGGGAGACCAAGAGTGGGAGAGCCGGAGGTGGGAGGTCGGAGCGCAGAAGCGAAGAGTGAGGCCTTGCCGGGCTATCGCGGTCGCTGTCTCTGTCAGAAGAAGCGGGGCGCCACCGCCCGGCTACTGGGCGGCCGCCACCTTGCCCTATTGTTGGGCCGCCACAGGATCAGCGATATGAAGTTTAGAAAGATAGAAGCTGTGCTGGGCTCTGGTCTATACTTTTGTGAAGAAGTTTGTCAACTAAAGTTCTGAAGGCACATACTGAAAAGCAACAACTTGGTCCTGCAACTGTGTCCGTATGTAGGAAGTAACAACATCAATATGTTTTGTAAGCTCATGCTTCATCGGATCTTTAGCAATGCTAATAGCACTTGTACTATCAGACAAAAGAGGAGTAGATGCTGAAATAAAAACACTAAAATCCCCAAGTAACGACCGTAGCCAAGTAACTTCCACAATCAACAAAGTCATAGCTCGCAACTCAGCATCAGCACTCGAACGAGAAACTACTGTCAGCTCCTTAGTCTTCCAAGTAATGAGAGAACCACAAAAAAAAATACAATAGGCGGAGAGAGACCAGCGACCAAAGTAATCACTAGCTCAGGTGGCATCAGAATATGCATGGAGCTATAAAGAGATGGAGCGAGGGAAAAATAAACGACGAGTGATGGCTAACACGAAGAAGATGACTATAGTAGAGCTAAGTGAGAGCAGAAACAAACTGACTCAAGATATGCACAGGGTACGAAATATCAGGACGAGTGACATCCAGATAAACAAGACTCCAAACAAGGTGGCGATAGCGAGTAGGATCAGTAAGAAGCTCGTCATCAGTGGGTCGAAAATGAACATTAAGCTTCATGGGAGTCTCAGCGGTATGCTGATCAGTAAGAGAAGCACAATCAAGAAGATCTTGGATATACTTTTCTTAGGACAGATAGTGTTAGACTATGTGGTTAGGTCTAAAATATTTTAGCTGATGAATAATTGACAATGTTATTTACAGATATTATTTGAGGTGTGTCGTGGTGTGTAGACTTATGTCGGTCAAGTTAGGAAGAATTTGTGCCGGAAAAATATGCTGCTTTGATCTTTGCATGTGCAGGGTAACTCGGAGGCGATCGTGGTTTACGGCGGTGATCGGGAGATGGCTTGGTGTGAAGTCATGGTCTAGAGGGTCGAGAATGTTGGAGGAGACGGTCGAGCTCGAGTTGGAGCGCATGGAGATTAAAGATAGATGAGACGTGTTAGAGCTACAGAGGTGTAGTTCGAAGGGTACGACACGTGATATATTTTAGGGTGTCTAAACTAGGATATTTTGTAATCAAGTTTTAGGTTCATAGATTAGGCTCATGTAATCAGGATGTTACTATGTGATTAGGATTTGGAGTATAAAAGATGAGGCCGTTCACGGAGGAAAGGAGATTAGAGAGAAAAATGCTGACGGCTGGCGGCGGCTTGGTTTGTCCAGGACTTGCGACGCGAGGATGAAGTTACTTCGGATTCGACGACAGGTTTCGCTTCGATCTTGAAGACGAAGGCAGAGGCGCCGAGTCACAAAAATTATTGACGTGACGCTGGCACGTCCCAAGGTCGTGCGGTGAGGGCCGGCGGCGGCTCATGCAGGAAAAGGGGCGGCTGATGCAAGCTTTGCTGTGTTAGTGCGGCTGGTCAGCACGGCATTCCTTGTCGCCTCGGTTGCCGTGTGGAGAGATGGTGCAACATTAGTAGGGGAAGACTTCCAAGCACATTAACACAGCTTGTACACAGGAGGAGATTGCTAACCTTTTTAATATGTTACGTGGCGTTTTGTTTTCATGCTGCTAGTAGTTGGATGATTAATATGTTAATTTGCTTTTGTTTGCGTGCTGCTGGTAGTTGGATACTTGATATTAGTGCTCACGTTTTTTCAAGAAACATCATCACTGGTTTTCAGTTTGCAAGCATATACATGCACAGATAAAAGAAAAACAAATAAAAATTGGTAGTACTGTAGATTGATAACAATATTTCTTTTTCTATTTATTTTTGTATTTTTGATGTGTTGGCAGGTTTGATGAACATGAAAAATTAGGATCACGAACAAAAAGATTTTGTCATAGATTACCATCATTCACCCCTCTCTGATTGTTATTAACGATCCTACAGATAGAAATCCTTGGGAATAGAAATAACCTCAACTCAAGAAAGTAGTGAAGAGGACCGAGATATGATATGAGAAATTTCTCATTAAGATGCTCCTTGACAAAAGTGGTGTACTGATAATCATCTCTAGTAATGATCATATCATCAACATGTAAAAGGAGAAGCGTCTGACCATGAGGCAAAATGTGAATAAAAGAGCAGGATCATGAGCATTGGCAGAGAAACTAACTGCAGTGACAACATAAGAGAAACGATCAAATCAAGTACAAGGATCTTGCTTGAGGTCGTAAAGAGATCGGCGAAGGAGACAAACCATACCCTTAGGAACAGAATGCCCCGGTGGTGGCTATATATACACCTCTTCATGCAGCTCACCACTGAGAAAGGCATTTTTGATACCAAACTAAGAGATGGACCATGCCTGAACAGACGTCACAGCAAGAAGAGTATGAACAGTGGTCATGTAAGCCATAAGAGTAAAAGTCTCATCATAATCACGACTATGCTCATGCTGAAAACCATGTGCCACGAGACGAGCCTTGTAGCGCTCAAGAGAACCATTAGAGTAGGTATTAACCTTGTAGACCCACTTGCACATGATAGGAGTAACACGCAAGGGAAGAGCGACAAGATCCCATATGCCAACACGCTCAAGGGAAGTAATCTTCTCTGCCATCGCATACTACAACTCCCGATGAACAACAACATCTTGATAAGAAGTCGGTTCGGTAAAAGCTGCTAAACAAAAGCGCGCAGGAGGCTGAATAGACTGGCGATCACGAAGAACATATCGTGGAGGAGAGGCCAAAGAAGATGACCCATCAGAAGAATATGTCGCATCAGATGAATCCTCAACTAGTGGATGACGAGTGTAGTAGAGAGGATAAAAATGAACAATACCAGAAGGAGCCTTTGGAGAGGGTGTTAGTGGCGAAGAAGACGTTGACGGTGAAGGAGGCACCCGAGAGGCCAAAGGCTACACTAAGTGGTTCTGTGTTGATGGGTGATAATTCATCATGAAAGATTGCATGCATTGGTTCTACCCAAATCAAGATGTTTGATGACACCATCAGAACTTTGTCGGATGTTCGACACATTCTGAATTTGAAGAGTACTCTTCATGCTAAAGGGTACAAGTATTCAGGTGGAGGTGGAGTTTTGAAGATCTCTAAAGGTTCTCTTCTTGTGATGAAAGATGATATGAAAACTGTCAACTTATATCATCTACAAGGTACTACAATTACAAGTAATGTTGCGGTTGCCTCAAATAAATCATCTGATTTTGATGCTACTAATCTTTGGCATATGCATCTGGGCAAATGAGTGAAATTGACATGATTGAGCTACGCAAAAGATAACTCATTGATGGTCAAAGCAAAAACAAGTTATAGTTTTATTAACACTATATCTTCGGCAAGCAAAAGAGGGTGAGTTCAACACAATAATTCACTGTACAAAAGGCATATTGGATTATGTTCACTCTAATTTGCGGGAAGAATCCTATGTTCCATCCCTTGGAGGTGTTGCCTACATGTTGACCATCATTAATGATTATTCAAGAAGAGTTTGGCCATAATTCACTCTACAAAAGGCATGTTGGATTATGTTGACCATAATTCACTCTACAAAGTCATGTTGGATTATGTTCACTCTAATTTATGGGAAGAATCCCATGTTCCATCCCTGGGAGATGTTGGCTACATGTTGACCATCATTGATGATTATTCAAGAAGATTTTGGTCATATTTTGTGAAGCACGAATCAGATGTGCTTAAGATATTCAATGAGTGGAAGATTATTATTGAAAAGCAAATGAGCAAGCATGTCAAGAAGTTATGTATTGATAATGGTTTGGAGTTTTATTATGGAGAATTTAAAGCTTTATGCAGATTAGATGACATTGTGATATATTACATTGTCCTAGGTACTGATTAGCAAAATGGTGTGGTCAAATGCATGAACATAACCACCATGGGGAAGGTACGTTACATGTTATATAACTCTGGCTTATATAGGAGTTATTGTGCTGAAACCGCTTCCACTGCTTGTTATTTGATCAATCGGTCACCCAACCTGATAATTGATAAGAAGACTTCAATTGAGGTATGGTCGGGTTCTCCAGCAGATCATTCAAATTTGAAAATATTTGGATGTCCTTCTTATGCAAATGTTAACGATGGTAAATTGGGGTCTAGAGCCATTAAGTGTGTTTTCCTTGTTTACAAGCCTGGTGTGAAAGGATATAAATTGTAGATTCCTTCAACTATGAAAGTAGTTATTAACAGGAATGTTACTTTTGATGAATATGTTATGTTGCATGATAAACCATCTATTGATGTTCCTGTTGAGAAGCCGCAGAAATCAAGCGTGTAGGTGGAACATGTTATTGATTCAGGATCTACACCAAAAACCAAAAAGGAAAACATACATAATGTTCCTGCTATCTTTCTACCACCACAACGCTCCATTGCAGCCGACAGACCTGAAAGGATTATTCAAGCTCCCAAGAGATTAATTGCAGAAGTTGATATTGTTGCTTATGTTTTGAATGTGACAGATGAAATTGAAGGTACTGCAAAACCTTCCACTTATTCAGAGCCTATCTCTTCTAGTGTTTTAGAGAGATAGATGGCTATCATGCATGATGAGATGCAATCTCTTGAGAAGAATAACACTTAGGAGATGTTATTGATAAGAAGACTATTCGCTACAAATGAATCTTCAAGAGAAAATAATGCATTTCACCAACAGAAGAAGTTACATACAAAGCAAGGCTCGTTGCCAAACGATTAAACCAAATTCCTTGTATTGATTTCATAGACGTTTTTTTCTCAAGTTGTGAAGCATAGCTCCATTCGTACCTTGCTCAGCTTAGTGGCTATGCATAATTATGAGCTTAAATAGTTAGACGTGAAAACTATGTTTATACATGGGGAATTGGAGGAAGACATTCATATGGGGCAACTAGAATGTTTTGTCTTTCTGGGAAAGGAGAATTATTTTTTCAAGTTGAAGAAATCTCTTTATGGTCTGAAGCAATCGCATAGACAATAGTACATGAGATTTGACTCATTTATGATCTCGTAGGATTTTAAAAGATCTGATTGTGATAGCTTGTGTTTATTTCAAGATTATTACCGACTCAGCTATTTATTTGCTCCTATATGTTGATGATATGCCGATTGCTACAAAAGACAAGGCAGAAATTTCTAAGTTGAAGGCACAATCGAGCAGTGAATTTAAGATGAAGGGATTTCGGTGCAACAAAGAAAATTCTTGGTATAGAAATTTTGATTGATAGACAGTTTAAAAAATTATACCTAAGTTAGAAATGGTATATTAATAAAGTGTTTCGTTGTTTCAGCATGCATAAGGCTAAACCGGTGAGTACTCTATTAGCTGCACAATTTTTATTTTCTTCAGCGTCATGTCCACAGTGAGATGATGAAGTTGAGTACATATCTAGAGTTCTATATGCTAGTGCAGTTTGTTCACTTATGTATACCATGGTATATTCTCACCTCGATTTATCTTAATCATTTAGTGTTGTTAGTAGATACATAGCTAATCCTGACAAAGAGCATTGAAAAGTACTTCAATATATTTTTAGATACTTGTGGGGTGTAACACTCCCGTTTTCGAATGGTGAATAGTGTTTACTATTCATCTTCTGTATTCGATTTGTATGTTCAATTTGTGTTTCAAATAGTTTTTGAGTTTCCTTCTAGTTTGGGTTTGTGTTTCAAATCTTTTTGTTTTTTCAAATTTTCGAATTCGAGATCTTTGCCTCCTTTTCGGTTCTGGAGCTCCTGCCTATTTTTGGCAATAGTTCTTTTTCCCCATCTGGGCGCAGCCTTTTCTCCCCGTGGGCCAGCCGGCCAGCCTCTCCCTCCCCTTGGCCCAGCCGGCCCTTTTCCCCGGCCTACTACGTTTTCTCTTTCTCCCCCTCTCTTCTTCACCCGAGCTCGACCGCCCGTCATCCTTTCTCTCCTGGCCTGCTGCGCGCTCGCTTCTTCCTCCCCCTGGCTTCGGCCTGTTTCCCCGACCTCGGCCTCGGCCCAGCGCCATCTGTCCCCTCTCTCCCGAACCTTCTCCCCTTTCTTCTTCCTCCCTCTAGGGCCCCCCACCACTGACTTCTTCCTTCCCCGTGCAATGCTAACGCCAGCCCTCGTCACTCTCTGCCACCACCGGCTCCCGCCTGTTCCCATCCCCTCCCTCTGACTGGCCGCAGCTCTGCCTACTCCTGCTGCTGCCACTCCCTCGCCATCTTGCAGATGCACAGACCTCCTCCGCCTCGTCTGAGCACGGCCGCAGGCGCTTAGTTCTCGCTCTCTCCTCGCCGTTGCGTCGGCCGGGCTCGAAGTCTCCTCCGCGCCATACCGTCGCTCACCTGCCCTTTGCCCAGTCGCCCCATGTGCATCCGCCCCATACCGCCTTCTCGGGATTTGGAGCCACCCGAGCCTCCTCCAACGTCTATCCCCCTCTTCGGCCACCTATAAAAGTCGGATGCCCTCTACTGCCTCCCCACTCCACCTCCTCCTGCTCCCAGGTAAGTGCCACCGAGAATTGGCCGAACACCCGGAGCTCCCCAGTCCAGCTGAGCCACCCCCACCATCGATCTCCCTCCTTCGCCGATCTTCCGGCGCCGCCACCCCGTCACCGTGCGCCATAGTCGCCTAGGAGCCTCCCACTCCAACTCCATCGCCTCCGGACCACCTCCTTCTACACCGCCGTTCTCCCTCACACGGCTGTCCCCAGTCGCCATTGTCGACGTGCTAAGTCGTTGGAGCCCCCTCCGACGATGTGTTTCCCCATTTCTCTGGAGTGCTGCCCCAAGCCGCCCTCGCCACCTTCGGCCAAGCTTTCGCCGCTGCCTTCCATGGCCGCACCGCCGCTCCGGCCATTACGCGGCGCCGCCACCACCGCCACCGGGACCACCTCACCTAGGGGAACCCATTTTGGGTAACCCCCGGCGCCGCCGCCCCTCCCTCCGTCGGCGACGAGCCACACCACCCCAGCTTTTCCCTCGGCCGCGCGCGTTGTTAGATGAAACGTGCACTGTAGCTCGTTTTGCCGGTGATTACTGTGCCACTTAAGGGCTAATCGCTGTTTAATTAGTGTTAAGCGTCCCTTTGTCCTGACGCGTGGGCCCGACGGTAAAGCACCAAGATAACTTGGATTTATTTCCGCTGAGGCTGACAGGTGGGCCCGAGGTTACTATGTTGTGGACTGATGAACCCGTGGACACGGTATTGCGCGAATAGCCTCCGGTCCATGCTACAGTCCTCGTGAACTGGCGGCCCTGTGCAAGGCTGACACGTGTCAGCTCCAGATTAAACCACCTTTTCCGATTTACTTTTCAATTGTAAAATCCTGTTAAAAGCTTCAAAAATCCATAACTTCCTCATGATAGCTCCAAAAATTATGAATCTTTTTCCTAAAATTAAAAAAAAAATCAAGATCTTGCCAATGGCACTAGTCTTATTTAATTTGGAGTTTATTTTTTTTTGTGTTTTTTTATTTATTTGCTCTCTTTTGCTGTTGTGACTTTTTCCGGTACGTCCGTCTGATTAGGTTTCGGAGACGCGGGAGACCTCCACCTCGGACAAGCTCAAGAAGACCTAGACCCTCCTACCTATAACCAAGGTGAGTCAATACTTTGATCATTTTGATCCTACATTTTATGCAAATTATGTTGGTTTAAATTACCAAAATTGCATGCTTTAATTTTGTAATCAAATGTATGTTAAAGCTTAAGGTAGTTAAATACCACTTGCTGATTAATTATTTAATATGCCACCCATTGATAAACTTGAACCATTAACCCTTATCACCCTAGTAACTATATGGTAACTACTAGTTATAGTTGTACTTAAGCGACATGCTAATTTGCTTAAGTACCGGGGCACTAAATGTCCTAAATTATCATCTTTACAAAATCAACATCGTTTTGGGCAGTCATTGGGAAAGATGACTGGTATGGTTGAATAATTTGTTTTCTACTCCCAAACCCTAAAAATTTGCTAATACCCATCTAAGTGGACGGTATGAGTGGAGGGTGAATGGTTGGATACTAATGTAGCCCAAGACATGTTGTGGATGGTATGTGGTAAGAACCTCCCAGATGATCTTAAGGACTTAATCCTATGATGACCTCCTATTGTAAAATAGTACAACCACAAGTCTATAATGGTGTTGACCTGGCTAACTAATTGGTATCCACCGGTACGAGCTGCACCATTGGGGGACTCCCCTTCGCCGTGAGCCCACGAGGCTACGGGTTGGGGTATGTGACTTGCGGGACCCTAGGCGTAAGTCGCATGGCGCAAGAGGGGGTCTGGGTAAGTGGTTGTCGGGTCCCACGAGAGTGAAACCCTACTCAGGTGAAACCTTAGTGTGTGTGGCAAATACTGAGGGATGCCTTGTAAAGGCCTTGTGATAATCTCCCCTTGATTCACGTGTCAAAGGTAACATGTGTATATATCAAGACGATTATCTCTTGTGGGTAAAGATGTACAATCTCTGCAGAGAATAAAACTGTTCGAACAGCCGTGCCCACGGTCACAGTCGGACATATAAACTTACAAGATATAGTTCTATTTCAAAAACTTTTGTGGTTGGGTTGAAAAATATGCAGGGCTCACCTAGCCCTTCATTTGGATTTTCCCTAGGTATTATTACCCAGTGTTGGTAATAGGTGGGTATGACCACCATCAAAAAGAAGCATGAGTTAGAGTTTCCGACGGAGGGAACCTCTGCTGTTATTAGTTATTGCACAATTAATCTCTTTAAAAATACAATTTGGTTAAAATGCTCAATAATATGATTTTCTAATATTTGTATTTATAAATGCTGCTTCACGCAAATAAAAGAACCCAAGCCATCATTGTTAAGCCGTGCGCGTATATTATTGCATCTGTTGTGTTGGCTCGCGAGCACGGTTGTTGTGCTCACCCTCGCTCTTCTCCAAACCCTGCAGATGATTTGGACCAGGGAGACTACGCCTATTACGAGGATCCTGAAGTCAACGGACCCGGGTGCGATGAAGAGTAGTGTAGCTCTGTAGTATAGGTCTCGCCCCAGTCTAATGGACTTGCCGGTGCTTGCTGTCGGACCCGGATTTTCTAATCCCGAATCCTCTGTGAAATCACCGCGCTACTCCCTGGATCAGTAGGTAGCGCTCACAGTACACATTGCTGATTCATTTCATACATCGTAGACCAAACCAGTATTAATATTACAACCTCAGAGTTAAATAGACCGCGTCGGGTCGAGTTTACAAAAGAGGGCCGATCAGGCCAAATAAGTTCATTACATAACATAGGGAAACAAGTGCGGAAGCAAAATGGGCAAACACGACTCCCCGCAGGCAAGCGACTGCGGCACCTTGTGTACCACCAATGTTATCCAAGGACTTGGAGAATATTGGCTATACACCTGTGCCAGCGGAGCCAACTAGACTGTGGCGAGCCTTGGCCTACGCAACCATCTACTCTTCGCCCTGGTCTTGACCATCGAGTCCTTGCTCCTCGTAGTAGGCGTAATCATCCCTTTCGAGGCTTCGGGTTTGGGAAAGAGCGAGAGTGAGCACAACAACCGTGCTCATGAGCCAACACAATGTATGCAATAATATACATGCAAGGCTAAACAAGGGTGGCTCGGGTTCTTTTATTTGCACAAAGCAATATTTGTGAATATCATAATTACAAATTCCTATGGCTTAGCTTTTTAACCAAAAGCATGATTTTGTAAATAGGATATTTGTGCAATATTACTCACAGCAGAGGCTACCTCCACCTTATGCTTATTTTTGGTTGGGGCTAACCCCATATTATAACAATGCTGGATACGACGATCCAGGAAAAACTTAAAACCTCAGGCTAGGTGAGCCGACCTGGTTTTGTTGACCATCTGCAAACCTCAGGCTAGGTGAGCCGACCTGGTTTGTTGACCATCCCCAACCTCAGGCTAGGTGAGCCGACCTGGTTTTTCATTTCCACCCAACAAAGATTTTTGAAATAGAACTAACTCAAGTTAAGTTCCCATGTCCGCCTATGACCGTAGGCGCGGCTGTTTAAACAGTTTTTGACTCTGCAGAGTTTGTACACTGTACCCGCAAGAGACAATCATACTCGTTACCCCACATGATTCCGTAGTCATGTAGTTGAGTGATCATCACAGTAACGTTTCAAACTACCTTGCCCCTTCCGTCATCTCACCCCTATGGCCAATTCCATAAGTTGTGCGAGATGTTTACCCCAACGACTAGCAAAGCGGGCCCCGGCCCCAGAGACTAGCGTAGCGGGCAACTTCACCGTGCTCGGTGTCCCATTCAAGCCAGCATACGTCCTGCCGCTTGCACACTTCTAAACACCGGTTGTGGGATGACATTCAGGGTTCAATAGTTTTACTAGGCCAAGTTGCACTTTGCAGACTTGCGGTTGTACTTGTTTTACACAGGAGGTCATGACAAGATTAAGTCCTTAATTCATCTGGACGGTTCATACCACATACCAACCATTCTCGTGCTACGTCCGCACCCACCATTATTTCCATCCGTCCAGATGGGGTACTAGCAAGTTGTTTAGGGTTTTAGGGAGGAAAACCAATTAACGCAACACACCAGTCATCTACATCCAATGACTGCCCAAAACCATTTTTTTTTATGTTTAAAGGATGATGATTGGGGTGATTAACACCCCGGTACTCAAGCAAGGCTAGCATGACACTTGAGTACAGACTATAACTAGTAAGTTACCATATAATTACTAGGGTGACAAGGATCAGAGAATTCAATTATCAAGGGCAAGGTATAATAATTACTTAACAATCAAGATGACATTTAGCTACCTTAAGTCCATTGAACATACATTTGCATAAAAATTAAAGCATGCAGTTTGCTATTTTAAAAGAACATAATTTTGCACAAAATGTAGGATCAATATGATCAAAGTGTTGACTCGTCTTCGTTGAAGGTTTGAAGCGCTTCGGCAGACGGTTCCAATAATTCTTCAGAGAAGCCGAAATCTACACGCGCGAAAAGAACCAAATAAATACAACAAATCAAATAAAATCTAAAAATTACGAAATTAGTAGCGAAAGAAAGAGGCTGAATTTAGATGAATTTAGAACCAAGAATTGATGGAATCGGATTTCGTACGAAGGAGAACGAATATCCGGAAGTTGCCTTCACAAAAATATAGAAAATTCAGATATGAATAGTGCTAGCCCGGGTAAAAATGATAGTGCCCGCAAGAGAAAGAGATGGGTGGCTGGCGAACTAGCAAAATGGAATCCCGGGAGCGAGACGGACACAATGGTGGTGGTCGCGTCGCCGGCGGAGGTCCGGTGCGGCGACGGCACACAAAACAGTGCGTGCGGAATAGTGGCCCCGATGAACCGATAGTGTTTTGGAGAAAAAGAAGGTAGCACAACGTAGAGCATCGCGAGGCGAAGCTAACGGCAGTGACGACACCTCTGTGGGATCAAAGATGGCGCCGGAAACGACGACGGAATGCGGTTCGACCGTCTACGGAACAGTTTTGGTCGCGGCAGAAAGAAAGCACCGAAATCTAGGGATGGGAAGAGGAAGCCGAGGGCCACGCGGAGACGCAGTCGGCTCGGGAATTGGATGGCCGAGGAGAGAGAACCAAGGGAGAGAAACTTTTGTTGGTTTTCACGTATGTGTATGTATACGTGCATGAGTGCAAGCTATAGCCTTTGAATGATGCATGCATGAGTAGACCAACCGAACATGGGAGCTCGGTCTTTTGGGAGTTCGGTTTTTGGAGGAAAGAAAGGGGAGGAGAGGGAAGGAAGTGAGCTCGGCAGCAAGGGGCGACAGGGGAGAAAACTGGAGGAGCTAGCTTGCTGCATGGGAGCTGCTGGGCTGAGGTGGCAAGGCCAGGAGCAGCACAAGAGAGTTGAACCGGCTGCACGGGTTGGCTGCTTCGGCTGAGGAAGAGTGCTGCTCCAGGGAGAGCACTGGGAGTAGCAGCAGGAGAGAACTTCGGCTAGAGGGAAGAGAGGAAGGAGATGGAAGAGCTCGGCTGCTGGAGAGAAAAGAAATGGATGGAGCTTGATCGGAGGGGAGCTCTGGGAGCAGCACTGGAGCTTCGGCACTCGGCAGTGCTGGAGCTACTGGTGCCTTGGCTGGAAGGGAAAGAAGAAGGGAGAGAGGAGGGAGAAGAAGGGAGAGAAAAATGGAAGGAGCTGCTATGCTTGCTGCCGGTGAAGCTTCGGTTGGGAAGAAGTGAACTCGGCAGTGCTGGTGCAGAATGGTCAGCAGCAATGGCGACGGCGCCGGCAGTGCGGGTCGCCGGGTGCAGCGCCGGCCGGGCCGGGTGTGGCTCCAGGGACTGGGCCGGCCAAGGGGAAGGCGGCGCCAAGAAGTTGGGTCAAAACCCAGAGGAGGAGGGAGCTCGGCTGATGGAGGCTTCGGTTGGGAGGGAGAGCAATGGAGGAGAGAGCTCGGCAGGGGAGCTGGGGAAGAAAAGAAGAGCAATGCTAGGAGCTCACGGGAGGGGAGGAAGGAACTCACGGGAGGAGAAGACTCGGGGCCCAAGACCGCAGGCGCCAGGGCATGGGGCTCACGGCT
Organism: Hsuehochloa calcarea; assembly: GCA_036346395.1. Lineage (NCBI taxonomy): Eukaryota > Viridiplantae > Streptophyta > Magnoliopsida > Poales > Poaceae > Hsuehochloa > Hsuehochloa calcarea. The sequence continues at coordinate 35,962,765 of CM070607.1, read as the reverse complement.
CGAGGCACTGGTGAGGACGCTCATGCAGCAGCGCCAGGGCATGGGGTGGTCGGGGAAAGCAGCTCAGCAGCAGCACAAGGGAAAAGAAGCAGGAAGAAAACAACAAACAGTGAGAGGAGAGAGAAAGAAAAAGAGGGGAATAAAGAGAATCCGGGAAAATCTGAAAATCTGAAAATTTTAGAAAATTCTTTGGAACTTGAATAGACCAAATAAAATAGTTTTGCATTTTTTTTAAATTTTTTTTTTAAATTTTACCTCAAATAAAAAAATTAGGAAGCTTTTGAAATTACTATTTATTAACCAAAAATGGATGTTACACTTGCGTATAACCAATATTACCCAAACTCTTGGATAATATTAGTTGTACACAAGATACCCAGTCGCTGCCTGTGGAGAGACAAACCACATTCCCTTTTGCTTCCGCTGTAGCCACGAGCTTTTGTGATGTAATATATTTGGCCTGACGGCCCTGTTGTAAAAACTTGACCCGACGTGGTCTATGTTACTCTGTTGCTTGTAATATATGTGTTGATCTTATTTCACACCTGTATTAGATGAACCAGTAATGTACCTGTGAGTGCTACCTACTGATCCAGGGAGTAGTACAGTGTTTCACAGAGGATTCAGATTTATGAAATTCGGGTCCGACACATGGCACATCTGATGCTCATTTATAGCTTGGGAAAACTTGAGATGGACTCATTGGTTATGTGGGCTTAGATTTTGCTAGGGATTTGGATAAGAGAGACCACTTACTAGTTATGTGTTTACTATTGGAGGATATGTCATTAGTTGGAAAGCAAGTCTGCAAGCTATTGTTGCCTTGTCCACTACAGAAGTCGAGTATTTGGCTATTTCTGAAGCTTGCGAAGAAGTCGTTTGGCTAAGAAGCTTGTTTACTGAGTTTTGTAGAAGTATGTCTTGCACTTTAATATTATGCGATAGACAAAATATTATTTGCCTTACGAAAGATCAGATATTTCATGAAAGAACGAAATATATTGACATCAGATATCATTACATTCGAGGTGTCATTACTAAAGGTGACATTAAAGTCAGTAAGATAAGCACTTATGATAATCCATTTGATATGATGATAAAGTTAGTTCCTAACGTGAAGTGTAAATTTTGCTCAGACTTAGTTGGTATGATCGTCTCAAGGTGAAGATTGTTGAGTTTGGGTGTGATAGGAATTGAGTTTGAGTATGATACAAAATTTATTTCCTACTCTAACTCATAGTTCTAGTCCTACATGTAGTTTTTCATGTACCACTATGAATATATCTTTATAGTCTATAGGACAGAGCAATAACTTCATTGTAAATATCTCCTCATATAGTGATTTTGTCTTCGTGTACCCGTGATTTTACCTGAAAGGGATTTACATGTAAAATTTGTACCTCTCATGCCTATTTTTTGTGCATTATTTGCAATAATACAGTTTTGACAATCACTGAACATTGCGACCATGTTTAGAGCATGGTAATGTTTCCTACGAAATTCTTGCGAAGATGCAGCGAAAATCGTGTAATTATTGCCTTACGCTATTTGAGCACTTTTTTCTTCTTTTGTAAAAACCTCACATGAAGAAACAACTGAAGAGGATGAGGTTCACTTTTTCTTTTTAATTCCTATGTCAGGTCACCTTCTTTTCGAAGATCTCTGGCCTCACACTGCCACAATCTGCATGCACTGCACCTCTGGCCACAGCCCTCTCTCTCTCTTCGTACATCTGGCAAACCTCCTCTCCCACCTGTTGTTATATTGCGTTTTCATCCTTTGGAATGCTACCTGTCAATGTGTCCACAAGTCCATGTCTTGGTTCTTGTGATCTTCCTCTAGCCTAGCCTAGCCCTTCTCATCTTGGAGCACAAACACCACCCTGTTCTTCTCCAATTCCTGTTAATGCCTCCTTTCTTTCTCAGACCCTTGTTCGTGTGATCAATATAGGCTTTGTCTGTCCCTCGATGAACTCTGATACTATAAACACCCCAAAAGTAGAGACATGGACTTAATTATGGGGTCCTTTTGATTGCTACTAGTTGGTTTTTGTTGTTGTTCTTTTGGCTCTGTCGATACAAAAGTTTTTCTCTGGGTTTCAGTTAGTTCGAGGAGTGCTTGATTGGGAAGCCTTGCTCTGTTCTTTGCTTTCCTTTTTGTTCCCTTTCCAAGTCCTCAATTTGAGTTGGTTCTTGGTCACTTCTAACTTGATTCTTGACCCAAAACAACATCAAATTGCACATAATTTCCACTTGATCAATCAATTCATTGATCAACGGAGCTTGTAATTCTTACCTTGTATGCACCTAGTGGTTGGAGCTAGCTCTTGATTAGCTTCAAGAATCAAACTAGGTATCTCCCAGCGAAATTCCCATAGTTTCCAACCTATTTTGATCAGCTCCCACGGAATTTTAAGAATTTCCTCAGATTCCACTCAATTCAGCCCAGTCCTTGTCCTCTTGATCAAGTGCTCTGCTTTGCCAAGACACAAACCATGGCGCCCCTCGCCGCCGCCTCCCACGTCCAAGGCTTGCTCAAGCTGCTATTGATGTTGTGCATGGCGCGGTGGTCGGCGGGCATCGGCGTGAACTGGGGCACACAGCTGAGCCACCCGCTGCCGCCGAGCACGGTGGTGCAGCTGCTCAAGGACAACAGGTTCGACAAGGTGAAACTGTTCGACGCCGAGGACAGCATCCTGAGCGCGCTCAAGGGCTCCAACATCCAGCTGATGGTCGGCATCCCCAACGACATGCTCGCCGACCTCGCCGGCAGCGCCAAGGCCGCCGAGAACTGGGTCGCCAAGAACGTCTCCAAGCACGTCAACGACGGCGTCGACATTAGGTGCTGAAAGAAATTCACATATACTTTGCTTAGCTTGGTTACTCTGTGTTTGTTTGTGTACTTAATTTGACACATGCATTTTACCTTAGTCGTTGGATCGAAAACGAACGCTCTAGATAGGTGATTTTTCGCACCGTGAAATAGGATCTATTTTTTTTTATGTTTGTTAAAGTGCTTAATCTAAACGGTCGATTCTTCAATGTAGAAATAAAAAAATAGAATACATAGAAGGAATTAAGTGCTTTACCACTATGGTACACGGTTTTTTCATATTCTCCGATCTAGTCCCCATGTTCTGGTCATTTCTAGTGAGTAGTAGAGTCCAACTTGACATCACGTACTTTTTTCTCCAAATGTCCGTCTCAAGGTTCTGTAGTACAGCAACTAGCAAGTGTTACTGTCAGATTCTGGAGTTCTTGAAACCAAATCGGATTGAACCTCCTTGGCATCACTAGTGTAGAAGCTTCAGAAGCCATCTAGTCTAGCAGGCGGCAAAGCTAGGGTCCCTTCTCTTTATGGGGGAAGACCACAGCTGCAAGCAACTGAAATTCTGTCTCAACTATCTGCAATTTTTTTCATGGCAATGTGAAAGCTAAGGGGATGCCTTTTGTGCTTTTGCCCAGTGCTTCTGCACACACAGAGAGCTAGCTTTGAGAACCAAGCAATGTCTCTTGGTATTGGTTCTGCCACTACTGTGGGTTTCCAATTGGCGATCGGCCTCTCCCTGAGTGCGACAGCTACTGGCATTGATCAGAAAAGGCTCAAAATCAATCAGCAAAACCTTCTTGGCAATTCTTGTGAGAGCGTTTTGACACGTCTTTGTCAATGGGATCTCACAACTGTGTGCCTTTTTAGACCATCTTGTCCAGCCATCCAGAAAGATCGTGCACATGCCGCATCCATCTCCATGAGTCTTGTCTTGAGATTTCATCCCCAAACTTCCTCGGCCTCCTGTGATCCTCTTAGCTTTGCCTAAGGATTCTAAGAAAATCCTGAAGTAATTGTTTTTTGCCTATGAAATTCTTGTGTTCGACACAGGCGGAAATTTAGAGGTTATTGAGCTGATCAGTCCCAATCACATTCCTTAGCGGACACCTGACTTTATTATTAGAGAGCAATACGAGGGCTTCACATATTATCGTGGACCATAATTAAATGTGAAGATCACAGAAACATGGGACCATGCCACAAATTCTCTCAGCTCAGTAACAAGAGTTTTTGTGGCAAATTCTTGGCACACATATGCAGGGAGATTTTCAGTGTTCTAACATGGTCATGCTTCCCTGTCTGATGCAGATATGTAACCGTACGGCAGCGATCCTCTTACATCATAATGTTCTACCTCTAAGATTTCATCTTGATCCTTTTTGTTCTTCGCAAATCGTCAAAGTACATAATCCAGTGAAATCGTACCAAGAATTACAATGCATTTAGTTCAATCACGCGATAAAATTATATTTTTTAGCCTGAAATTTTGATTTTTTTGTGAATAAATGAAAATTTGAATACAGTCAGTTGCAGTGACGAACTGTGCTCCTGGTCAATAAAATGATCTTTTCTTTGTCTGCCGGGCAGGTACGTGGCCGTGGGGAATGAGCCGTTCCTGGAGACGTTCAACGGGACGTACCTGAACACGACGTTCCCGGCGATGCAGAGCATTCAGGCGGCGCTGGTGAAGGCCGGGCTGAGCAACCAGGTGAAGGTGACGGTGGCTCTGAACGCCGACGTGTACCAGTCGGCTTCGGGGAAGCCCTCCGACGGCGACTTCCGCGCCGACATCCATGGCCTGATGCTGACCATCGTGCAGTTCCTGGCCTCCACCGGCGCGCCGTTCGTGGCCAACGTGTACCCGTTCATCAGCCTGTACAAGGACCCCAACTTCCCGCTCGACTACGCCTTCTTCCAGGGCTCGTCGGCGCCGGTGGTCGACGGCGGAGTCACGTACCAGAACACCTTCGACGCCAACCACGACACGCTGGTGGCGGCGCTGCGGCGGAACGGCTTCCCCAACGTGTCCATCGTCGTCGGAGAGGTCGGCTGGCCCACCGATGGCGACGCCAACGCCAACCCGCAGTACGCGCGGCAGTTCAACCAGGGGTTCCTCACCCACATCGCCTCCGGCCAGGGCACGCCGCTCCGGCCGGGCCCCGTCGACGCCTACCTCTTCAGCCTCATCAACGAGGACCAGAAGAGCATCAAACCGGGCAACTTCGAGCGCCACTGGGGCATCTTCTACTACGACGGCACGCCCAAGTACCCGCTCAGCCTCCGCGGCGGCAACGGAAGCTCGCTCACGCCGGCGAAGGGCGTCAAGTACCTCGAGAAGCGGTGGTGCGTGCTCAAGCCGTCGGCCAACCTCGCCGACCAGAAGGTCGGCGACAGCGTCGGCTACGCCTGCGGCCTCGCCGACTGCACCAGCCTCGGTTACAAGACCTCCTGTGGGGGGCTCGACGCCAAGGGCAACGTGTCCTACGCGTTCAACAGCTACTACCAGACCAACGACCAGGACGACCGCGCCTGCGACTTCAAAGGACTCGCCACCACCACCGCCATCGACCCCACCGCAGGGACGTGCCGGTTCATCGTCGAGATCGCCCCTAGTAGCGTGGCGTCCAGGAACGTCGCCGGCTGGGTGGCCGCCGCCCTCGTCGCGTTCTTGCTGATGTCCGTGTTCTGAATTGGAGGTGCTTAATTGTCATGCATCTTTAGCTTCTCATCGTGGCTCTGTGTTTAGTTTCCGAGGGGTTGCTGTTGAATAATTGTGCGCATTCGTTTTTTCTTTTGTTTGCATGGCATGCACACATTTGATTGCATCCGTTCATCTGTTTTTCGGCTGACTGCAGTCATGTTCTGCCTTCACGCCCCACCTCAGTCATGATTCATGAAGAGCATTGGTGACTGACGTTGTATTTCAGTGTAACGTATGTAGTTACGCAGACTCTATTGCATGTGTTGTTCGGAATAAAAGGTGAAAAGAAAACAGGAAAACGCTGACAGTTTTGACAGCATAAAAAAATAATATCTTCTGCTCCCGGCAAATGCGAGTTTGTGTGTGTTCGCGTTCGAGCGTTCGCGTGTAGACATCGGCGAGCGGGCTGATAATTAGTATTAAAGCTTCGTGTTCTTCTGCCTGTGAAAAATCGCGCGACGGTTCACGTTATCCTACCAGATCGCCTCCGGTGTAAGGCGACGGCAGCACAACTCGCACGATCAATCTCAGGTGCGTCGAACGCGTCCGCGAGGCGAATGCACAAAAGCTTCGCAAGGAATTTGAGGATATCGAATTCAATGATGGTGAGTCGGTGGACGACTTCTACATGGGGATCATGGGACTCGTCAACAATCTTCAGATCATAGGCGGCACGTTGGAAGAAGAAAAGGTAGTCAAGAAATTCATTCGTGTTGTACCACCCAGGTATATACAGGTGACAATCTCGATCGAGACACTACTTGACCTGAACACGCTGTCGATCGAAGAGCTCACCGGCTGGCTTCAATCATTGGAGCAACGCTACGCGTGCGACGACTCGGGCGACTCTGGTGGGTGTCTGCTCTTCACTGAAGAGTGGCTCGCATGCGCCAAGAAGAGGGAGCAAGACGGTGGCTCCTCTGGCAGTGACAAGGGAAGCGGCAGATGTGGCGACAACTGTTACCGCGGCAAGCCGCGTGGCCGTGGGTGCGGCAAAGACGGACACGATGACAAGGACAGTGGCTCGTCCGGTGCGTACCGTGACATATCACAGATTCAGTGCTACAGCTGCGACAATTACGGGCATTACTCCAGGAACTGTCGCAAGTCGAAGCGTACCTAGCAGGCCCACCTGATGCAAGTCGACAACGACGAACCTGCACTTCTCATGGCGCCGGTGTGCATGCTCACCAAGGCTTCCGTAGGCGCGGACACTGACGTGGTGCTCCATGAAGTGCACGCGCAGGTGCGTCTACGGCGCGAGGAGGACGCCCACGACGACACTTGGTACCTGGACACCGGTGCCAGCAATTACATGTTCGGGTGCCAGGCAAACTTTGCGGAGATGGACGAGGACGTAACCGGCTTTGTCAAGTTCGGCGACGGCTCAGTGGTGGATATATGCGGGTGTGGCACCTCCTGTTCACTTGCCGAAACGAGGAAAACCGTGCACTGACATGGGTGTACTACATCCCACGACCACGCAGCAACATAGTGAGCCTCGGGCAGCTCGACGAGAACGGCTACCAGACACTCATCCAAGACGGCGTGCTCATGATCCTCAACCAGCAGCATCGCATACTTGCACGGGTAATCTGCAGTTGCAACCGGCTGTATGTGCTCACCCTCAGCATTGCACAACCGGTCTGCCTGTCCGCGCGGCGCGGTGACGACGCATGGCGAAGGCATGCTAGGTATGGGCACCTAATCTTTCAGACGGCATGGTGCGCAGGCTACCATAGATCCATCATGTCGATCAAACTTGTGACAGCTGCCTCATCGGTAAGCAGCAGCGGTGCACCCCGTTCCCGGAGCAAGCAAAGTACCGCACGGAGCACATCCTTGATTTGGTGCACGGCGATCTCTACGGCCCTATCGCACCAGCCACACCAGGCGGGAAGAAATATTTTCTGCTCCTCGTTGACGATCTTAGCCGCTACATGTGGTTGGTCTTGCTCACGACGAAGGATGAGGTGCCGGTGGTGATCAAACGTTTTTAGACCGGCGTTGAGGTGGAAATTGGCGCAAGCTGCACGCCCTCCGCACTGACCGCGGTGGCGAGTTCACGTCGGTTGAGTTCGGTGAGTACTGCGCTGACCGCGGGGTCCAGCGGCACCTCACGGCACCATACTCCCAGCAGTAGAACGACATCGTCGAGCGCCGAAACTAAATGGTGGTAGCCATGGCTCGCAGCATGATGAAGGCCAAGAGCATGCGGAGGATGTTTTGGGGTGAGACGGTGATGACGGCCGTGTTCATCCTGAACTGAGCTCCGACCCGCAGCGCCGATGGCATGACGCCGTACGAGGCATGGCATGGTGCACGGCTTCCAATGCACTTCCTTCGCACTTTTGGCTGCGTCGCGCACGTCAAGGTGGTGAAGCTAACCAATGGTGTTCATCGGCTACAAGCTCGGCGCCAAGGCGTATCACATCTACGACCCCGTCGACAATCGCGTGCACATGACGCGCGACGTTGTCTTCGACGAGGCGACACAGTGGGGCTGGGGTGCTACGGTTAACTCCGGTGAGACGTTCACCGTCGAGTATACTGTATATCTTGAAGCAGGTGTTGTGCGTGGCAACCCCGCAGCGCACGGGGGTGACAAGCTGTCGACACTAGTAGTGCGGAGTCGCGTGCCCAGCCCAGGGTCACTGATGCCAGCATCCAGAGTAGCAGCGAGCATGTCTACGCCTGTGGCAAAAGTAGGGTGAAATTCTTTTCACCGCCCACTGACGTTTTGCCCACGATGGACAACGAGGGCCCTCGCCACTACTGGACTATGGCTAACGTGTACGATACGACCACAGTCCACAACCTTGATCACGAGGAGATGTACCTGACAGCGGCAGATGAACCAGTTGGCTTCTCCGAGGTGAAGAAGCGCGAGTGTTGGCTTCGTGTCATGCTCGAGGAGATGAGCTGCATCGAGGAGAATGACACTTGACAACTTGCCGACCCTCCAGCGAGTTATCGTCCTATCGGCTTGAAATGAGTCTTCAATGTGAAGAAGAACTCCCAAGGCACTGTCATTAAGCACAAGGCCCGCCTCGTGGAAAAGGGCTATGTGCAGCGGCAGGGCTGAAAGCATCTAGTCCCCTAAAAATTGTATTTTGGTAATTAATGACATTATGTGAATATGGGACTAACATGTTTGTTGAAGTGATTACAAGGCATAGTCCCAAATGACAAAGTGAAACCGAGGAGCTGCATGTCAAAGAATGTTGAAAAGATAGAGTTGATCTCAAAGAAAAGGTACAAATAGACTAGGACCTCTTTGAATTTTACCGGTCTTTGGTGTATGGAGGAAGACCGGATTATAGGATAAATGTCGTACTATTAAGGGGGAGCTTGTCTAGTAGCTTGAAAGCATCTCATTATGCCTTTGGATCAACTTAGGATCATGCATGTTCTTTTGGTTTGGTTTAAAAAGAAAATCTTTTTCTCAGAACACAAAATCGGAAGTTCCGGCATGTGTACTGCGGAACTTCACCGTATCTGTTGCTCGAAAAGGCGTGCTTTGATTTTTCCGAGAGCATCCGTTTTGGGACTTAGCCGATTTCTCAAGTGCGGAAGTTCCGCAATGATCTGAGCGAAGTTCCGATTAATCGGTTGCTCAAATATGCGCGTTGTTTTTTTTCCGAGAGCATCCGTTTTGGGACTTAGCCAATTTCTCAAGCGCGGAAGTTCCGCAATGATCTGACGGAAGTTCCGATTAATCGGTTGTTCAAATATGCGCGGTCGGTTTTTCGAGAGCACCCTTTTGGGGACTTAGTCGTTTTCGCGAGTGCGGTAGTTCCGCTGTGAAAAAGCGGATCTTCCGATTAATCGGAAGAACCGAAATCTTATTGGCGGAAGTTCCGCACATAAATCCAACGGCTAGTTCAGAGCATTTAATGCTCACTGTAATGACCGTTCTGATGCACTCGATTGAAGGCGGAAGTTCCGCGCACTTTGTCGCGGAAGTTCCGATTTCCCTGAGTTTTGCCTGATTTTCTGCATAACGGTCATATTTGGTTGTTGGGGGTATAAATACACCCCCACCAGCTCAAGAACGTGTGGTTGAGCATTCATTCAATTCATTTGAGCCTTGAGCCTTGAGCACTCCTCTCACTCCTCATTTACTCTCTTTGCACACATTTGTGAGGTAGTGAGCAAGAACAAGAGCATTGCATTCTTAGTTGATCCATTGGCTCTTGATTGTCGTCAAGTGAAGGTCAAGTTCTATTCTCTTGGTGCTTGTCGGCACCTAGACGACTTGGCGGAGATTGCTCGGTGATCTCTTCAAAGAAGCTTGTGAAGAGACCCGTTGCCGTTTGTGATTGGTCGGTGTTCACCAACTCCGGAGAGGAGGAAGAACAACCAAGTGATCGAGGGTAGGCTTAATTTGTGGAGCCGGCTTGAGTGATCAAGCTTCCTCAACGTGGACTAGTGAAGATCGACAAATCTTCGATACCACGGGAAAAACCCCCTTGTCCTCGTGCGGTTAATTCTTGTCTTTACTTATTGCACTTATTTTTGTAGCTCATAGATTGTGATAAATATCTTTGATTAGAGTATCTTGCTAATTTGGGTAATTTGATTAAGAAAATTTAGAAACCTCCTATTCACCCCCCTCTAGTCGGTCATCCTTGATCCTACAAGTGGTATCAGAGCTTGGTCTCTCTAATTTTAGACTTAACCGTCTAGGAGAGAAAGGATGGCTAGCGAGGGAATGTCTATAGGCAAGGCTCCTCTATTTGATGGATCAAATTATTCTTATTGGAAAATTAGAATGTCAATTTATTTAAAGGCCATGAGCCCAAGCGTATGGAGAATTGTAAGTGAAGGTTTCGTTATGGCACTTGATCCCACACACCCCACGGATCAAGACGAACGGAACTCTCACCTCAATGCTCAAGCTATGAACGCTCTCTTTGGAGCTTTAAACGCGGATGAGTTCAATCGCGTGAGCAACCTTGAAACCGCTCACGAGATATGGACTACGCTCTCTGAAATTCATGAGGGCACATCCACGGTTAAAGAAGCCAAATTGCATAGGCTTAGGATCAAATATGAGACATTTACAATGTTGCCTCAAGAGAGTATCACCGAAATGTACTCTAGACTCAACAACATTGTAAATGAGCTCAAGGGTCTTGGTACTAATTTGCTTGACATTGATGTTGTGCGCAAGATGCTTAGGGCTCTTCCCGACAAGTACGAAATGTTGGTGACATTGTTTCTCAACTCTTCCGAGTTGCCAAGGATGACACCAACCGGGCTTTTGGGAAATTTAATCACCAATGAGCTTTACAAGAAAGACAAGGAAGAGCTCGTGGAGTCAACTTCTTCAAGGAAGAAAGTTACCGCTTTTAAGGTAAAAGCGGAATCAAGTGATGAAGAAGATGAGGATGAAGACTCCGAGGAGGAATTTGCTCTCCTTGTGAGGAGAATGAAGAAGTTCATGAGGAGACGACCTCATAGAAGCTTCAATTTCGATAAGATTGCAAAAGGGCAATCATCAAATGAAAAGAAGCGCTATAGCAACATTCGTTGCTATGAGTGTGATGAGAAGGGTCACATTGCTTCTCATTGCCCAACCAAGAAGGATGACAAGGGTAAGTCATCAAAGAAGAAAGAATTCAATGGAAAGAAGAAGCTTTTCAAGAAGCTTCACAAGGATGGCAAGAATGAAGCCCATATCGGAGAATGGGACTCCGACAAGGAGTATTCGGATTCCGACTCCAACTCCGATGTTGAGGGGTCCTCCAAGAAGAGAGGACTTGTCGGTATTGCCATCAAGGAGGCTCCATCGCTATTTTCTACTCCCACTTGCCTCATGGCAAAAGGAGAAAAGGTAAAATCTCTTGATAATGAAGAACCCTCCTATGATGAGCTCATGGATATGCTTGAAGAATTAAATGAATATCTTGGAAAGGAAAAAGCTAAATTTAGAGTCTTAAAGAAAGAGCATATATCTTTAAAGAACTCTTATGATGAATTAAAAGAAGCTCATGATTTGCTTGTCCAAGATAAGTCTTATACTAGCATTGGTATTGCTTGCGATATACAGGAAAAAATGCCTAGTGTAAACATTGCTAGAACTAGCATATCCACTTCTTGCGATGATTTGCTTGCTATACCATGTAGCTCAAGTATTGATTCTAAAAATGAAAATGCTAAATCTTGTGATAAGCTATTTGTAGAAAATAGTGAGCTAAAGGAGCAAGTCACCAAGCTAAGTAAGAGCTTGAAAAGATGCTTCAAGGGTAAAGCTACTCTTGACAAGCTTTTGAGTGAGCAAAGGTGCTCATTCAATAAGGAAGGACTTGGGTACGTGCCCAAGAAAGGTAAGAAACCGGTAAACAAGCCTGTGAGGTTTGTTAATCAAAATGGCAAGTTTTGCCAAAAATGCCGGGAAATAGAACATGTTCAACAAAAGTGTCCTATTGGTAAGGTTTCATCAATTGGCTTGTTTGATTCTTGTTATATGCTCAAAAAGGCCAAAGATGGAAAAGTGATTGCTAGGTTTGTTGGCACCTCAATTTTAGGTGTTAAGAAGAATGTTATTTGGGTGCCCAAATCTTTGATAACTAACCTCCAAGGATCCAAACAAATATGGGTACCTAAAAGAACTTGATTTCTTTTGTAGGTGAACTACAAGACCGGTGGAAGGCATTGGGTGCTTGATAGTGGATGCACTCAACACATGACCGGAGACCGGAAAATGTTCACCTCATTTGAAAATGGGAGCGGAAATGAAAAGATCACATTTGGTGACAATAGCAAAGGAAAGGTAATTGGCTTAGGTAAAATTGCTATCTCAAATGACCTTTCCATTTCAAATGTATCTTTAGTGGAAACATTGAATTTCAATTTGCTATCCGTTGCTCAATTATGTGATCTTGGATTAACTTGCTCTTTCTCTAAAAAGGAGGTTACTATTTTTAAAGAAAAAGAAAAAGAAATGATTTTTAAAGGTTTTAGATTCGGCAATCTTTATTTGGTTGATTTCTCCTGAAATGAATCTTGTTTGAAAACTTGTTTGATTGCAAAAACTTCAATGGGTTGGTTATGGCATAGAAGACTAGGTCATGTGGGAATGATTCAACTTAAAAAGCTTTTTAAACATGACTTAGTGGTTGGCTTGAAGGATGTGAAGTTTGAGAAAAATAGACTGTGTAGTGCTTGCCAAGCCGGAAAGCAAGTGGCTAACTCTCATCCTTCCAAAAGTATCATGTCAACTTCTAGGCCATTAGAGCTCTTACATATGGATTTGTTCGGGCCAACAACCTACAAGAGCATTGGGGGCAATAGCTATTGTTTAGTCGTTGTAGATGATTACTCTAGATATACATGGGTATTCTTCTTATATGACAAAGGTGAAGCCTCCAAGATTTTCAAAAGTTTTGCAAAAAGGGCTCAAAATGAATTTGATTTCAAAATAAAGAAAATCCGTAGTGATAATGGTTCCGAGTTCAAAAACACTAATATTGAAGATTATTGTGATGAACTTGGAATAAAGCATGAGTTTTCCACTACCTACACTCCGGAGCAAAATGGAGTTGTAGAAAGGAAAAATCGTACATTAATAGAAATGGCTAGGACAATGCTTGATGAGTATAATACTTCCGATCGCTTTTGGGCGGAAGCCATTAATACCGCTTGTCATGCCATAAACCGTCTTTATTTGCATAGGCTTTTGAAAAAGACTTCCTATGAACTTCTTGTTGGAAGAAAACCGAACATCTCTTACTTTAGAGTATTTGGTTGCAAATGCTATATCTTAAGAAAGGGTGTTCGACTTTCTAAATTTGCAAGTCGGTGTGATGTTGGTTTTCTACTAGGTTATTCTTCAAATAGCAAAGCATATCGTGTCTTTAACAAAACTAGTGGTATTGTTGAAGAAAGACACGATGTACAATTTGATGAAACTAACGGCTCTCAAGAAGAGCAAGAAGATTTTGATGATGTAGGTAATGGAGCTCTTATGGAAGCAATGAAGAATATGCAAATTGGGGATATTAAGCCTAAAGAAGATCAAAGTGAACCATCATCATCCATGAGAGTTGAGCCACCTACCTCTTCCGTGACAAATGAAATTAATCAAAATCAAGAAGATGTCAAGGAAGGTGATCAATCATTTAATCTACCTCAAAGGATCCACAACGCAATAGCCAAAGACCACCCAATAGACCAAATATTGGGTGAAGTAAGCAAAGGTGTCCAAACTCGCTCTCGTATTGCTTCTTTTTGTGAACATTACTCTTTTGTTTCCTCTTTGGAACCAAAGCGTATAGATGAAGCACTAGAAGATCCGGATTGGGTGAATGCTATGCATGAGGAGTTAAATAACTTCGCCCGAAATGATGTTTGGACAATGGTAGAAAGACCCGAGGAGCATAATGTTATTGGCACAAAATGGATCTTTCGAAATAAACAAGATGAAAATGGAGTTGTGGTAAGAAACAAGGCAAGGTTAGTTGCTCAAGGATATACTTAAGTTGAGGGTTTAGATTATGATGAAACATTTGCACCTGTAGCAAGACTTGAGTCTATTCGCATTTTACTTGCTTTTGCATCATGCTTTGATATTAAATTATTTCAAATGGATGTTAAAAGTGCTTTCTTAAATGGCAAAATATCTGAACTTGTTTTTGTTGAACAACCTCCGGGTTTTGAAGATCCCAAAAATCCTAATCATGTGTATAAACTCTCAAAGGCGCTATATGGTTTAAAGCAAGCTCCTAGAGCATGGTATGAGCGCCTTCGAGATTTTCTACTCTCTAAGGGATTCAAAATCGGAAAGGTTGATACAACTTTGTTTACCAAAATTATTGATGGTGATTTCTTTGTTTGTCAAATTTATGTTGATGATATAATTTTTGGTTCTACTAATCAAGATTTTTGCAAAGAATTTGGTGACATGATGTCTAGGGAGTTTGAGATGTCAATGATAGGAGAACTTAGTTTCTTCCTCGGACTTCAAATCAAACAACTCAATGATGGGGTCTTCATAAGTCAATCCAAGTATGTGAAGGACTTACTCAAAAGATTTGGCATGGATGACGCAAAGCCCATCAAGACTCCCATGGCTACAAATGGACATCTTGATCTAAACGAAGGAGGTAAATCTGTTGATTTAAAGCTTTATAGGTCTATGATTGGTAGTTTGCTTTATCTTACCGCATCTAGGCCCGATATTATGTTTAGCGTTTGCATGTGTGCACGTTTTCAATCGGCTCCAAAAGAATGTCATTTAATGGCTGTCAAAAGAATATTAAGATATTTAAAGCATTCCTCAAGTATTGGCCTTTGGTATCCAAAAGGTGCTAAATTTGATTTAATTGGATATTCGGATTCGGATTATGCGGGTTGTAAAGTGGATAGAAAGAGCACCTCAGGGAGTTGTCAATTCTTAGGTAGATCCTTAGTGTCATGGTCTTCTAAGAAACAAAACTATGTTGCCCTTTCCACCGCCGAAGCCGAATATGTTTCTGCAGGTAGTTGTTGTGCACAATTGCTTTGGATGAGGCAAACATTGATGGACTATGGAATAACATTTGATAAAATGCCTCTTTTGTGTGATAATGATAGTGCAGTGAAAATAGCCAACAACCCTGTCCAACATTCAAGAACCAAGCATATAGATATCCGCCATCATTTCCTTAGAGATCATGTGTGCAAGGGAGATATTGAAATTAGCCACATTTGCACTGAAAATAAATTAGCAGATATCTTTACCAAACCTTTAGATGAAGGCCGCTTTTGCCTATTGAGGAATGAGTTAAATGTCATTGACTATTCAAATGTCGCTTGAACTCTTGTCACATGCACTTTGGGTCTTAGTTGCATTTTTGTCTATTTTAAGATGCTTTTACTCAAATTTTCGCTCCAAATGTGATACTTTAGTAAAAATTACTTTATTATATAGACATTAGTCTTTTCATTGCATAATAATCCTGAATGATACTTGGTTGAGTGCAAAAACTAAGGATTATTTGCAAAATCTTCAAATTCAACTTCTTCTTCCCTGAAGTGTCAGATAATCGAACTTCCGCCTCCGGCGCGGAACTTCGGTGTCCGAACTTCCATTGTTGTGTTGCGGAACTTCCGTCTTTCACTCTCTTCAGAAGCGTCAGATAATCGAACTTCCGCCCTCAGCGCGGAACTTCGTTGTCCGGAACTTCCATTGTGTATCGCGGAACTTCCGCTTCCGATGGTCGAGAAGCATTTATTGCCTGCGGTTCCTCCGGTTTTTATTCACCTCTCCAGCCGCCTCTTTGCTGTCCCGAAGACTCCTCTCCTCTTCTCCAAAAACTCCACCAAAAGGCTTGATTCTTTCTTCGTTTTCTCTTCAATCTCGACCGATCAATTGCTTCCCCAGGGTTCAATCACCCATTTTCTCAAGGTATCTCCAATTTCTTTTTGGATTTTTACCTCTCATGAACCCTAGGTCAAGATTTTGGGGAAAATCAAATGTAGATGAAATCTGTGGTAGATTCTTGGGCAAACTAGTTTATTCAGTATTGTATGATGTTTATGCATCAATTCCATGGACTCAATCCATCAAAATACTGAGAAATCAAAATTTTTCATTGCCCTAGAATCGGCTCAGAATAATCGGAACTTCCGCTGTTGAAAAGCGCGGAACTTCCGCTTGCGGTAGTTCCGGCGTTCAACCTGTGGAGCTTCCGATTGTCCTGACAAAAACAGAAAATCACATTTCCATTTGATTCAACCTTTGACACTCCATCCATTATTGTTTTTGAAGATGCCTAGGATGAAGGTCACTGTCCCGAAGAGCTATTCGGATGCCGGCGCATCTTCTTCAAGAAATGAGGAAGAATTGAGAGAAAGTGAGGATCAAAGAGAGTCTTCAGAAAATTCAGAATCTGAAGAAAGTGCATCAGGAGAAGGATCTGAATATGAATCTGATGAGGAATTAGGAGAACCGGAAGAGATTGAAATTGATCTTAAGGCACTCACAGCAGACGATTACACGCTTCTTCGGATTAAAGATCAATACTCACTCCCAGGAAATTGTGATGACCCTCGATTTCATACCAAGTTTCAAAGACAAGTCTATGATCTTTTCTATGGACCAAACAAACCCTTTGCTGATCACAAGTACGTTAATTGGTCCTACCTCAACGGGCTTGATAAATATGAGGGTACCTACAGGCTCTTTCAGCGAGCTGGGATTCATAACCTTGTGGCAATAAAATGCAACTATAGTGATGAGATCATCCGACAGTTCTATGCCACAGTGTGCATTACCCCTGACTTTTCTCAGCTCACTTGGATGACAGGGACAGTAAGACATTCTTGCTCAAAACGTGCTTTTGAACGTGCATTGGATGTCGAGTCGAGCAGATATGAGAAAATCTATGATGGAACAGTTCTCCCTCTTTCAGCTTGGACTGAATTCTATGACACTACACAGAGATTTATCCCTGGTAAGATAACATGACTTCTTCCTATTCCCAGCTTGGTAAATAGGATCATTAATCATACCATGTTACCAAAGAGCGGGAATTATGATGCAATTAGAGGACATGTTTGGAATATACTGGAATGCATCATGCATGGAAGAAAGTTTGATGTAGTGGATGTAATCATAAGGGAGATAGCAGGAACAAAGAATGATCGAGTCAAACGGATAAACTTTGCACCTTATATTATGGCTTTGATCATTCGCCAGACTGGTTATAATGGAGCTACACCTTCAGCACATAAAGCCTATAAACCAAGAGAAGGTCCTCCAATTCCTACAAATCTTAGGCGCGCTCCAGCAGAAGAACCTGAAGCTGCACCTCCTGCTGCTGCTGCTCCTCCACAAGGTCAAGCTACTATGGATCAGATTTATGCTACCTTGTTGGAGTTGAGGGCATCCCAAAGATACCTTCAGCAAATGACCACTTCTAGTTGGATGCATTTGAAGCGACCACTTTGTCAGGTGGATGCTTTCCAGAGGCGACCACTTCGGGCTCGGCGCCACCTTGCCGATCTTGACGCGCTTTGGATTCGCGAGCAGTTTCCTCCACTGCTCGGTATGGGCGACGTCGCTTCTCTCTCCTCTGGCGGTCCTCCTGCTGATCCCCCTGTCGCTCCTCCTGTTGATCTTCCTGTTCCTCCGGTTGATCCTCCACAAGATCCTCCTGCGGAGTGACCCCTTTTGGCCCTTGATGACAAAGGGGGAGAGGAGTGTGTTAGTGAGAGAGAGCTTGTGGTGGTTAGAGGGAAACCTATCTATTGTAATATATTGTGTCATTTTGTCTATGGCTTGTAATGACTTTGTTTGACAACTTGATGCTTATGATGATATATTGTGTTATCTTGTATTTTTGTTGTACTTGGATCTTTGATTAATGATGAATGACCATGTGATGTGAATGCTTTATCTTTATTATCATTTGTTCTCTTCCAAGTAACAACGTTCTACAGAAACTCCGTCGAAATTTCCTGAAAATCCAAACATGTGCCTTACATTATCTTCTACTCAATATGCACATGTTAAGGGGGAGCTTTCTGTTTTCAAACCAACTATCTCTCACAACTTTATTTGTGTTGTCATCAATTACCAAAAAGGGGGAGATTGAAAGCATCTAGGCCCCTAAAAATTGTATTTTGGTAATTAATGACATTATGTGAATATGGGACTAACATGTTTGTTGAAGTGATTACAAGGCATAGTCCCAAATGACAAAGTAAAACCGAGGAGCTGCATGTCAAAGAATGTTGAAAAGATAGAGTTGATCTCAAAGAAAAGGTACAAATAGACTAGGACCTCTTTGAATTTTACCGGTCTTTGGTGTATGGAGGAAGACCGGATTATAGGATAAATATCGTACTATTAAGGGGGAGTTTGTCTAGTAGCTTGAAAGCATCTCATTATGCCTTTGGATCAACTTAGGATCATGCATGTTCTTTTGGTTTGGTTTAAAAAGAAAATCTTTTTTCTCAGAACATAATCGGAAGTTAGGCATGTGTGTTGCGGAACTTCCATTTGTCTGTTGCTCAAAAAGGCGTGCTTTGATTTTTCCAGAGAGCATCCGTTTTCGGGACTTAGCGATTTCTCAAGTGCGGAAGTTCCGCAATGATACGAGCGGAAGTTCCGATTAATCGGTTGCTCCGAAATATGCGCGGTTGTTTTTTTCCAGAGAGCATCCGTTTTCGGGACTTAGCCAATTTCTCAAGCGCGGAAGTTCCGCAATGATACAAGCGGAAGTTCCGATTAATCGGTTGCTCCGAAATATGCGCGGTCGGTTTTTTCCAGAGAGCACCCTTTTTGGGGACTTAGTCGTTTTCGCGAGTGCGGTAGTTCCGCTGTGAAAAAGCGGATCTTCCGATTAATCGGAAGAACCGAAATCTTATTGGCGGAAGTTCCGCACATAAATCCAACGGCTAGTTCAGAGCATTTAATGCTCACTGTAATGACCGTTACAGTGCACTCGATTGAAGGACGGAAGTTCCGCACTTTGTACCGCGGAAGTTCCGATTTTCCTGAGTTTTGCCTGATTTTCTGCATAACGGTCATATTTGGTTGTTGGGGGTATAAATACACCCCCACCAGCTCAAGAACGTGTGGTTGAGCATTCATTCAATTCATTTGAGCCTTGAGCCTTGAGCACTCCTCTCACTCCTCATTTACTCTCTTTGCACACATTTGTGAGGTAGTGAGCAAGAACAAGAGCATTGCATTCTTAGTTGATCCATTGGCTCTTGATTGTCATCAAGTGAAGGTCAAGTTCTATTCTCTTGATGCTTGTCGGCACCTAGACGACTTGGCGGAGATTGCTCGGTGATCTCTTCAAAGAAGCTTGTGAAGAGACCCGTTGCCGTTTGTGATTGGTCGGTGTTCACCAACTCCGGAGAGGAGGAAGAACAACCAAGTGATCGAGGGTAGGCTTAATTTGTGGAGCCGGCTTGAGTGATCAAGCTTCCTCAACGTGGACTAGTGAAGATCGACAAATCTTCGATACCACGGGAAAAACCCCCTTGTCCTTGTGCGGTTAATTCTTGTCTTTACTTATTGCACTTATTTTTGTAGCTCATAGATTGTGATAAATATCTTTGATTAGAGTATCTTGCTAATTTGGGTAATTTGATTAAGAAAATTTAGAAACCTCCTATTCACCCCCCTCTAGTCGGTCATCCTTGATCCTACAAGGGCGTCGACCACGAGGTGTTCGCGCTGGTGGCCCGTCTTGAGTCCGTGTGCCTGCTGACCGTGCTCTCCGTGCACAAGGGATGGCCAGTACACTACATGGACATCAAATCGGCATTCCTTAATGGCGAGCTGGACGAGGAGGTCTACGTCGCTCAACGTGCTGGCTTTGAGGTTGAGGTCCATGAGCAGAAGGTGCTGAGGCGCCACAAGGCTCTCTACGGCTTGAAGCAGGCGCCGAGAGTGTGGAACACCAAGCTTGATAGCTGTTTGCTGTCGCTTGGGTTTCAATGAAGCACATGAGAACATGCGGTGTACATACGCGGCAGCGGTGCATCGTGGCTACTGGTGGGCGTCTACGTCGACGACCTTATTATCATGGGCAACGACGCACAGGAGATCGTCAAGTTCAAAAAGGGGAAGAAAAACTCATTCAAAATGAGCGATCTCGGTCTGCTCAGCTTCTACCTCAGCATCGAAGTGCACTAGTCCGATGGTTGCATCACGCTAAACCAATCTACATACGCGCTCAAAATTCTTGAGAAGAGTGGTATGACAGATTGCAATCCATACCACGTTCCCATGGAGACGAGGCTCAAGCTAAGCAAAGCAAGCTCAACCCCTCTCACGGGCGTCACGACCTTCCAGAGCATTGTCGGGAGCTGGCGGTACCTAGTGCACACAAGACCCGACATCGCATACTCGGTGGGCTACGTAAGCCACTTCATGGAAGCGCCAACCACCGAGCACTTGGATGCAGTCAAGCATATACTCTGGTATATTACTGGTACACGGAGCTATGGCTGTTGTTACACGAATAAACTGGAGAAGCTACGGTTTGTCGGTTACAACGATAGGGACATGGTCGGCGATGTGAACGACCGCAAGAGCACGATGGGCGTCCTCTTCTTCCTCGACCGCAGCCCCATCACCTGGCAATCTTAGAAGCAGAAGGTTGTGATATTGTCCTCTTATGAGACCGAGTACATCACGGCGACGACGGCTGCCAGCCAAGGTATCTGGCTCCCTCGTTTACTCTCTGACTTGAAGAATGAAGAGGCGGTAGTGTCACACTCAATGTCGACAACAAGTTGGCGATCTTCCTTAGCAAAAATCTGGTATTCCATGACCGGAGCGAGCACATAGACATCCGATATCATTTTATTCGGGAATATGTTGAAGACGGCAAAGTTGAGGTGGAGTACATCAAGACCGAATAACAGTCAGCTGACATTCTAATAAAGGCACTGGGCCGTGTCAAGTTCCAGGAACTGCACACTTGGCATCATCGAGATCAAGAAAACACATCAAAAATTAGGGGGTGTATGTTGAATAATCCTATGCGCATCTGTTTTTCTTTTGTTTGCATGGCATGCACACATTGATTGCATCCGTTCTTTTGTTTTTGGTATTGCGATCATGTTTTGCCTTAACGCCGCACTCTCGTCATGATTCATAAAGAGTATTGATGACCGAGCGTTGCACGTCGAGGCGTTAGTGCTTTGATGTTGCACGTCTTTTCGGTTACTTATTTTTCATTGTAACATATGTAGTTATCACGAGCTCCATTGCATGTATTGATCGAATAAAAGGTGAAAAGAAAGCAGAAAACGCCGGTAGTTTTGAAAGCATAAAAATTGTCTTCGTTCCTCGGCAAAAGCGAGCTTGTGTGTGTTCTTGTGTCCAGCGTTCAAGCGCTCGCGTGCGTGACACCGACTAGCGGGTGACGATTCTTGACAAAATAGTTGTTACTTGTTCTTGGCACTTGTTGTTTTTGGATTATTCTTTCTTTGATCTGTGTGTATACTTGTTTGTTTTTACACAGACTACAGAAGCAGCTTGTGCTAGTTAGATTGTACTAGTAGGATGCTCATACGTTGCAACAGAACCCGAAAAGAAAGTGATATATATATATAGTGTTAGTGGGTAATTGAGTGCTAAAGTGCTAATGGCAATCTTGGGCGTTGGATTTGGATTGAAGAGCCAAGATTAATACGGCTCCTACCTCCAAACCATTTAATCACCCTGCATACTCCCAGCTCCAATGCGCCTTCATTAATGCATCTGCATTAAACACTCTGCATGCTCCCACAACCAATGCTCTGCATTAAACACCCTGCATGATCCAACGGTCAAGATTGTCATTAGCACCTTAGCACTCAATTACCCATTAACACTAGATATGTTCCCTTTTTCCTACTCTTGGGAGTAGTTACTCTCTATTCTGTATCTCACAACGTAGGGAGTATCTTGCATAACCGAGAGTATGTATGTGTAGTATACGAGTATATAAGACCACCTAGGTGGTAATCACACCTTTTCAGGGGTGGTATATACAATTTTTTAGATATACTCCTTTTTGGTGTAAATATGAAAGTATTTATAAAATATGCTAAAAACTATGGACTCTCTTACAAATTTTTCGTGTGGTTCGCATTGGAGTATCTTATAATTAGTATATGAGTATACCTAAAGTGATAAAGGACTATGTCAAGTTCTTTTAGGTGGTATATCAAAGGTGGAAGTGACTACACCCGGGAGTAGAAAGTATTAATCCTCTCTCTCTCTCTCTCTATATATATATATATATTGGCACACGGGATCCTAAACCGCATAATAAATATCAATTTACTTTCACACACATATAAACAGAAACATTAACTCCGCCTATTGCATCACCTGCTGGCTGCTGCTACTACTACTATCTGGAAATTAAAATTTTGAGTTCATAGATTGTTTACCTTTAGAATTTAAAGTTCATGCTAACTTCCCTCCTCGATGTTCTGTCTATTTCCAGCCATTGCCAGCCGGCAAGGAAGATGGCTACGCGTTGATGGCCACCTTCTTCCACCCTGGATCTAAGCTGTGACTCGGTTCTCACCGACTTTGGCCTCTGTAGCCCTCGCCTGGCACATCGCAGTGAGATGGGAGACCGGGGGAGGAGTTGGTGGCGGCATCATAGTGTTAATATAGGAGGAGACAGCGATCCTTGCTCGGCCGGCGCGGAGCAGGAGGCGATGGCAGAGAATGGTAGGATTAGGATGAAGAGGACGAGGTGCGGTGAACTCGAGACTACGGTGTGGCGATGAAATGACCCCTTCGTCTCTGTCTATTGCCGCGCGTCGTCGCTGCCTCCCTTCTTATCCCCGGCGCCGCCACCTCTCTTCCAATGTATCGCCGCCTCCTCTCCTCCCCTTCCTCCTAGTGCCTTCTCCCGTCCCCGATGCCGCCTCAACACATCGCCGCCTCCCCTCCCAACTACCTCTTCATGTCGCTGGTGTTACCTCCCCACGCCGTCACCTCCCACCCCGCCTCCTACGCCGCTGGATCCCCTCGTCGATGACCACGACAGAAATGGGAGGCACCGAGGCAAGGATGGTAGTGGTAAGCAAGGAGGAGGTGATGCTTGCTCAGTCGGCGCAGAGCAGGAGGCGATGGTGGCATAGGGGGAGAATTAGGATGAAGAGAACGTAGTGCGGGGAACTCGCGATAGCTGTCTGGCAAGGGAATGACGTCTTCGTCTCTGCCTCTTCCTCGTGCGCCGTCGCTGCCTCCCCTCCTTTCCCCGGTGCCGCCGCTTCTCCTCCAAGATACCACTGCTTCCTCTCCTCCCTACTCTCTTGATGCCTTCTCCGTCCCCGTTGCCTTTACAGTGTCGCAACCTCCCTCTTTGCTACCTCCTCCTGTCACCAACGCTACCTTCTCGCGCCACCACCTCCCACCCCCCTCCTATGCCGTCAGATCCCCTGTCTTCGTACACACCGTCATTGCAACATGTCGTTCCCGTCCATGGCCCTGCTGAATCCAAACGTCCCTAGCCATAACACCATTGGATCCCCCCATCTGCTATCGCCAAACCCCTGATCCATTGCATACTAGATCGGACTGCATGAATAAGGAAACGAAGGGAGTGGGAGAAGACCACAGACGGCGTGCCTGCGTGGATCAAGTTGATGAAGGGGAGAGAGGTTGAGATCGGGAGGAAACTGCGGTGGGATTGAGAGAGAGAGAGAGAGAGAGAGAGAGAGAGAGAGGCCCTGCGGTGTGCGGTATGTATGGCATGCATGGGTGCCAGCAGATCCAACAAAATGAGATCCTCAGGAAACTCGAAATTGGCTTAAGGATAACAGGTTCTCACCGACTTTGGCCTCTGTAGCCCTCGCCTGGCACATCGCAGTGAGATGGGAGGCCGGGGGAGGAGTTGGTGGCGGCATCACAGTGTTAATATAGGAGGAGGCAGCGATCCTTGCTCGGCCGGCGCGGAGCAGGAGGCGATGGCAGAGAAGGGTAGGATTAGGATGAAGAGGACGATGTGCGGTGAACTCGAGACTACGGTGTGGCGATGAAATGACCCCTTCGTCTCTGTCTATTGATCGCGCGTCGTCGCTGCCTCCCTTCTTATCCGCGGCGCCGCCACCTCTCTTCCAATGTATCACCGCCTCCTCTCCTCCCTTTCCTCCTAGTGCCTTCTCCCGTCCCCGATGCCGCCTCAACACATCGCCGCCTCCCCTCCCAACTACCTCTTCATGTCGCTGGTGTTACCTCCCCACGCCGTCACCTCCCACCCCGCCTCCTACGCCGCTGGATCCCCTCGTCGATGACCACGACGGAAATGGGAGGCGCCGAGGCAAGGATGGTAGTGGTAAGCAAGGAGGAGGAGGTGATGCTTGCTCAGTCGGCGCATAGCAGGAGGCGATGGTGGCATAGGGGGAGAATTAGGATGAAGAGAACGTAGTGCGGGGAACTCGAGATAGCTGTCTGGCAAGGGAATGACGTCTTCGTCTCTGCCTCTTCCTCGTGCGCCGTCGTTGCCTCCCCTCCCTTCCCCGGTGCCGCCGCTTCTCCTCCAAGATACCACTGCTTCCTCTCCTCCCTTCTCTCTTGATGCCTTCTCCCGTCCCCGCCGCCGCCTTACCGTGTCGCAACCTCCCCTCCTTGCTACCTCCTCCTGTCACCAACGCTACCTTCTCGCGCCACCACCTCCCACCCCCCTCCTATGCCGTCAGATCCCCTGTCTTCGTACACACCGTCATTGCAACATGTCGTTCCCGTCCATGGCCCTGCTGAATCCAAACGTCCCTAGCCATAACACCATTGGATCCCCCATCTGCTATCGCCAAACCCCTGATCCATTGCATACTAGATCGGACTGCATGAATAAGGAAACGAAGGGAGTGGGAGAAGACCACAGACGGCGTGCCTGCGTGGATCTAGTAGATGAAGGGGAGAGAGGTTGAGATCGGGAGGAAACTGCGGTGGGATTGAGAGAGAGAGAGAGAGAGAGAGAGAGAGAGAGAGGCCCTGCGGCGTAGTTGTTACATCGATCAATGAAGGAAGATTGTGGGCAACGATTCGAGAACGAGAGAAATGATGAGGCGGATTGCGTTACAACGAAACCAAAATTCTGATCCTACACCACTCCCGGTATGCGGTATGTATGGCATGCATGAGTGCAGCCAGATCCAACAAAATGAGATCCTCGAATTTTGGCCGTCTGGCCGATTTTGAGATAGTATTAGCATTTTGACCACCGCGCGCGTCGCAGTCGGCGCCACGCCGCCGCCACGCCACGCCAGCGGCGCGCAGTCGGGCGGCGCCGGCCGCCACGCTGGCGCCAGCGGCGCCGCTGGCGCGCTGTGTGGCGCCATCGCCAACGCCTCACACAGGTTGGTGCTTGGGCGCTGCCATATGTTGGCGCGGGCGCGGCGGGCGGCCGCGCATGCGCGCATCGCCAGCCCCTTGCCATGGCCGTGCGTGTGGTGGCGCGCGTAGCGCCAGCCCGCCCATACGCCACGCAGCGCGCAGCAGCAGCGCGCGCGCGTGGCGTGGCGTGTGGCGTGGCGGCGAACTGCGCCCGCGCGCGACGCCGACTGCGCCCGGCCGGCCATTTTTGTAAATACCTGCGGGCGGTGATCAAAACTGCTAATACTCTCTGAAAATCGGCCGTATCGGTAAAAAATTCGAGATCCTCAGGAAACTCGAAATTGGCTTAAGGATGACAGGATCACAAGTACTTTATGTCCCGTAAAAGCACCCAAGTGCTAAAAAATGATGTGCCAACAATACCAGTTGCCACAGCATATATAATGGCAAGGATCATTGACCAAATAATTGCTTCGTCGTTCTTGTAAAAATAATGCGTACTGCATGTAGTAGGAGATACACGTATGAAAGTGGGAGCCACACAAAAATTATAGTTTTACGGCATTCTCCAATCTCCTGAATTTTGCCACGAGGAGCAAAATTCAGCTATTTCTCATCAAATTTTCCCATCCCGATGATTCCAATGTTGCCACGAGGACCGAACAAATATGTCAAATCCTATAAAATAGTGACAAAAGTTGAAGTCCCAGCCGGACTAAAAGAATAGAAAGGTTGAAATTTAAAGGAATCCAAATATAAACAATGTATGGATTAGCAGGTTTTGTTAGAAAATATTGACATATCACACTACTGAAATCAGCTGTTTACTTGGCCCATGGTCCTTCAAAACCGTCTGATGGACCTGATCAAAAGAAGAAGAAAAAAAGGCAACAGATAAGAAAAAGGCAGCTTGATGGTCTAAGCACCCACAACAATATCTTAGTTTTAGTTAGTGTTCAAGTGTTCATTTAAAAAACGTTAGTGTTCAAGTGACGCACCAAATATCTTAGTATCCTTTAGTGTTAATGTTGATGCACCAATCTTAAATTTGGTGTGTTTTTTATTTGTCGGACCCAGATTTTCTAATCCCGGATCCTCTGTGAACAACTGTGCTATTCCCTGGATCAGTAGATAGCACTCACAGATACATCACTGAATCATTCATACAATGGCGTAAAACCATACCATTCATTAATTAAACACATCAGAGTTACATAGACTGCATCGGGTCAAGTTTTACATTAAGGGCCGAACAGGCCCAAAGATTAAATCAAAAGTAGCGGAAGCGACAACGGAAGCAAAAAGGGGCGAGAGCACATCTCTCCACAGGCAAGCGACTGGGGAAACCTCTGTACACCCGATATTACCCAAAACTCAAATAATATGGGATGCACCTAGGTACCAGCGGAGTCAGCTAGACTGGGGCGAGACTAGAACAACTAAGAACTAAACTACGCTTCAAGAACTCCTGGGTCTTCAGACATCGGGTTCCTCGTAGTACGCGTAGTCTCCTTGCTCCGCATCATCTGGAGGGTTTGGGGGAGGAGCGAGAGTGAGCACAACTACTGTGCTCGCGAGCCAACACACAAAATGCAATAATATACATGCAAGGCTTAACAAGGATGGCTCATGTTCTTTTATTTGCTAAAGCAACATTTTCAATTATCATAATTACAAAGTCCTATGACATAGCATTTTAAACAGATTGCATTTTCATTAAAGAGAATAAGTGCAATATTAAATAACAGCGAAGGTTACCTCCACCTTATGCTTAGTTTTGATAGCAGTTCGTCCACCGATTATCAACCTTTGGATATGGCTACCAGGAAAAATCCAAAACAAAATTTGGATGAGCCCAACACATTTCCATTCCACCCACAAAGATTTTGAAATAGAACTAACTCGAGTTAAGTTCCCATATGCGCCTTTGACCAGAAAGCGCCATTGTTTAAGCAGTTTAGACTCTGCGAGAGGTTGTACATTGTACTCCACAAGAGATAATCATACTCGTTACTCCACATGATTACTTAGTCATGTAGTTGAGCGATCGTCACGATGCGTTTCAAATTACCTTGCCCCTTAGTCATCTCACCCCTATGGCCAATTCCATAAGTTGTGCGGGATGCTTACCACAATGACTAGCAAAGTCGGCCCGACCCGATGACTAGCATAGCCGATAACTTCACCTTTTGATTGTCCCATTCAAGCCAGCATACGTCCTGCCGCTTGCACACTTCTAACACCGGTTGTGGGATGACATTCAGGGTTCAATAGTTTTACTAGGCCAAGTTGCACTTTGCAGACTTGCGGTTGTACTTGTTTTACACAGGAGGTCATGACAAGATTAAGTTCTTAATTCATCTGGACGGTTCATACCACATACCAACCATTCTCGTGCTACGTCCGCACCCACCATTCTTTCCCTCCGTCCAGATGGGGTACTAGCAAGTTGTTTAGGGTTTTGGGAAGGAAAACCAATTAACGCAACACATCAGTCATCTACATCCAATGACTGCCCAAAACCATTTTTCATGTTTAAAGGATGATGATCGGGACATTTATTGTCCCGGTACTTAAGCAAGACTAGCATGTCGCTTAAGTATAACCTATACTAGTATTTACCATATATGTACTAGGGTGACAAAGAATACTGGATTCAATTTATCAAAGGATGGCTTAATAAGTAATTAATCAACAAATGAGTATTTAACTACCTTAAGCTTTAACATATCATTGTTTACAAAATTAAAGCATGCAAGTTTGCTATTTTAAATAAACATAGTTTGCATAAAATGTAGGTTCGGAATGATCAAAGTATTGACTCGCCTTGGTTTAAGGCAGAGGGGTCCTGGTAATCTTGAGCTTGGTCGAAGTGCAGGTCTCCGGCGTCGTCGAATCCTAATCGGTCGAAAGTACCGGAAAAAGATACAACGGCAAAGAGAGCAAATAAATACCAACTCAATAAATAATGAACTCCAAAATGAACAAGACCAGTACCAATAGCAAGATCTTGATTTTAGAAAATTTTAGAAATTGGTTTCACAATTTTTGGAGTTATACAGAAAAAGATATGAATTTTGGAAGTTTTTAACTGATTTTCCAATTAAACAGAAAATCAAAAAATCCGAAAAAATCTGGAGCTGACACGTGGCCTCCGGTCCACAGCCTGATCGTGGACCGGGTCCACGCTGTGGTGGCCTGTGAGCGCATACGCTGCAAGTGGACCCACTTGCCGGCCACATGGTAACGCTACTGTGAGAGCCCACCGCCAGCCATGTCCATGCAAGGTTAAACCGAGGCGGAGGAGGCGAGCTACTGGAGCGGGAGGTGAAGGCGGAGGGGAGGAAGGGAAGGAGGAGGGGCGTCTCGGCTTTTATAGCCGAGGCGAGGAGAGAGGAGAAGAAAAGCCGGGCCGCGGTGGGAGGAGGGAGGAGAGAAGAAAGCCTGTGTGAGAGGAGAGAGGGAGAAGGGGGTCGTGTGCGCGGGCGGGACGGACGGACGGGACAGGAGGCCGAGGCGGCAATGGAGCAGTATGTATGCGCGCCGGCGGCGACCGAGGCGCGCGGGGCAGAGGACCCGGAGCGGAGGAGGCGCGGGCGCGAGGAGACGGCTGGAAGAACTGGCGGCCGGGCCCAACCGAGGTAAGGGGCTAGGGTTAGGCTAGACTAGGGTTAGGGTTAGGTTAGATTCTGATTTTTTTTTTATTTTGAAATTTTGAAATTTTGAAAGTGAAATCAAGTTTTTGATTTTTGAATCCTTTTTCAAAAACAGGATGTTACATTATTAGAGTGTTGCCTCTACTGGACCAATCTGTTAGAGCCGCTTAGCTAATGCACTCGCATATGAGAAATCTTAGCTATGAAATTTGATGTGGGGCGGATCCTTGCGAATAAAAATTGTCGCAGATTTTCTTACGAAATATTTATAAGAGATAACGTCTGGAAGATGTCTGATATTCTCGATGTAGGATCGAAGATAACTTGTACAAGAAACTTGACGAATCGCTCACCCAATACTAGTGCACGAATTTGCAACTTTTTAATTCATCCAATAAGACGCACACTCCACCCGACCACCAAGTGGAGTATATCGATCTCTCAATTCTTAGTGGAAAGACAGAACGATATTTGGAAGAAGAAATGCCCAATTCCCATCTCTATTGTGGCTGCGTCGAGCGATGAGGAAGAACAAGCACGTGGCTAATATAATGGTGAGATCTTTACCATGGAAGTAGCTAAAAGCTAGAACATAAATGAGTATTTTAATTCATAATGTCAAGTCTGAGTTACATCGACGTTTACAATAGCTTATATAGCTCTTGTAAGACATCTAAAACAATAAACAACTCTCTGGATAACTTGGATTCAAAGA
The DNA here is from genome assembly GCA_036346395.1 of Hsuehochloa calcarea. Classification (NCBI taxonomy): domain Eukaryota; kingdom Viridiplantae; phylum Streptophyta; class Magnoliopsida; order Poales; family Poaceae; genus Hsuehochloa; species Hsuehochloa calcarea. The sequence continues at coordinate 35,933,069 of CM070607.1, read as the reverse complement.
AATAAAAGCCTGGAATTTCTGTCGTTGGTTTGTTTTGGATGTTGCGACACACACAGGTGGAATATGAAGCTAACACGAGTCCAAGATAAAATGTTTAATTCGGATTCGATTGGCACCCATATGCAAAAGTTATAGCCTTTTTAATCTGAACTGTGCTGATAGTGACGAGTTCAATCTAAATTGACTTCAAACCTTCGTATCATTAGTCTCCTTGTTTGAAACAACTTGAATCCATGAGATACATTTAAAAATAAGCCATTTAAACATTTAGAAAGTCTTACGATAATAAGGAATCACCTATAGGTGCCCTACAATCCACAGACTCCCTTGTTTAACAGTATGTGCAACCTCCAATCATATCGCCGTAACTTCGTGTAGAAAACTTCAAATCACATGCTATTTGACCCTTTGGAAACTAGACTTAATGGGATTTCTAAATATGAACTTAGTGCGCATTGTAAACCTCGGAATTGGTGCAGCAAGCTTCATGATTCCTCTTAGGCCGACCCCCCTCCCATCCTTTCTAGCCCAAATAGGTGTAGTATATGCACTGCATATCCTCATCACAAATGCCTTAAGAATTAAGGAAAGGGAGGTAAAATAGTTCCGGTGGCAACAGAGAGTAAACAAAGCCACGGACACACGCGGAGCAACCAAGCTGGAAGCAGGCAATTGGACACTGCCTAAGAGACCCTGGATGAACACTGGGATGAGCGTCTTGCACACCACCGTTCCTCGCTCGATCTGTCGACCGAAAATAAAAAAAGGGAGGTCTCTAGCAGGCACTCAAGTACTATTTTGTTTAGGAGTACTCAATTTTTTGGAGGCAGGATCTTGTCGCCAAAGGAAAAGTGTTCCAAGCACACGATAAGCTCTGCATCTCTATGGAGGGTGCCTCTTAGTCCAACCGATTTTTCAGTAAACTGACAAAGGTTCGACGATGGATGATGCCACCGGAAGAGAGTTTGAAGAGCGACAAACACGACGAAGCCGATGGAAGTAACTCGAAATCGAATTAGTAGATGGTCATAGATTGAATTATAGAGAAGCGGTTCTATTAACTAGAAACTACTCCTAAGATACATGGTAAAAGTATAGGTAACGGTAAAAGTATTTGGTTATTGGGTGTGTTCTTTCCGTCAACCGGTACATGATTTATATAGCCTATGTTACAACATCTAAACGCGTCTGACTTAATCATGGATTCTGTTTCAAACTCATCTTCGTATCAGTTCAACTTCGTCTTCCAGAAATTTTCTTTTCATCTGTGTTTCGATACAGTACTTTCGAATTCTTCGGCGTTAACTTGGTCTTTTTTTATTTACTTTTCCTTAATTTCTATGCTGAGAGGGCCAACTGTTTTGCCTGTCAAAATCACGCGGCATCTACAAGTTTGCTGCACGCCTTGCATTGATCAAGTTTGCTCATTAGTTGTTAGCATGTGATCTGATACATTGAGAAACGCTCCACTACAAATTATACGATGAACACTGGGCTCAGCGTTCATCGTACACCACCGCTCCACTACAAATGCTTGCGTTTCATGGCTGCCTAGGCTTTCCTAAAGCGACCGTGACAGGGGAAGGTGGGCCGGATGTCGGACCCGGATTTTGTAAATCCAAATCCTCTGTGAAATCTCCGTGCTATTCCCTGGATCAGTAGATAGCACTCCACAGGTACATTGCTGAATCAAACCATACATGGCGTAACATCATTTCATTCATTAATTTACACATCAGAGTTCACATAGACCGCTTCGGGTCAGTTTTTACAATAAGAGCTAAACAGGCCAAATGAGTACATTACAAAAGATAGCGGAAGCGACAACGGAAGCAAGGGGGTGAGGCACATCTTACCGCGAGCAAGTGGTCGGGAACCGTGTACACCGATATTATCCAAATCCCGGACAATATAGGAGGTACACAAGAACCGTAGTCGGCTAGGCTGGGTGAGACTAGAACAACTAAGGGTGAACTACGCCCGGCGATTCCTTGGTCTTGGACTTACGGGTCCTCGTAGTAGTCGTAGTCTTGAGTCTTCCTACTTACGAGGAGTTGGGAAAGAGCGAGGATGAGCACAACTACCGTGCTCATGAGCCCACTAGCAGATGCAATAATATACATGCAAGGTGTAACAAGGTTGGCTCGGTTTCTTTTATTTGCGTAAAGCAGTATTTGTAAATACATATATTAGGAAATTTCTATCACTTAGCATTTTAACCAAATTGCATTTTTAAAGAGATTAATTGTGCAATAAGTAATAACAGCAGAGGTTCCCTCCATCGGAAACTCTGTCTCATGCTTCATTTGATTGGAGCTACCTCCATACATTAACAACCTTTGGATCTGACGATCCAGGGAAAAGTCAAATCTCGAGCCCGACACGGTTTTCATATCACCCACAAAGGTTTTTGAAATAGAACTAACTCAAGTTAAGTTCCCATGTCGCCTTTGACCGTAGGCGCAATTTGTTAAATGATTTTGACTCTGCAGAGGTTATACACTTTACCCACAAGAGACAATCATACTTGTTACCCCACATGATTCCGTAGTCATGTAGTTGAGCGATCGTCACAGTAACCTTTCAATCCACTTCGCCCTTTCCATCATCTCACCCATATGGGGTTGCGCCCATAAGTTGTGCGGGATGTTCACCACTCTGACAGCGTGGTGGCGACCTCACCTTCGGTGTCCCTTCCGGCTCATGCACCTTGCCTCTCCTCCACGGTGAGATGACTTTCAGGTTCGATAAATTTACTAAGCCAAGTTGCATTTTGCAGACTTGTGGTTGTACTTGTTTTACGGGAGGTCATGACAAGATTAAGTCCTTAATCCACCCCCAGACGGTTCATACCACATACCAATCGCTCTCGTGCTGGCGGCACCCACCATTCTCTCCATCGCCCGGATGTAGTATTAGCAAGTTTTAGGGTTTTGGAAGTATAAAACAAATTATCCAACGGTCGGTCATTCTCCCTCAATGACGCCCAAAACATTGTCATGATTTAAAGGATGATGATTTGGGGTAAAAATACCGATACTTAAACAAGTCTAGCATGGCGTTTAAGTGCGACCTATAACTAGTATGTTACAGGATATTTACTAGGGTGACAAGGATATTGGGAGTTCAATTTTCAAGGATATGAGGTACTAAATTATTAATCAACAAATAGGCATTTAACTACCTTAAGGTGTTTGACATATATTTGCATAGAAATTAGAGCATGCAAATTAATATTTTAAACGAATATAATTTGCATAAAATGTGGGATCAATATGATCAAAGTGTTGACTACTTTGGGATAAAGGTAGAAGGGTCTAGGTATTCTTGAGCTTGTCAAAGTGGATGTCTCCGCGTCTTCGAATCCTACTCAGACGGTCGTACCGGAAAAGATACAACAACAAAAGAGAGCAAATAAATACAAATCACCAAGCAAATGAACTCCAAATTAAATAAGACCAGTGCCATTAGCAAGATCTTGATTTTAGAAAATTTTAGGAAAAAGATTCATAATTTTGGAGCTATAATGAGGAAGTTATGGATTTTTGAAGTTTTAAGCGAGATTTTCAATTGGTGGAAAATCGAAAAATTTGGAAAAACGTGGAGCTGACACGTGGCGGGCTTGCAGGTGCGGTCCCACGCGCCAGATCGTGGCGTGGGCGAAGGCCAAGACGCACTTGTCGGGTCCACGGGTGCGGGTCTTGACCGCGATGTCGCGGGCCCACACGTCGACCTCGATTTCAAAAATTCGGTTAAACCAAATACTTAACCGTGCGGTGGGCCCACATGTCGGGAGGCATGCGGTGCTTAGCGTTAATTCGCGAGGTTTAACCCTTACGCATAAGCGATAATTGCGACAACGAGCTGATGGCCGTGTCGTCAAACAACAGGCGAAGGAGAAGCCGGTGGCGTGACTCGTCGCCGCGAGGGAGGGCGGCGCGCGAGGTTGCCAAAATGGGTTCCCCTCGGTGGCAGTCCCGTGTGATGGCGGCGCCGGAGTTAGGCCGGGCGGCGCGCGCGACAAAGGAGGCGGCGGGAGCTCGGCCGGAGCGGGAAAACGGTCAGGCGCAGTGCCGGAGAAGTGGGGAGCCTGGCGTCGCGAGTCCTCGGCTCACCTAGCCAACAATGGCGGCGGGGCTGGTCGGGTGAGGAGATCGCGGCGAGAAGGATCGGCCGAGGCGAGGGAGACGAGCTCGATCCGTCTTTGCGTGGTCGGAGGCCGGGCTTGGAGGAGGTCTCTGGGAGGTGGTGGCGCCGCGGTGGGGTGGCGGCGCCGGGAGATCGCCGGAGGTGGAGATCGCGCGGAGGCGGATTCGGTGAAAAGGAAGCTCGAACAGCGGCAATGGCGCTTACGAAGCGAAGGGGCGAAGTAGGGGGTGGAGGGCTCCTCTAGGTCTTTTATAGGCGGCGGAAGGGAAGCGAGTGCGGGAGGGGCCCGGCGGCGGAGTCCCGAAAGCGGCATGGGCTCCTGCGCGCGGAGGAGCAGGGAGCAGGCATGGGCGCGGGATGGGGTGGCGAGGATGGCGGTGCATGAGGCCGGTGGCCGGGGCGATCCTGATGGAGGTGACAGGAGTTGGTGGTGGCGAGGAATGGTGGCGCGCAGGGAGAGAGATGGGCGTATGCGCTTGAAGAGAGGAGAGAAGGCATTTCGGGGAGAGGTGGGCGAGCCAAAAGCTGGGGAGAAGGGAATCGGGCGAAGCAGGAGGAAGCGAGCGGGGGAGGCGTGTGCACGGGAGAAGACTTCAGCGAGGGGAGAGGTGTCTTTGGGCTAAGCAGAAATTTGAGCCCAAGGGGAGGAGGGTTGCTAGATTGGGTTAAGGCCCCAAAACCGAAAAGAGAGCTACAAACTTGAATTGAAATTTTGAAAACAGGAAAGATTTGAAACACAAACCCGAGCTTAACAAGAAGTTTGAAATCCTTGAAAATATTACAAATTGAAATCACGAATTGAAAGTAAGGGTTAAATAGTAAACACTATTCATTAACCGAAAAGCGGGTGTCACAAACCTACCCACCTTAAGCGGAATCTCGTCCCGAGATTGAGCTACTCGAATGAGACAGGCGTACCTCTCATTGCTACAGGTCGCTTGGGTTTCTTGGCGGTGACATGGTTGACATGGCACTGGCGTTGGCTTAGCGTGGAAGCCTCTGGATGCTTGCAGTATGATGACTTTGCTTGCCATCGAAGTCGGCCTCGGTGGTGTGGCTCTTAAGTTGTACTCTCTCGGGGTGGCGGTTGAGGACATTTTTTGCGAAATGCCCCTTTTCTCCATGATTGAAGCGGCGAAGATGACCTATCGGGTTGGGCTGCTGCGAGTGTCGATGGATTGAAGAGAGAAAACACTCTCCTTTGGGAGGCGGGATTCTGTTGAGAAAGTGGCAGGCTTTGACTTGAAGCTCTTAGTGGCCAGAGTGGCGGCTCAAAAAGCATTTGCCGGAAAAGGCGATCTTTGCAAAGCTACCTTGTGGTCCTTGAAAGGCCATCCTCCTTTTCTTGGTGAAATCTGCGGTCCTCTTCTCGTTCTCGGCACTAGGGCTTTATTGATGAGATGGTGGAAGCTGGAGTAGTCATGAAGGATGAGTTGGCCCCTCATCTCTTCTCGCATGCCTTCAAGGAAGCGATCGATCTTTTCTTCTTCTTACGCTATGTCCTTTGGGGCATAGCGGCGAGCTAGGTAAACTTAGTGAGGTACTCATTCAGCGACAGGTTGCCTTGCTTAAGAGTCGAATTCGTTTTCTTCAACCTCATGGCGCTCTTGGCACAAAGTTAGTTACGAAAGTGCTTTGAATTCACCCAAGGTATTGCTTGCCATTAGGTTCTGTTTCCTCTTGGGGTACCTCATTGTTTCTCTGTCGCGGTGGGGTGCAGTTGATCTCGGTGTAGATGCAACAACCTCAGTTCTCTTGCCTCTTCTTCTTCTTCGACTCTGCATGGTCGGCGACTTACAGTGGCAAGATAGTTATCCCACCATGCGGCGGCTCCTTTGAGTTGATAGGTAGCAAAGTCTACCTTGTCTTCCTCGAGACAACGAGCTAATCGAGCTTCTTTTACGTATCTCGGGCGGTCTTACGCTTCAAGAGGCTCACTTGCGCTGCGAAGGTAAGCGGCTGGTTGAAGGAAGTGCGCAAGCTTTGAAGTGCGACCGGTGATCCGGTCTGCGATTATTCAGCGAGGGCTTGCGGGATCTGGGTTTCTTTGAAACATTACTTGCTCCATGGTTGGGTGCTGCTTTGGTGGAGGTGGCGGATCTGTCCTGGCCACGACCTAGGCCACTTCACGGCCTCTTCCACGACCTCTTGCAAAGGTGCCACAGTGGCGGCGGCTCTTCAAGTGACATCTGAAGGAACTTGAAGCTTAGGCGGGGTATATATATGAGGTTACTAGTCCTCTAGTGCACAACAAAAGCAACTTAAAACCATACGAGGAAAATGCTCAAACACCATACAAAGCCTAGAATGGCTGCATTATATTAAAGGGGCTAAGTGTTACATGACTTCTAGAGTCGACATATAGGCCACCCTAAGCCATGACACGGGATCTGAGACACAACGTCTACAAAGAAGAAAACAAAAGCACTTGCAACCAAGGGATTTGCTAATGCAAGCCTTGCTAGCCAACCTAGACTAGCCTAACTATTCCCACACGATGGCGCAGACTTGGTCGGATTATCCTTCGGGAGGCGGATAGTAGTAGAAGGCGATTCCATGAGAAGATCTATGTGCATCTGGGCGAGCGTTTGCGAGCGAAGCGGTGCGTCTTGAACCGCTTCATCACATTCTGCCGTGAGTAGTCCGGAGTGAAGGTGTGGCGATGAACTCACCCTCTCTAGCATAGAGGAAAACCTCCATGGTCCATGACTCTTGGTCACAGGTTTGAGTCTTCGGCCTCTGAAGATAGGCTTGCGGTTGTAGTCCAGTGGTACATGAGTTGGCGAAGAAGGTCCACGCACTCATCTCCATCTTCTTCGTGAGAAAACAAGTCCCACGGTCCATCGGACGAAGGGGTTGCCATCTACAATTTTTGAAACAAGTGGAAGTCGGTGAGTAAAATTTAAGTGAAATCAAGGAAAGTGAAGAACTAAGAAGGGGTAAGTCATAGCAAATAATACATTATATTTTGCCAAGCTTTTCTTAGGGTTTGAAAATAGCACTCAAGTCTTTAGGCTCGACCAGTCTAACTAAGATTCCTCTGATCATATGCTCGATACCGGCTCTGCCGGACCGGATTTTGTAAATCCAAATCCTCTGTGAAATCTCAGTGCTATTCCACGGATCGATAGATAGCACTCCACAGTACATTCTTTGAATCAAACCATACATGGCGTAACATCATTTCATTCATTAATTTACACATCGAGTTCACATAGACCGCTTGGTCGAGTTTTTACAATAAGGGCCAAGCAGGCCAAATGAGTACATTACAAAAGATAGCGAGGCGACAGCGGAAGCAAGGGGTGAGGCACATCTTCTGCGAGCAAGTGGTGAGGAACCGTGTACACCGATATTATCGAAATCCCGGACAATATAGGAGGTACACAGAAGCCAACGAGTCGGCTAGGCAGGGTGAGACTAGAACAACTAAGGTGAACTACGCCGGCGATTCCTTGGTCTTGGACTTACGGGTCCTCGTAGTAGTCGTAGTCTTGAGTCTTCCTACTTACGAGGAGTTGGGAAAGAGCGAGGATGAGCACAACTACCGTGCTCATGAGCCCACACAAGATGCAATAATATACATGCAAGGTGTAACAAGGTTGGCTCGGTTTCTTTTATTTGCGTAAGCGGTATTTGTAAATACATATATTAGGAAATTTCTATCACTTAGCATTTTAACCAAATTGCATTTTTAAAGAGATTAATTGTGCGATAAGTAATACAATGAGAGGTTCCCTCCATCGGAAACTCTGTCTCATGCTTCATTTGATTGGAGCTACCTCCATACATTAACAACCTTTGGATCTGACGATCCGGGGAAAAGTCAAATCTCGGGCCCGGCACGGTTTTCATATCACCCACAAAGGTTTTGAAATAGAACTAACTCAAGTTAAGTTCCCATGTCGCCTTTGACCGTAAGCGCGGTGCATTTAAGCGATTTTGACTCTGCGAGAGGTTATACACTTTACCCACAAGAGACAATCATACTTGTTACCCACATGATTAGTAGTCATGTAGTTGAGCGATCGTCACAAGTAACCTTTCAATCCACCGCCCTTTCCATCATCTCACCCATATGGGGTTGCGCCCATAAGTTGTGCGGGATGTTCACCACTCTGACAGCGTAGTGGCGACCTCACCTTCGGTGTCCCTTCCGCTCATGCACCTTGCCTCTCCTCCACGGTGAGATGACTTTCGAGGTTCGATAAATTTACTAAGCCAAGTTGCATTTTGCGGACTTGTGGTTGTACTTGTTTTACGGGAGGTCATGACAAGATTAAGTCCTTAATCCACCCAGACGGTTCATACCACATACCAATCGCTCGTGCTGAGCGGCACCACCATTCTCTCCATCGCCCGGATGTAGTATTAGCAAGTTTTAGGGTTTTGGAGAAGTATAAAACAAATTATCCAACGGTCCAGTCATTCTCCTCAATGAGTGCCCAAAACATTGTCATGATTTAAGGATGATGATTTGGGGTAAAAATACCCGATACTTAAACAAGTCTAGCATGGCGTTTAAGTGCGACCTATAACTAGTATGTTACAGATATTTACTAGGGTGACAAGGATATTGGGAGTTCAATTTTCAAGGATATGAGGTACTAAATTATTAATCAACAAATAGGCATTTAACTACCTTAAGGTGTTTGACATATATTTGCATAGAAATTAGAGCATGCAAATTAATATTTTAAGCGAATATAATTTGCATAAAATGTGGGATCAATATGATCAAAGTGTTGACTACTTTGGGATAAAGGTAGAAGGGTCTAGGTATTCTTGAGCTTGTCAGAAGTGGATGTCTCCGCGTCTTGAATCCTACTCGGGCAGTCGTCTAGGAAAAGATACAACAACAAAGAGAGCAAATAAATACAAATCACCAAGCAAATGAACTCCAAATTAAATAAGACCAGTGCCATTAGCAAGATCTTGATTTTAGAAAATTTTAGGAAAAGATTCATAATTTTTGGAGCTATAATGAGGAAGTTATGGATTTTGAAGTTTTAAGCGGATTTTCAATTGGTGGAAAATCGAGAAAAATTTGGAAAAGCGTGGAGCGACACGTGGCGGGCTTGCGAGGTGCGGTCCACGCGCCGCGTGGCGTGGGCGAAGGCCAACCGCACTGCAGCGTCAGATCCCAGGTGCAGGTCTTGACCTGATGTCGCGGGCCCACACGTCGACCTCGATTTCAAAAATCGGTTAAACCAAATACTTAACCGTGCGGTGGGCCCACATGTCGGGGAAGTATGCGGTGCTTAGCGTTAATTCGCGAGGTTTAACCCTTAGCATAAGCGATAATTGCCGACAACGAGCTCTGATGGCCGTGTCGTCCAAACAACACGGTAGAAGGAGAGAAAGGGTGGCGCGGCTCGTCGCCGGCGGAGGGAGCGGCGGCGCCGGGTTGCCAAAATAGGTTCCCCTCGGTGGCCGGTCCCGGTGTGATGGCGGCGGCCGGAGTTGGCCCGGGCGGGCGCGACCAAGGAGGCGGCGGCGGGAGCTCGGCCCGGAGGGGGAAAACGGCCCAGGGCGGTGCCGGAGAAGTGGGGAGCCTGGCGTCGGCGAGGTCCTCGAGCTCACCTAGCCAACAATGGCGGCGGGGCTGGTCGGGTGAGGAGATCGGCGGCGAGAAGGATCGGCCGGGAGGCGAGGAGGCGAGCTCGATCCGTCTTTGCGGTGGTCGGAGGCCGGGCTTGGAGGAGGTCTCTGGGAGGTGGTGGCGCCGGTGACGGGGTGGCGGCGCGGAGATCGCCGGAGGTGGAGATCGTGGCAGGATTAATTTGAAAAGGAAGCTCGAACAGCGGCAATGGCGCTTACAGAGCGAAGGGGCAGTAGGGGTGGAGGGCTCCTCTAGGTCTTTTATAAGCGGCGGAAGGGAGAGCGGTGCGGGAGGGGCCGGCGGCGGAGTCGAGAAGGCGGCATGGGCTCTGCGCGCACGGAGGAGAGCGAGGAGGCGAGGCATGGGCGCGGGATGGGGTGGCGAGGATGGCGTCTGCATGGGCCGGTGGCCGGGCGATCCTGATGGAGGTGACAGGAGTTGGTGGTGGCGAGGAATGGTGGCGCCGGGGAGAGAGAGATGGGCTGCGCTTGAAGAGAGAGGAGAGAAGGCGGCTCGGGGAGAGGTGGGCCGAGCTAAAAGCTGAGGAGAAGGGAATCGGGCGAAGCAGAGGAAGCGGAGAGGAAGCGTAGTGGGAGAAGACTTCGGCGGGGGGAGGTGTCTTTGGGCTAGAAGCAGGTGAGCCCAAGGGGAGGAGGGTTGCTAGATTGGGTTAAGGCCCCAAAACGAAAAGAGCTACAAACTTGAATTGAAATTTTGAAAACACGGAAAGATTTGAAACACAAACCCGAGCTTAACAAGAAGTTTGAAATCCTTCGAAAATATTACAAATTGAAATCACGAATTGAAAGTAAGGGTTAAATAGTAAACACTATTCATTAACCGAAAAACGGGGTGTCACACCGGAGGCGGTCGTTCACGCAGCATGAGATGATGAGACAATAGCCAAAGTTTGTCTCATCGAGCCTGTTAGTTCAAGAAGCATGGCTGCTAGGAGAGCGCGTGGACATCCAATTGTCATGAAGCAAATAGCACACTCTAGTGTGTCAGGTTCAATGAGATAAGTTATGGTTTCTCCTGCACGTTTAGGATGAATGGCCAAGGAGCGAGCTAGCTGGCTGAATTCATACCTCGGGTTAGCTAATAAGAGACATCGAACTATATATATATATATATATATATATATATATAGGATAAATACTTTCTACTCCCGGGTGTAGTTACTCCCACCTCTGATATACCACTTAAAAGAACTTGACATACTCCTTTATCACTTTGGGTATACTCATATACTAATTATAAGATATTCCAATGTGAACCACATGAAAAATTTGTAAGAAAGTCCTTAGTTTTTAGCATATTTTGTAAATACCTTCATATTTGCACTAACAAGGAGTATGTCTAAAAATTTATACATACCACCCCTGAAAATGTGTGAATACCACCTAGGTGGTCTTATATACTCGTATACTACACATACATACTCTCGGTTGCGCAAGATACTCTCTACGTTGTGAGATACGGAATAGGGAGTAACTACTCCCGGGAGTAGGAAAAAGGCTTCCTATATATATATATATATGTGTGTGTGTGTGTGTGTGTGTGTGTGTGTGTGTGTGTGTGGTTTTAAAAGCACAAGCAGCCATTGCTTGGAGGTTTTATAGAGAGAAGAGATGACCGGCATGGACACGGTTACATAGATAAAGGTGAAATGAATGATGAGGGTCTAGTTGATTACACAGACAAAGGTAAGATTAAGAATATTGATTATTGCACAAGATTAAAAATTGGCCATCATAGCACTCATGTGAAATGTAATAACAAATGTACACTTTATAGATTAGGCGTTGAGCTCAAAATAAACTTGCTAATATATTCAGACTAGTTCAAACAAATCATGCAAAATTAATTTTGTTGTACACAGGAACAAAATATATCAAGATACTATCAACTATGATGTAGGATAGCAAATATATCATAATGTATTACTTGTTTTTCACCGATCAGTAATGCAGTCATGTGATTGTATTTAATTTTACAACAAGTAGTTCAACACCTGTGCAAAGAACTTGGCATACTCATGACTAATCCTACAGTCGTCGCTACAAAAGACGACGTAGTTGTCCCACCCTTAGTCTGCTGCGATCGGTGCTCGTGCACGGTGGGCGTCCTCCAGCGCCCACACGACCCGGTGGTCGGCCATCTTCTTCCTATTGCCTCTGGACGCGTCAGCGTGATACTAGGGCACACACGCACCCCGGTTGGTCCTCTTGACCGTCTTGCACCCGCTGTCGGCCGGCTCGCCCTCGACTTGGCTGATGTAGTGCTTCCCAACGTCGTGCGCCTCGCCTGCCGTGTAGAGGAGGCTAAGCACGAGGTAATGCTCGTTGTCTAGTCACTTCATCGCCTCCTCCCGCTCCAGCACCACGCGCCTCACTGGTGCCCTCTTTGGATGCCTTGTACATGGCCTTGCATCCCAGGTACGTCCTAACACTCTATTCCTGATCTCTTCTCTACAAAATATCCAACTAGTGACTGATTGTACCTTCAAGATCGGCTTCGTATGTGTGTATATATATATATATATATATATATATATATATATATATATATATATATATATATATATATATTTAAGTAGTCCCTTGTTAGCTAACTCGAGGCCTGAATTCAGTTAGTTTTTTTTGCTCCTTGGGTATTCATCCTAAACGTGCAGGAGAAACCACGACCTACTTCATCGAACTTGACATAATAGTGTTATTAATTACGAGTATGTAAGGAAGATCTCATTGTAGGACTTGACATCAAGGAATGGTTTGTAGCTGATACCTGATGCCACTTTACAGACTGTTCTCAACATGAATCGTCTGTGATATTATCTCTTCACAGATGGTTCTTAGCCCGACTAATGTCTGACGGTAGCTAAACCAAAATAAATGCTGTGATTGTATTTATCTGAGGCGATTTTGGTTAAAATGCGTGATGAAGCGTCCAGTATTAACCTTTTTGTAGTAGTACTTTCACGTTAAGGGTTAGAGCACCAAGAGGACCGAAGCCCTCTTTCATCTCCAATCGAAAACCCTCCCGTCTTCGCCGCCGTAAATTTCTCCACAAAACCCTAGCAATGGCAGTGTCACAAAGGCCAAGAACGACGATGGTGTCAACATGCTATGTCTCAGTCTTCCTCGAGCTCCTGACGAAGAACACCAAGGTGAGGGCAGCTTACAAATCGAGGCTGTCCATCCCGGCTACCACCGATTTGAGGCGGTCCAGCCATCTTCTTTCACGCGCGCCTTTTGGACTGCGTCTGCGGCGATACTACGGCACCGCCTGCACCCCCAGTTAGTCCTTTTGACCGTCTTGCACCCGCCGTCGGCTGGCTCGCCCTCGACTTGGCTGATATAGTGCTTTCCAACGTCGCGCGCCTCGTCTGCCGTGTAGAGGAGGAGGCCGAGCACGTAGGCCGCGGCCTTGTGGTCGGTATCGGCCGCCCGCTCGAGGCACACGAGGCCGTGCTGCATGTCTTGATGCGCGAAGACAAGCGGAAGGCCGGCGATGAAGTAGGCCTTAGGATTGCCGGCATCGGCTAGGTGGTTGACGACGACGAGGTAACGCTCTTTGTCTAGCTACTTCATTGCCTCCTCCCGCTCCAGCACCACGTGCCTCCCTAGTGCCCTCCTTGGATGCCTTATACATGGCCTTGCATCCCAGGTATGTCCTAACATTCCATTTCTGATATATTCTCTATAAAATATCCAACCAGTGACTGATTGTACCTTCAAAACCGGCTTCATATTTATATATATTTCGTAGTCCCTTGTTAGCTAACTCGAGGCCTGAATTCAGCTAGTTTTTTTTTCACTCTTTGGGCATTAATCCTAAACGTGCAGGAGAAACCACGACCTACTTCATCGAACCTGACACAATGAAGTTATTAATTACAAGCATGTAACTGTCTTTAAACACAAGAAGAACATTAAGTAACTTGAGTTCTAGTTTATATGTATGGATGGTCTCATCGTAGAATTTGACATCAAGGAATGGTTGGTAGCTGATACGTGATGTCACTTCACAGACGGTTCTCAACATAAACCGTCTGTGATATTACCTCTTCACAGACGATTCTTAGCGCAGCTAATAATACAGACGGTAGCTAAACAAAAAACTGTATGTGATGAAGTGTCCAATATCAATCTTTTTGTAGTAGTACTTTCCCATTAAAGGTTAAAGCCCCAAGAGGACCGAAGCTCTCTTTCGTCTCCAATCGAAAACCCTCTTCGTCTCCCCCGCCGCCGTAAATTTCTCCACAAAACCCCAGCAATGGCAGCGTCGCAGAGGCCAAGAACGACGCTGGCGTCAACGTGCTATGTCTCAGTCTTCCTCGAGCTCCTGACGAAGAACGCCAAGGTGAGAGCAGCTTACAAATCGAGGCTGGCCATCCCGGCTACCACCGATTTGAGGCGGTCCTCGTCGATGTTATTCCGTGTGACGCATCTCGTATGCTTCTAGCTTCCATTATCATCATCAGAGCATTCTCAGAAGTGGAGTTTTGTCTCGTAATTAGATGAGATGGAATTCTTTGCAACCAGCTCAAATCTTGTTGCTAGAGCACATGCCAAATGGCCAAATTGGGTACTAATCTGCTGTTTGTTGGGTTAACCTCCTTTGTTGCTGCACAAAGTCACAGTTAAATTAACCTCGTGCGTCACAAAGTAGAGAGAAATGCACTTGTAATGTTCCCCGAAAGCTAATTGAGAAGAGAAAGGCAAAAGAAGTTGCTTCTTCTGTGTCTAATCTTTTGTTCAAACTATTATGTTTGATAGCTTTATTGGTGAGATTTTTTCTTAAATTTTAGTCTTGAATCTGCCACCGTACTTTAGCAAAGTAGCAAATTGTTGTGTAAGCTTCATAGGTGACGCATTTTCCTAAATTTTAACCTTGAATCCGTCACTGTACCACGGTAAAGCACCGGAAGGTACCATCCTCTTTTACGTGCGCCATACAGACAGGGAGAGTGAATTTTTAAGAAGCAGCTAGGCAGAGCACCATCATCATCTCGAAACCTAAAGTTCACATCCTTAGGATCTCCATCCTCATCTAGCCACAGCACAAAATCGTAGGTAGCTAAAATAAATTATACAACAAATCAGATGCAAAACTAATATAAGATGGTCCCAAATAGTGAAAGAATTGAACTCACGCGGCAGACGACCTGATTACTTGGTAAGATTTCTGGCGGCGGTGATCCGAGGTCAAATCTGCGGGGCGACGGAGTAAGCGTTCGCCGCAACTTAGCCACAGCATGGATCGGCCGAATCGGCAAGCGACGATGAAGGCGGAGAGCGCGGCAAGGCCACTGCCTCCTTCGTGAAGTATGTCGCAGGCCCGAGAGCTTCCTCTGCTTCTCGCCGCCGTGATGCCATCTTTGTCACCGCCATCAGCTTCCATAGCTTCGCTCTGCTTCCCTCTTTTCGTTATGTCGCTAATGTCGCCGCTCCGTTTGCTGGCAACAAGCGCGCCATGCCCTTTGGCGCGCACAACCCTACTCTCCTCTCTTCTCCCTCTCTCTCCCTCTCTCTCTGCCAGTGGGCCCATGTTATTAGGAAGATATTAGCGCTAATTAACCGAGCTTAAAGATACTAAGTCGATGACAAGTGGGACAACATGAAAAATTAAACAAAAATCTAATTCAAATCGTATTTAGAGTATGTGTCACTGACATGTGAAATCACATACTATTCTCGATTTTAAAACACGTTTTGAAACTTGAGAGGCTGACACGTGGATCCCAACCGTTAGTGGATTAAATCAATTCATAAATTAATCATTTACATAAGTAAGTAATGAGTGTATTACATGTGGGACTACCACTGGTTTATAAATAAAAATCAAGGAAATAAAACTATAAGTTACAAATATTTATTGTCAAGGAGGAGGAACCACCACAACCTAAAATACGACAATCCAAAGATACGAGGGAAAAGTTAACCCATATCAAGATTTCGGCAGGAGGAACAGCGGTAGGAGTGGATGTTGCAGTTGCTACTTCTGGTTCCGACTTCAATGAACAGCAAGTGCTTCTGAGCCTGCAGCATAGGGTTGGAAACGAGCCGAGCCGAGACGTCTCGAGCCAGGCTCGCCCAAGCTAGTTTCAACAGTAGGCTCGGCTCGTTTAGGGTGTGAGCCAGGAGGGAGGCTCGGCTCGAGCCGGCTCGCGAGCCTTCATGAGCCAGGCACATGCGTTTCTTCGGGTGGCTCGCGGCTTGGCTCAGCGGCTCAGAGCCAGAAAACCAGCCAGAGAACTGCCGAGAGCCTAGGACCTGGAGGCTAGAACAGCTGAACACAACCAGAGCCCAGAGAGCTCATTTTCTTAAAGATCTGCATGACAAAATCACAAATTTACATCTAATCATTCAAGCATAATCAATTTAATCAATAAGAAGAGTGAAAGACTAACACTTGATACATAATAGTCCATCCATGTCAAGTTGTCAACATAACAGTTCATCCATCATCGATGTCAACAGTCCATATACAATGGTTCGTCCATATCATGATATCAACATAAGTTGTCAAACATAAGAGTTCATCCATCATCCATGTCAATAGTCCATATACAATGGTCCATCCATATCATGATATCAACATAAGTTACATAACAGTCCATCCATGTCAACATCCATGTCAGCGTAATCCATTCAATCATCCATGTCAACATAATCGTCCGTATAATAATCCATCTAAATACGAGGTAAACAGTCCATGGCTCCATGCCTCCATGGCAACTTGCTAAGCAGTTAGTACTTAATGTACAAGAGTCCAAAATAATAGTCTAAAGTCTAAACTCCAAACCACACGACCAAACAAAACAAAAGGTCCTCTTGGCCTGATGTCATGGTGTCATCTTGGCATCTGAAGGCGAATCATCCAATAAGCCTACAAATACAATGCACAATTAGACAATGAGACGAAATTTACACCAAGTTGACAACCACATGAGCATTATTTGTTACAGGACATTATGCCTATTGAAAAAAGATCTAGTAAGGTACAAATTGATGTGCAGTTTGGCATTATGCATCAATGAAGTAAAAGAGCACTTGATATATCTAACACATTGTATATTTGTTATGCACCAATGAAGTAAAAGAGCACTTAGAAGTAGTAGTACTCACTAGTTGCTCTCTACGATGCTTTCAGGAAATATAATGGTTTTAACACCATCCTCGTCATC
Organism: Hsuehochloa calcarea; assembly: GCA_036346395.1. Lineage (NCBI taxonomy): Eukaryota > Viridiplantae > Streptophyta > Magnoliopsida > Poales > Poaceae > Hsuehochloa > Hsuehochloa calcarea. The sequence goes on along the minus strand of CM070607.1, from coordinate 35,916,126 downwards.
TTCTTCCTAAAAAAACAATAATAATCGAGTTAGCCATGATATGAACAAAAAGATTAGAAAAGACATATGAAAGTATACAAGAACCTACCACAAATATAAAAGATCTCATGTCATCAAGTGCACCTCTTATCCAGCTAGAGGCACCCACAAATACCGAACCATAGCCGGACGTAGAGAACTCTGATAGTCATCTAGTACTCTACTATTAACACTAAAAGTTGATTATGAAGATACACTGCTAGCTGGTATACTCAAGAAATTCCTAGCCATCTTTAACACTACCGGGAATCTATGTGCATTCAAATTCCACCACTCAAACAATTTGAAACCCTCGTTATCTAAACTCTCATTCACTTCATCTAAATAGATAAACAACTCTGACTTTGAAGGTTTAGTAGAAGTGAAATACAAGAACGATGGAAACTAAGATGAAACTGATGATAAAGGGAGGGCGTTGAAGCGGAGCTGGTGGCACTGCACGAAGAAGCCAAGGAGGGAGGGAGGGCTGGCCGCCCCGCCCCGCCCCGCGGCGGCCAGTGGTAGAGAAGGAAGGTGGGGTCCACGATGAGACAGCGCCACCGTCTGCACACGGCGGCGCAGCGGAAGAGGGTCGTCGCGTCCGACACCCGCGCGAGGATATCGAGGACGACGACCTCCGGCAGGGTCGGGGCGCATCTGGCCGCCGCAAGATTGTTTGGGCCGGGCCTAGTACTAGTTGTGGCTACTGGTTTTAGTCCATACTGCTGCCTGTAGCAGATACCATCCCGACGAAGAGCAACATAAGGAGGGGTGCAGCTCCCAGTCGAATCTTGCAGCTGCGTGCTGAGCACAAAGCGAACTATTCTTTCACCTTTTACTAAAGGATTCCGTGTGCTCGCCGTGCCAAGCAGCGTACTCGTATTTTTGGAGGGATCTCTTTCCAATAGGTAGGGTGTTTTCTTTAGCTGCGTATGGAAGAACGGCGCTTAATCAAATGAACTTATGCAAGCCTTTTAAAAAAGAGAGATAACTTACCAAGATGAAGAGGAATAGCTGAGAATGACTGAGGAGTGAAGGATATTCTCATAGGCCGGAGCAAAGTTGAAATGCAACATATGAGCACTATGTTTTGTTGTCAACTAGTCAGTGTTACTCTTCTTTGTGCAGCTCACACAAGCAACTAAGAAATTCTCCTTTTTGCTCCCAAGCCTCCCTTTCAACCTAGAGTTTCTAGTTTCTGCAGTGCGATGATCAGAAACTGTGACCATCCTTAAAATCCTCAAGGACACGAAGGAGTTCATTACAGCATGGCAGGCTTAAAGTAAAAGAAAAACGGCACAAAAATGTTTTCAAGGAATTATTATTTACAAACTGATTGTTAAGTACCTGAAAAAAAAGATATCTCCAGAATACAAGATTATGCTAATCAAGAGTCCGCTTTATGTAAGTAAAGCTCAGAAAGATTGTAGTCATGAATTTTTTTTAGAGGAACTATTGAGCATGCATGGTCACATGTACAGAACACATATTCCAAACAACAATCTTGTTGTAGTAAAATATCACCTACTGATCACAAATACCAGTACAATGTCAATTGTATGCTGATTTTGTCCATGAAAACCTAACATAGAAAGTTAGCTCTAACAGAAGAAGAATCGGGTCACAAGATCTTAATGGGAAAGAAGGAAAATCAGAGGTAAAGGATTCATTCATCAAAAGGCAATTTATAGGACAAACCAAGAGACTCATCAATCCCTAACAAACCAAGAACCAACCAGAAACTTCTATATATATATACACCTGTGTTAGAAATTAATCTTGACATTGTACCGTGTTGTGTTAGTATGCAGTAGGTTCACCTGTGTGATGCAGTGTGCAGGTGTACGTGGCGTAGGATAGAGTTGATGTTGTTAGTTTGTGAGTCGGCACCTAAGTTTGCTTGGTCAGGTTCAGCAACAGAATTGGAAGTTGTTGGTCATGACTCATGCGTGTGTTGAGTTGGTTGGTTAGTTTCCTGGTGTCGGACCCGGATTTCATAAACCCGAATCCTCTGTGAAACAATGTACTACTCCCTGGATCAGTAGGTAGTACTCACAGGTACATTATTGTATCATCTCATACATGCGTGAAATAAGACCAACACATATATTACAGACAGTCAAGGTAACATAGACCGCGTCGGGTCAAGTTTTTACAGAAGGGCCGTCAGGCCAAATGTGTTACATCACAAAAGATTATGATTACAGCGGAAGCAAAAGGGGATGGGGTACATCTCTCCACAGGCAGCGACCGGGGTATCTTGTGTACGACTAATATTATCCAAGGGCTTGTATAATATTAGTTATACGCAAGCACCGACAAGTCTACTAGACTGAGGCGAGACCTAAACTACATGGCTATACTACTCTTCATCGCATCCTTGTCCATCGGCCTCTGGATTCTCATAATATGCATAGTCTCCTTGGTCCAGATCATCTGAAGGGTTTTGGGGAGAGCGAGGGTGAGCACAACTACCGTGCTCGCGAGCCAACACAACAGATTCAATAATATTTATGCACAGCTTAACAAGGAAGGCTAGGGTTCTTTTATTTGCGTACAGCAATATTTATAAATACAAATATTAAAAATGTCCTATCATTTAGCATTTTTTTTAACCAAATTTGCATTTTTTAAGAGATTAGTTATGCAATAAGTGATAACAGCAGAGGTTCCCTCCATCGGAAACTCTGTCTCATGCTTCTTTTTCTTATGGTGGTCATACCCACCTATTACCAACACCGGGTAAGGATACCCAGGGAAAATCCAATCCAAGGCTAGGTGAGCCCCGCACATTTTTCAACCCACCTACGAAAGTTTTTGAAATAGAACTATATCTACTAAGTTCCTTTGCCCGCCCTTGACAGTAGGCACTATTTATTCGAGCAGTTTTATTCTCTGCAGAGATTGTACATCTTTACCCACAAGAGATAATCAGCTTGATATGTACACACGTTTCCGTCGACATGTGAATCAAGGGGAGATTATCACAAGGCCTTTACAAGGCATCCCTCATTGTTCATTGCACCCGCTAAGGTTTCATCCGAGTGGTTCGCTCTCCCTCTGCAAATCAACCATGCTCCCAAACCCCTCTTGCGCCACACGCGGCTTAGCCAACTCACGACCCGTGTCCACGACGGCTTAAGCCAGCGACACGACTCGTGGGTCACTCCAGTGGTGCAACTCACAATGGTGGACACAAATTAGTCAGCCAGGTCGACACCATTATAGACTTGTGGTTGTACTGTTTTACAATAGGATGTCATCACAGGATTAAGTCCTTAAGATCATCTGGGCGGTTCTTACCACATACCATCCACAAAAATATCCTGGGCTACATTAGCACCCAACCATTTACCCTCCAGCTTACCATCCACCCAGATGGGTATTAGCAAGTTTTTAGAGTTTTGGAGAGGTATAAAACAAATTATCCAACGATTCGGTCATTCTCCCAATGTTGCCCAAAACAATTGTTATGATTAAAAAGGATGGTGATTTGGGGTAGAATTACCCCGGTACTTAAACAAGTCTAGTATGGCGTTTAAGTACGACCTATAACTAGTAAGTTACCATATATTTACTAGGGTGACAAGGATATTGGAGGTTCAATTTTCAACGAAATGGAATAATAATTTATTAATCAACGAGTAGGCATTTAACTACCTTAGAGTGTTTGACATACATTTGCATAGAAATTAAAGCATGTATTTTGATACTTTAAAAGAACATAATTTGCATAAATGTGGGATCAATATGATCAAAGTGTTGACTCGCCTTGGTTATAGGTAGAGGGGTCTAGGTCTTCCTGAGCTTGTCCGAGGTGGGGGTCTTCCGCTTCTTCGAACCCTACTCGGACGGACGTACCGGAAAATGATACAATAGAAAAGAGAGCAAATAAATACAATTCACCAAGAAAATGAACTCCAAATTAAGCAAGACCAGTGCCATTAGTAAGGTCTTGATTTTAGAAAATTTTAGGAAAAAGATTCATAATTTTTGGAGTTAAAATGAGGAAGTTATGGATTTTTGAAGCCTCCAACCGAATTTACAATTGAATGGAAAAACAGAAATTGCAGTAAATTGTGGTGCCGACACGTGTCATCGTCGCATAGGGTTGGTCCACGCGTACTGTTACGTGGGCCGAAGGCCAACACGTATAGCGTCGGTCCACGGCTCACCGGTTCACGGAATAGTTACTCGGGCCCACATGTCAGTCAAAGAATACAAAACCCGCGTTAACCCTTGCCATTACTGTGCGGCCGGGTCCACATGTCGGCGATACAGATTGTTACTTAGGGCTAATTAAACCGGGGTTAGCAATTAAACGGAACAGTAATCGTCGGCAATAAGCAAGCTCTGATTCCGACCTCGTCGACAACGGACGGCGAGGGAGAGTGGGGTGGCGGCTTGTGGCCGGCGGAGGAAGGGGCGGCGGCGCCAGGGGTTACCCAAAATGGGTTCCCATCGGTGAGGCGGTCCCGGTGGTGGTGGAGACGGCGCCGGAGTTTGGCCGGAGCGGCGGCGCGGCCGAAGGAGGCGGCGGCGGGAGCTCGGCTGGTGCGGGAGACAACGACCCGGCGCGGCGCTTCAGAGAAGTGGGGGAGCACAGCGTCGGTGAGGTCCTCCGTAGCTCACCTGGCCAACAATGGCGGCGGAAGCTGGTCGGGTGGGGGAGATCGGCGGTGGAGAGGGAGGCGGCCGGGAGCGGAGAAGAAGAAGCCGATCCGGAGCTACGGTGGTCCGAAGGCGACGGGGTTGGAGGGGAGAACTCCTGGGTGGTGGTGGCGCACGGTGACGATGGTGGTGACGCCGGGAGATCACCGGAGGGGGAGATCGGAGGTGGAGGGGGCTCGGCTGAAACGGGGAGCTCGGGCAAAAGCAACGACGTTTACCTGGGAGCAAGGGGATGAAGCGGGGAGGTAGAAGGGGTGCCTAGGGGGTCTTATAGGCGGTCGAAGATGGGAGGCCGAAGGGAGAGAGGCCGGGCAAGGCTGAGTCCCGAGGAGCTCGGTATGGGCTCCCGCGTGCACGTTGGAGTAGGTGGAGCAGCGGCATGGGCGGCGGCGACTCCGGGGTTCTGCTGGCGCGGCGCTGACGCTGGCAACCGTGCTTGGTCCGGTCGGAAGAGAGAGCGCAGCGATGAGGGCGCCACACGGACCGGGCAGAGGGAGGCGCGGCATGGCGGTCGCAGGGGCTGGTGGTGACAAAGGGAGGCGACGGGAGTTGGTGTTGACGCCGCACGGGGGAGAGAGATGAGGGCAGCGCTGAGAGAGAGAGGGGAGAAGGTGGCTCGGGAGAGAGGCTGGGCCGAGCCAGCTCTGGGGAAGAAGAAGGAGCGGGCCGAAGGAGGAGAGAATGGGCTGAGCCCAAAGGAGAGGGAGAGATAGCTAAATTGGGTTAAGGCCCCAAAACAGAAAAGAGGAGCTACAAGCTTGAATTTGAAATTTTGAAAGTGCCAAAACATTTGAAACGCAAACCCGAGCTAGAAAGCAACTCACAAACTTTTCGAAAATACAGCTGATTGAAACTGCGAATCAAATACAGAAGACGAAAAGTAGACACTATTCACCGTTCGAAAACAGGGGTGTTACACCTGGTGTTAGGATATATTAATAGAGAGAAGAGGAAAAATGTAGTACGGCAGTGCATGTGCATCTCTTCTTTCCTTTGTTCGCTGTGTGCGCGTGTGTTTCTGTGTGAGAGCCAACGAGAAAGAAACAGAGATAGGAAAATTAGTGAGTGTTTTTCCATATGTGTGTGAGGAAATCAGTGTGTGATTTCCAATGACCTGCCTTTATTTAAGGAGCTCTTATACGATACGCTCAATTTAATACAGGTTGTTCATTCTTTTTATCCTATAATTTAGATTAGTTAGGATATAATTATAATACACATGGTAGTTAGTATGAGTAGTAAAATCTCAAGAAAGTATAATTGTAATTACCTATATTAGAATCATGACACAAGATTAATATTTTCAACCCTAGTTGAAAAAGTCTATAATGCCCTCACAAAAAATTATAAATACAAAGAAATATCTATTATGCCCTCAACAAGTCAATTGTCAAATTTGATTTGTCAGACCCGGATTTTCCAATACCGAATCCTCTGCGAATACACTGTGCTATTCCCTGGATCAGTAGATAGCACTCACAGATACATTACTGAATCATTTCATACATGGTTTAAAACCATACCATTCATTAATTTAACACATCAGAGTTTACATAGACCTCTTCGGACCAAGTTTTACAATAAGGGCCGAACAGGCCAAACAATTACATCACAAAGTAGCGGAAGCGACAACGGAAGTAAAAGGGGGGGGGACACATCTCTCCATAGGCAAGCGACTGGGAAAACCTGTGTACATCCGATATTACCTGAAAACTCAGATAATATAGGAGGCACATAAGTACCAGCGGAGTCAGCTAGACTGGAGCGAGACTAGAACAACTAAGAACAAAACTATGCTTCAAGAACTTCTGGGTCTTCAGACATCTGGTTCCTCGTAGTAGTCGTAATCTCCAATATTTCATGCTTCTAAGGGTTTGGAGAAAGAGCGAGAATGAGCACAACCACCGTGCTCGCGAGTCAACACACAGTATGCAAGAGTATACATGCAAGGCTTAACAAGGATGGCTCAAATTATTTTATTTGCTAAAGCAACATTTTTAATTATCATAAATATAAATCCCTAAGACTTAGCATTTTAAACAAATTGTATTTTTATTAAAGAGAATAAGTGCAATATTAAATAACAGCGGAGGTTATCTCCACCTCATACTTAATTTTGATAACTATTACATCCACCGATTATCAGCACTGGGTAAGGCTACCTAGGAAAAATCCAAAACAAGGGCTAGATGAGTCTGCCATATTTTTCAATCCACCTACAAAGATTTTTAAAATAGAACTAACTCAGGTTAAGTTCTCATGTCCGCCTTTGACCGTAGGCATGACTGTTTAAATAGTTTAGACTCTGCAGAGGTTGTACACTGTACCCACAAGAGATGATCATACTCGTTATCCCACAGGATTCCTTAGTCATGTAGTTGAGCGATCGTCACAGTAACGTTTCAAAGTAACTTGTCCCTTCCATCATCTCACCCCTATGGACAATTCCATAAGTTATATGGGATGTTTATCACAATAACTAGTCCGACTGGCCCGGGCCACAACGACTAGCGCAGCTTCTCCTGCTCCTGAGAGGCAAGACATGCTGGATTGATTTTTGTGCTTGTTACCCTAGTACTCTAGTACTTTTATATATATCACGTGCGTGTGTTGTTTGTGCAACAATACTATCTGGTTTTCTTTTCTTTTCCTGTGTTCGAATCCCATGCTTGCATCTGGTTTTCTTTTTCTTTTTCCTCCCCACGGGTGAAAAGGATAAATAAATGAAAAAAAAGGCCACAAATTAGATGGTCATGGGGTTTGAACTTACAAACCCACCACACAGGCCTAACGCTTAACCTATTGCCACCACGATAGTTGCTTGTTCATAACAGTAACGCCTGCGGAAACCTTTATTCTTAATTTTATATTAAAATTCGAAATGGAAATTTCGGGCAAAATTAGTATGAAATTTCCGGTAACCAGCTGTTACTGTACCTCAGATGGGCTAGCTGACGAATAAAATTCTGTAACTCGTCCAAAGCACCACCAGTAGTATATCTACATGAGTCATGCAAGCTTAATATTTTAATCTATTTATCTATATATACCTATACCGCCGAAAAAAATCCAAAAGGAAAAAGGAAAAAAACAAAGCTACTTCTTACTAAAATTTGTCTTTTTTGTTTCTGAATGTGCATATTATATTATATCTTATCTATGTTGTGGAATGATAGATTATATTATACCTTATGTATGTAATTTTTTCAAAAAATTTCGTAACTATTTGAACCATTTTTCGATCAATGGAAGCACCGGTAACACAAAATCCGTTGAAAGCACTAGAGATGTTCTAGACTTGCCACGCAAGCTTGGCAAGGGTCGGAGGAGCAAGGCACGGATCTGACTTTTAATATATGTTGCAAGTGAGGTTTTTGCAGCCCATAAGGTCATGCTCGCCGTGTAGTCGCTGGTGTTCAAGGCAGAGTTCTAGGACTAATGAGCAACAAAAGAAGTCGGGATGCGGCAATTGGAAGACATGCAACATGGCGTCTTCAAGGCACTGATTCATTTTATATACGTAGGGGGTACAAATAGAGCAGATAATTCCTGACTGATCGAAGGCTTGCGGAGTGAATATGGGATGGAGAAATGGGTATCCGACATTATATGTGTCCACTCTGATGTTGAGAAAAAAATGGAATAGGATACAAAATGAAGCGATATTCCGTATCAGCTCAAATTGCATTCCTTCATCTACACCAACTCGTCGTTGCCTGCTATGGATGATCTTGACGAAGAGAGTAGAGAAATATGATTTAAGCATTTACTTGTGGCTGCGGTAGTAGAAGTGTGGTAGCCCAAGGTGATACGAAGGATGTTCGATATTCTCAATGTAGGATTGAAGATAACTTGCACGAAAAAATTGATGAATCATAGCTGCTCACCAGATGCTAGTGTATGAAGCTTAGTGCCGCCAGCATCAAGCGGTCATGATTAGTGGTGGAGCTTGGAGAGTAATATCGAGGGAGCCAAGCTAATGAACTTTTCTTCCTAAGTTTTTGAACAAGAAGGCTAATTTAGTAATTACTTACCAAATAAGTGGTAAAACTAAGTACCTACTTAAGAAATATTCAAGAGAAAATGGGTCATGGCCCCCCTTGGCCCTCGGCACATGGGTGGATGTCATGGTAGCAAAGGACGACAGCAGCCATGACTACACTCACACCATTGTCGGCTCAACCGTGATAGAAGCGTCGGCGGGCTAGGAATCGGAAGAGGCATGTGGTCTACATCAAGAGGGGTGCGTACAAAGGAGGCGGAATATTATGTTGATCGGCAATGGAATTGGTCATACAATCATTACCAGCAGCTGCACTAATAGCATCGGCCAGGAACGCTACGCCCTGCACGGCCACTGTCAAGTTGTTGCCTTAATTTGCATGTTAATTTCTAGGCCTATCTAGCTTGTCTCTCGAGCTTAAGCTAATATAATTTTCATGGACGGCCGGCGCAGGCACACAAGGCCGTGGCTTCACCGTGTGTGACCTTACAATTGAGAACAATGCGGGCCCGAAAGAGAAACAAGAGGTACGTGGCTCTCCTATTGAACTCAGAACGCTCGGTGTTCTATCGCTACGATATCAAGGGATTCCAGGACACGCTCTTCGCCGGGAACCACCTCTTGTTCTACTAGGACTACAAGATTTCCATAACAGCGGACTTTGTGTTCGGGGATGCCAGACCATTGTTCTAGAATAGCATTCTCCTCACACCCTGCCCATTAATGCTCAGCAAGCTAGCTCAATGTCATCACCAGCCAAGCATATTGGGAGCTTCATGTGAGCCAAAGGGGGCCATGGCCCCCTCTTCTCTACAAGATTTCTTCATTAGTACCTAGTTTTGCCACTTAAGTGCTATGTATGTTAATGCTAAACAAGCATTCTTCTTTCATATCTTAGCAAAAAAATTCATTAGCTTAACCCCCCTTGACATTTCTGTCCAAGGTCCGGCCCTGCGGTCTTCACCATGATGTCGTCCCTCCAGTTTCTCCTTCCAGAACTGCACATGGTGATGACCCATGAAGATCTCACTAGTGTAGAGACATACCTAGGTCGGCCATGGAAGAACCACTCAGACGGGGTGTTCATGTAGAGCTTCCTCAAGGGCATTGTTCATCCTAGCGGGTGGGTGTCGTGGAACAAAGCCCAATTCGTGATACATGTACGGACGTACCGTCTTATCCGATGAGTACTTAGCACTTCCAGGACAGTGGACTTTGTGTTCGGGGATGCTAGTGCGGTGTTCTATAATAGCATTCTCGTCGTGCGCCACCTGTTAATGCTTGGCAAGCTAGCACAACGTCATCACTGACTAAGCATAGGGGAACTTCACGTGAGCCAAAGGGGGCCATGGCCCTCTCTTTATTAGAAGATTTCTTAATCAGTACCTAGTTTTACCATGTAAGTGCTAAGTAACAAGCATTATTCTTTCAAATCTTAGCAAAAAAATTCATTAGCTTAGCCCCCTCAACATTTCCATCCAAGCTGCGCCACTGCGGCCTTCGGCGTGATGTCGTCCCTCTGGTTTCTCCTTCCAAAACTGCACATGGTAACGACGCACGAAGATCTCACCAGCGTGGAGACATACCTGGGTCGGCTGTGGAAGAAGCATTCACGTGTGGTGTTCATGCAGAGCTTCCTCGAGGACATCGTGCATCCCAGCGGGTGGGTGCCATGGAACAAAGTTGTGATACATGTACGAACGTACTGTCTTCTCTTCTGAGTACTTAGCACTTACATGATAAAACTAAGTACTTGCTTAAGAAATCTTCTAGAGAAAAAGGGCCATGGCCCCCTTTAGCCCTGATGAAGCATTTTCTCTGGTCATGATAAAGATGTCAGCATGCCTCTTTGGGTACGACCTAGATACCAGAAGCTCCTGGGCTAACGGTGGGCGACACGCGAGTGGATGCCGTAGTGGCAAAAGATGGCAGCTGCAACCACTACAATCACACCACTATCAGCAGACCCATGGCAGAAGCGTCGGCGGGCCGCGAACCAGAAAAGGTACATCGTCTACATCAAGAGGGGTGCGTACAAAGGAGGAGGAATGTTATGCTGATGGGCAACAGAATTGGTCAGATAATAATCACTGACAACCAGAGTAATAGCACTAGCCAGGCATGGTACGCCCTACACGGCCACCGTCAAGTTGGTGTCTTAATTTGCATGTTAATTTCCAAGCCACGCTGGCTTGTCTCACGAGTTTAAGCTCATATAATTTCCATGGACGGCTGGTGTAGGTGCGCAAGGCCGTGGCTTCATCACGCATGACTTGACAATGGAGAACACGGCGGGCCTAAAGGCGAAACAAGAGGTACGTGGCTCTCCTGTCGAACTCCGAATGCTCGGTGTTCTATCGCTGCGAGATCAAGGGATTCCAGGACACACTCTTCACCAAGAACCATCTCCAGTTCTACAGGAACTACGAGATTTGAGGAACAACGGGCTTTGTTTTTGGGGATGCCAGGGCGATGTTCTAAAATAGCATTCTCCTCGTGCGCCGCCCATTAACGCTCGACAAGCTAGCACAACGTGGTCACCGGCCAAGCATAGGGGGAGCTTCATGTGAGCCAAAGGGGCCATGGCCCCCTCTTCTCTATAAAATTTCTTAATCAGTCTAGCCTTGTTCTTTCAAATCTTAGCAAAAAAGAAATCCATTAGCTTAGCACGCTCAGCATTTCTATCCAAGCTACGCTACCGCGGCCTTCATTGTGACGCCATCCCTCCGGTTTCTCTTCGCAGAACTGCACTCGGTGACAACGCACGAAGATCTCACCAGCGTGGAGACCTACTTGGGCCAGCCATGGAAGAACCACTCGAATGTGGTGTCGATGCGGAGCTTCCAAGAGGACATCGTGCATCCCAGCTGCCATGGAACGTCTTCTCCGGAGAGTACTTGAACGGCCGGCCCCAAGGGGCAAAGGTGAACCACCTGTTGGAGTGGCCATGGTTCCACGTCATCAAGGAAGCCGCTCGAGCTAGGATCAGACACGGTGGGGAGCTCCATCAACGAGCCCGTGGTCGCTGCACGTGGAGTCAAGGTGAAGCTCAGTCTCCAATGATGTCTGTCTTGTTAGCAACTAACCTATAGCTATAATAAACCTAGCCTCTATCTCCTAGTCAATCTATCTATGGTCCAATAAACAAAACTTGAGCTCAGTGCGTGCGTACGTGGATGCATACATGTTTTCCTTCATTTTGTGCACGCGTTTAGCATGTTGGATATCTAAGACTTCGACATATCCAGGCTTTTGTCTGTCGTCCCATCTGTCAGTGGCCTCTCCGCTTTAGGCAAATTAAGCAACGCCGGCGCCTATGGTTGTTCTGACTCAATTTTTTCGAGAACTCATACAAGCTTTACGCGCCGTTTGGTAAATAAATAAATAAAAATAACATAACAAAAGTCTACAACAATAATACGGTGCTTTCAGTTACCCGCCAAAGTCTGGTGATTGCATTAGGGCACCCACTAACATAAAATTCTAAAAACAAAAGGCATAGTCTAAAACAACACTACGAGTCATAAACTCAAACATGTCGCTCCTGCCTCAGCCCATAACAGACCTTCCTGTTTGATCACTTCCACCATGTCCTACAAGGTATGAGATTTATTATTAAAGACCCTGCCATTTCTCTCCTTCCATAGTTGCCACATGATCAAAATTATTATTGTGTCATATCCTTTTCTATGTTTTGAGACAACCTCCTTTCTTGAATCAATCCACTAGTACTCCGTTGAGCTGACAACCCCATCCGGTGTGAGAAGACCATGATTTTATGTAGAAAGAATTTTATACCAAACTTGTTTGGCCACCACGCAATCCATTACAAGATGTATTAATTGTGTCATCCTCTCGATCACATACCACACAAGATTCTGGATGTATCCCTCTTCATCTCAAATGATCTGTTGTCCAACATCTTTTTCGTATCACCGACCAAACGAAAAACTTATATTTTAGCGGCTCTCTTGACTCCCAGAGTTGCTCGTTGCAAGACATCTTCAAAGCTCCATTAAAAAAAGACTTTATAAGCAAAGTTTGCAGTGTGCGATAATGAAGACTATCACTTCCAACAAATGATGTCTTCTCGGCCTTCTTGTAGCTGAAACTGCGACGTCCAGTTCCGACTCAATGACCGGTGGCCCCCTGCATGGCTTCCGGGCGATCTCGCGTCTCCTCCATACCCAATCTACTTTGATTTTATTAACAAAGAGAGCCACGGAAACCGTGCGAATCTGGGGGTATAGCAGCTTCTCGATCGATCGCCTCACGTACGTCGTCGATCTAGCTACTTATTACCTCCTGTCCCCTCCCCATCGATCTACGCCGTACGTCTCTCCTCCTCTCGGTCTCACCACGCCCATGGCACCAACGCCGCCCAGGACGACGTCGAGATCATGTAGCTAGCTATCTAGCGCAAGATGCAGGTGATCATGTAGTTTTTTATTCCCCTTTTGAGAGAATGAGCAGTAATCGTATAACTAACTAATCTATTGCAGATGGAAACAACACAAGTAGATTTGTTATCAAAATTACTTCTGTAACTACCTGGGATTCTTTCTAATTCTAGTCAGAAGTCAGAAACAAATCTGTTCAACTAATAAGAGGACAGACAAGGAATCAACTGCCTTTACCTTTTATCTTTAAATATAGCTAGCTAGCTACAAGCAAAGAATCCGGGGATGACAGAGGCAGACGTGCTTTGCTTGTAGCTTTACAGAAAGCAAAGGCAAAGAATAGAACGTACCAGCATGCTATGTCTATATGCTCATATATGGGCCAGGCATCTGCCTAGAAAAACATTCCATTTTGCAGCTAGCATGTATATCTCTAATTTGTTGCTCTCCAGCTTGTGATTTCCGTGGTTAATTGATCTATCTGCTTGCTTCTCCAAATGTAAGTGTTGCCACCCAGTCATTAACTGAGTAATTGATTTAATTAACAATGTCGATCGACCGATAGATCGAAGCATCCAGTCATTAATGTGACGCTCGCATTGCATTGCATGTGTAGGAACGAAGGAAGTGGCCGGCGCGCAGGAGAAATGTGGAGCTAGCTCTGCAAATCGATGCAAGGGTTAGATTTCTGAGGAATCGGCAGGAGGATCCACCCATCGGGAGTCTTCCTAATTAAACAGCTAGAGATCGATTCAGCATGCCTCCTGAGCAAAAGGTGATAGATCATGCGACTTCAATTCTGCATGCATGCGTGTTATTTTGGCCGTCAGAATAATTATTTCAGCTATTTATCGCATGCCTTAATCGTGAACTGTTTAGCTAGCTAATTATGTATATTATCCACTTATTGGGAAAAGAAAATCCATATACTATATGCATAGGGAGTGCTTACAATTTACAACGGACACTAGCCCTGAGCCTTCCACACCCTGCCATCGATCGGCGCCTGGGCCGCCTCCACCTGCTAACCTTCCTTTTTCTTCCTCGACAACTTCACATTTCACGTCGGATTCAAAAGCTTTGAAATCGAAAATGTGAAACTTTCTATCAAAATAACGAGCTTTCAACTCCAACTCCAAATTTCCCACCGAAAAAATTGAACTGTCCACCGATGAACCAGAGCATCGAGCGTGCTCTGGTCTTTAAGGGACTAATCCTCCGAATGGAAAACTCCCTTACAACATGTCAGGAGGTTAAACCCCTAACACTCAAAAGATGGATGGCCTCAACCCATCTCTCAACTTCTCCCTCCTTCTTCGAGGAGGAACGCCAGCGCGAGTTCTCAACTGCCTTTTTACCGCTGTAATAAAGGATGTCTTCTCGCGTGACTTTCTGATGCGGGGTGCCCGATCTTCTCGACGTAGAACCTCTCGATAACTTGTGTATCCTGACGAACCACCAGCTGATCCCCCGCGCCAATGCACGGACTTGCAACTCTATGGAAAATTCGCCCAAACACACACTTGATTGGATCCTCGCTGACCACAAGCGAAGATCGTCGAACCCTCAATTCCCAATGGAAAAGCAAGAACGACCCCTTGTTCTCAATGCCCAATTCCCTCTGTTTTGGCTATAAGCACAACAGGAGAATCAAGCAAAAGCTTTGAAAATATATTAAACTTGGTCTAAGGTTACAATGGGGGTCTACCCCTCTATATATAGTGCTCCTACTCCTCCTCATGGCTGGCCAAGAGGCCCTACTCCTATTCTAATTCGGATTTGGAGTCCTACTCCAATCCCGACACATTCCAAAACAGAAAAGGAAACTCTGATTTTACAACCATCACATTGATTCGATCATATCTTTTGATCCAGAAGGAATTTCGGAGTGAGGGAGGATCCGTTGGATCGGGCTTGAAGTTAGCTTTCCAACAAGCCCAAGAACACTCGAATCGGACTCCGTTTGTAAAAGTTATGGCCGTTTTAATTCGGACTGTCCTGCTGATTCCGAATCCGAATTTGAGGCTGATTCCGAATCCGAATTGAATTATGAGTTGATTCCGAATTTGAATTTGGTTGGGCTTGTGGAAGTTTCGAATTTGACTTGGATTCTTGGACTTCTCTTCCCTTGCTTGTCTCCCACGAGCTTCTCCTCCATTGTGATGACCTTTCTTCAAGAACAACCTCATATCCTTCATCTCCGTTCATTATTGAATCTTCCAATCTGAGCACAAGCAAAACACTAGTTTTAGGTAGTATGAAATTCTCAACTAATTTAAAAGTAAATTCAGTGAACAGATTCACCTGTTGGATAAGCTTCTCTTGTTTTTCAACTCTCTTAGTAAGCTCATGTTGTTCTGAGGTATTTAATGAATTGAAAACATTATATGAAACAACGTAGCTAAGGATGTCCGCATCATCCTCCCTTTCTTCAAAAAAAGCCGTCCTCGGCTTTTGATAGCCTGAAAATGTGCTAGACGAAGAAAACAACGTATATGCATGGTATATGTATGAATCAATTATTGTATTCTTCTTGTTGTTCTGCACATTCGATAGCTCAAAATCATATTTCAAATTGCCCAACTGACTAATATGATAAAATTTAACCTTCACAACATCAAAATCAACTAAAGTCGGTGAAAACCAATTGATACCATTCCATGATTTAACCTGCGTTACTCGATTAGTTATACATTTAAGAGATAAACAAGTAGGCATCATGTTGCATTCTAAACAATAGACACTTGTTTTTAAACCCATCTTAAAGATATCATGACATTGCTCAATAAATGGTTTGCGCAAAACATGTGATTGTAAAAATCAACAAGATTATCATAGGTAATGTATATTTGATAAACTTGAAACATGTTGTCTACACCAACATCACCAATCAAATTGAATTTATATATGTGTATGTAGCTATTTACTAGTGATCTTAAGTGTGAAATTTCAAGAACCTTCTTAATCACACTAGATACATGTTTAGGACTATCGAATATGATATAACACAAAGAATTATTAATGTGTATTCTACTAAGAACTTCTTTTGAGTAATCAATTTCACATTATGCAAATTAAGCATATCAAATTTAGAACGTGGAATCATCAAATGAATAATGGAGTTCTCGGTTTCGCGACCTTGTTTTCATAAACGACTAATTCAAGACAAATAGTGTTACCTTGATCTTGGTATTCCTCTCCATCCATGGTTAGCTCTTTATCTTTCTCTTCCAATGGTGAGGGCTCTTGAATCTCCAACTCCTTATTTGCTTGGTCCACCTGCAGAATGTGGGATACAACACTAGAAATAGAGGGTAAGTTGTTAGGTTCAAAAATAATCTTATTTATCCTATCATCTATCTCTCCCTTTTCTTTTGGTGTATCTCTCACACTCTCAATTGGGATGCTCTCAACCTCGCGTATGGTGGACTCACACACTCACTCTTTTATCACTCTCACTCAATTTGGCTATGTGGCTCTCATTCTCACATGGGTTTTGATACATCTCATCCTTGTAAGACCGTAGGCGGCAAGGGCACAACTACCACCAACCACGACCTCCTCACGTGTTGCGGGTTGTGACGGGCAACACTACTCATCACCTCGGTCGAAGAAAATTCCGATGCTCGATCTTCTTCTCAAGTGACACACCAGTGGATGAATTAGAACTAAAGAGCCGGCGCAGATTTAATTGATGTGCTTGAATGTGTTTAAGTCTCTTTTACGCCTTCATAGCAAATTTCACAAGATCTTGCGGACTACTAAAATATTCATCTTGAAGTGCGAAAGAACGATCCGATAATTCAAGCTGCTTTGAAGTATGTCTTTTCTTGATATGGACTAGTGATATTGGTACGGCGCATTGCATGATTCAACTCAATATAGTAATCTTTGACAACTTTGCATCCTTGTTTAATGCTCTCCACGTGTTGTAGTAGTTCCGCTCATAATAGGATGGAACAAATTCTCTTCTCATGATGCTTTTAAATGCACCCAAGATGTAATAAATCGTTTTCCACCTAGTTGTTGCCACCAACTAAAGGCATAGTCCGTAAAAACAAAGTGGCCACTCTCTTCCTTGGCTTCGATTCGAACTTATGGGATTCAAGCTCGAACTCCATGTCTTGTACCCACTCAAGATACTCCTCTGGATCATTACTACCATAGAAGGAAGATACGATACTCGCGATCCGCCATTGTTAGCGACAAAGCAAAGAATATGTATGTAGGTGTATGTGTATATGTAGAGGTCACTCAACTCACAAGCCTAACAAGGTGAAGTTTCTTTACTGCTCCAAAAGGAATTAAGATCAACAATACTTACACTTCAAGCGGCAGGAACCACAAGGTGATGTGTGGCGAATTTCATGAGCAAGTCAAAGCACGACAACGGTGTTTTGTGGAGCTTGGTGCCGATACCTACTTAATTTGAAAATTCTAGGTATTGTAAGGCTAAGTAAATATCCAAACTAGAATTCAATGCCTAGTTGCCGATCACAAAGATATAAGTGAAAATCAAAGCAACTCACACGCAAAGATATTGGAACTTAGTGCAATCAAGGAATGAGCTATGTAAGATATAAGTGAAGAACAAAATAGCTCGTATTGCACAAGTTATAGAAAGACGCTAGCTAGTTGCAAATAATGAAACTAGGGCACAAGATTGCACAAAATATTGATATTCTAACAATTGAATCAAGAATGAGTGGGGATTTTTGCTCAAGTTTATGGTTCGGCTATGCTCTTTCTTTTTCCTTTTCTCTTTTCTCTTTTCTCTTTTCTCTTTTCTTTTTCTCTTCTTTCTTTCTTTTCTCTTCTCTTTTTCCTTCTTTTTTTTGAACTATGGCCAAAATTCTTGTTCAACAAAAAATGAGCAAAAAATTCTTTCCCACCTTTTGATCTTTGAACAATTGCAAGAACACAAATATTACTATGCAGCCCTCAGCAATGATTTAGCTAGTCTTAAATAGGTTCAAAGTATTCGCAAAAGATTGAAAGTGACGAGGATCTAATAATCCTCATTTTTATCTTTTATCTATAATTCTTATTATGGGTAAATATGATGTCACACAGTCCCCAGAGGTACCCCTTATCTAAAAGGGAGAAGTCCAATGAGTGGTTGTAAGTCTTGCTACGACTATATCATGGTCGTAAGTCCTTCTACGACCACTACATAGTCGTAAGTCCTTCTACGACTACTACCTAGTCGTAAGTCCTTCTACGACTGCTACCTGGTCGTAAGTTCTTCTACGACCAGGTAAACTACGACCACCTTATAATCAAACCTACAGGCGAGTGGGTCCAATTGATTAAGGAATCCGAACGGTCTGCACGCACTATTATTCCGCTTATTAATGGTGCGTAATTACCCCATTATCTCTGGAAGATAATTGCCAGACGGCGTGAAGAAGCCGAGGCGCCGGTAATTACTGCCATCATGCGCCCGTTACTGAATTAATCAGGCGCATCTCCCGCAGGGCAAAACGGCTACTTCTTCACGACTATATAAGGGCATCGATCAGAGAGATAGGGGACAGAGGACAAGAGCCAGTCAAGTAGGAACACAAGCGCTATTCTCTGTAATAGTCTTAGTCTTTTACTTGATCATGAAGAATACCATACACACAGGATTAGGGTTATTATTCTCTCCGGAGAAGGCCTGAACCTGTCTAAACATCCCGTGTCAATCCACTCTGCGTGATCTTATCTCTAGGAGACCCCCCGAATCAAACAATCTTTACGTAAGATCGGTTCTAATACACCGACAGTTGGCGCCGTCCGTGGGGATCTTCCGGTAATCTCTTGTCAACATACTCTCTTTTTCCAATCTCATGCAATCATGGCAGGAGAATGGAACGAGGAGAACTGGTTTGACTTGGCAGATTACGCAGACGTCGACATGGATGCCGGTTTCGACTATGAACCGAGTGATGCATCCGCTGATGGTGATGTTGCCTTCGGAGATTATTCTCCAGGAAACCATCCCATTAATAGAGTTGAGGAGGGATCCTTATCCCCCACAACAATACGTCCAACAGAGGAGCCATTTCCCTCAAAGGACAAGGGTCAATCCGACCAGGACCGCCCCCAGGAGGACTCACAACGCGACGAGAGTTTTTTCTCCAAGTGTTCAAGTCCCCTTAAGACGGTCCGACTTGGTAAGTCAAGTTCTGGGAGCCACCATTCCAGGACTCCACCAAAGATCTAGTGATCTCTCTCTCGTGGTAACTCCAGAGAGGTGGGATCAAGCATGCTTTTCTGCAAATTCGACCGCCTCCCCGCAGATCTCATTTGCGAACGGAGCGATTATAACCCGAGTTCCCCACGGAGGATTACTCCAAGTCGCCAGATGGTGTCCCTCGAGCACTCCTCAAGCGGGGAGGCCTCGAGCGCAAGTGAGAATCATCAACGGGAGGTCTTCGTCCTTCCCCCAAATCAGGGTCAACCTCATGGAGGCCGAGATAAGGACACTCCCCGAAGATCACACACTGCGCCCCCTCGTAGTAATGGCAAGGGCACCACCGTTGGCAGAGAGGACCAACACTCTGATGAACGCGAGGGAAATCCTCGACATTCTCGCACTCCACTAAGAAGGCCTCAAAAACCTGATGAGGAGGATTTTGATGTCGTCAGAAGAAAGAAAATTGCGATCGTAAGAACTTGCTCGGCGCATTCAACATCGACGGAGGAGGTACAAGAACTCCGAACATCAACGACTTGCTCGAGAATCCGACCAAGAGCTTGCTCGAACGCCGGTACGATCTCTTTGCTGAAGAGATTACGCAAAGACTTCGAACTGTGATGACAAGACTGGAGGTACCTCATCGACAACACTCAGGTAGTCGTAGTAATACGACTTCCTCACCTACCAGTCAATCGAATATTTCTCTACGTAGGAATCGACACGACCACAAGTCGAATCGATTCCCTATTCGAGAAATACCTTCGATCACCAAGATCAAGCCCCTCAAGAGGTGATCATTCACCACTTCGACAAAGAAATTCTAACGAGTGGAATACGAGGAGTATTCTCCTCGTAGAAGCGAGGCCTACTACGAGCAGTCACTGTTGCACGGTATCGTCGATACGATCACTGGTGACATTAACCCTTCTTTTCTACAAAGAAGGCGCCAAGAAGTGATTACGGATGCCTGGGCATTTTCGCCGACCTTGAGCGATTCACGCCACCTCATTTTCGACCGGTGAACATGGAGAAATTTGATGGATCTCAAAATCCCATCGAATTTCTTCAGATCTATACAACAGCTGTCCGAGCAGCAGGAGGAGGAGAGCATGTAATGGCGAATTACCTTCCGACTGTGCTCGAAGGATCCGCTCGATCGTGGTTATTAAACCAACCACTCGAGTCGATCTACTCTTGGCAACACCTCTGTGATCTTCTACAGGCGAATTTCCAAGGCACATACAACCGCCCTGGAAAAGAAGACGACTTGCACCGGATAAAACAGAACAACAACGAGACTTTGCGTCAATTCATCAAACGCTTTAGTCAGGTTCGTAACTCAATTCGAAATTTCGATTCCTCTGTGATCGTGGCTTTTAAGCAAGGAGTCCGCAGTAGAAGAATAACAGAGGACATTGCTCAATCCTCCCAACATCAAGTCGAACTCTTCGAGATGGCCGATCGATATGCAACTGCTTCTGAGGCAGTCGAGTGGAACAACAAGCCAGTGGTTCCAAGGAGGTTCTAGCCGTGAAAGATGGAGAGCCCCAAACCACCAAGTCGTACCCTGATCAAGGCAAAGGTAAGCGCCCTGATCGTAGGAACGACAAACCAAGGTGGTGTCCTTTTCATAAAAGGAAGGACATGACCTCCAGAATCGCCGAAGTTTTCCAAAGAAAGCTCGAGGACTACTACAACTAAGACAAAGCACCACTCCCTACTCTCGGCGGGTAGGACATACGAGTGGCCAAAGTCGTCGGATGATGAGGAGATGCCGTTCGAGATCCGCAACATACCGTTGAGCACATCTACGGAGGATCATCGACATACGACTCCAAACGACAACTTAAAGTCACGGACGAGAGGTAAATTCTCTACATACTCCTCTCGTCAATAAATTACCAAGTGGTCGGAAGTTACCATCTCTTTTGAGAAAGATGGTGTCCGATCACTACGAGTCGATCAGTCGATATCCGATTGTGGTGAACCCACCATCAACAAGCTGTCGGGTCAATCGAGTGTTGGTTGATGGTGGCGATTCTTTAAACATATTATTTACTAATGCCCGGACGAGATGCAAGTACCGGGACAAAGGTAAGGCGACGATACTCCTTTCATGGAATTGTCTGGGGTCTTCACCAAACCTATTGGCCAAGTTTCTCTTCCTTTAACATTTGGCTCACCAAGTAATTTCAGACGTAGAAAGTCTCCTTTGATGTGGTCGATTTCGTCGGCATATAACGCCATACTCGGACGACCAACTTTGGCAAAATTCTTAATGGCTACTCATTACGGGTATCAATGTCTTAAGATGCCAGTCCCAAAGGAGTGATCACCATTGATGTGACAAAAGATGGCGATAGTCTGCGACCGTCGATCCTCGAGATGGTTGGTCAAATACCAACTCGAGATGAAAGTCACCGACTAGCAAGTGAAGCCTAAAGTCGCACCAAAGCCGAACGACCAAGTCAAAGAGGTTCCTCCGACGCAGAAGAACCCTCAAGACTGCTCGTGACGGAGACTTCCGACCCCAAATAGGAAGACGCCTCATTACCTTCCTCCGAGCTAACGCAGATGTCTTTGCGTGGCAAGTATCCGACATGCCCGAGTCCCTGGGAGGTGATCGAGCATGTGCTAGCTTTATGGCACGATAAAGTACTGTAAAACAAAAATTACGGAGATTTGCCCCGATCGACGAGATGCTATTAAATCGAGTTGGATAAGCTACTTAAAGCGGGCTTTATAAGAGAAGTCAACCACCCAGTGGTTGGCTAACCTGTAATGGTCAAAAAGTCAAACGGCAAATGGCGATGTGCGTGGACTTTTCGATCTTAATAAAGCTTGTCCAAAAGATGATTTCCCTTTACCTCGTGACGATCATTTGGTTGATTCAAGCTGCAGTTGTGAGATATTAAGTTTTTAGATGCATATTCGGATACCACGGATCAATATGTGTTTAAACGATGAAGAAAAGACCGCATTCATTACTCCATTTGGTACCTTTTGCTATGTCAAAATGCCATTTGGTCTAAAGAATGCGGTGCTTCTTTTCAACGCTTAATGCAATCGACTTTTCATCTCAATTAGGCCGAATTTGGAAGCCTATGTTGATGATCTAGTCGTAAAAGCATTAAGAGACTTAATCATATCACCGACCTACAAGAAACATTCGACAACCTCAGAAAGCACCGCTTAAAACTCAATCCAGAGAAGTGTGTGTTTGGAATTTCTTCAGGAAAATTGCTTGGATTCCTAGTATCTGAACGAGGAATCGAAGCAAATCCTGAAAAAATAAAAGCCATCCTCCAGATGCGTCCTCCAAACACAAAAAGAAAGTCCAAAACTCACTTTGGGTGCATGGCGGCTTTAAGTCGTTTCATCGCACGACTAGGAGAAAAGGACTACCTTTCTTTAAACTTCTCAGGAGACATGAAGGTTTTGAGTGGTCGAACGAGGCAAACGTTGCCTTTGAGGATGTCAAGAGGTATCTTTCGAGTGCTCCTGTTCTGGTTTCTCCAAAGCCAGAAGAGACGCTCTTAATTTACCTAGCTGCCACGCCACAGGCAGCAAGCGCAGTACTAGTCGTAGAACGTGAAAACGCATAACGACCGGTTTACTCGTCCGAAGTTTTACACGGGCCTAAGGAGCGTTACCTCGGTCCAAAAACTTCTATATGCCCTCCTCATGTCTTCGAGGAAATGCGGCATTATTTTCAAAGACAAAATAGGTGTCTTGTCGAGTTTCCTTTGGGAGCAATCCTCCATAATAAGGAAACAATGGACGCATGGTAAATGGTCATCGAACTTGGGAGTTCGACCTCCATTTCGTGTCCCGAACGGCCATAAAATCCTAGATCTTGGCGGACTTTGTCGCCGAATGGACAAATCTGAACTGCTCAGATCCCGATCGATTCCCACGACTGGATGATGTACTTTGACGGGTCACTTACTTTAAGTGGCTCGGGTCGGGTGGTCTGGTATCTCCTCCGGAGAAACCTTAAAGTATGCCATACAATTAAACTTTCGGGCTACTAACAATGTAGCAGTACGAAGGTTTGCTAGGCGGCATACGAGTGCGAAAGCACTCTCAATTAAATCGACTACTCGTGAGAGGAGACTCTCAACTAGTCGTGAATCAAATCGAAAGAGTACCAATGCTCTAGCTCAACAATGGCTCGGCACTTATCAAGCACGTAAGCTAGAAAAACATTTTTAGGTTTCGAGGTACAATTTATCCTCGAAAGGATAATTTCTCATGAGACCAACCTGCTCGGATGGCTTCTTCCGATCCACGCACTAAAAGGAGTTTTCTTGGAGCAACTCCAAAAACCGTCTCGGTCGAAGAACCGTAAACACCTCCTCTTGAGATGGCCTCATTAGATTACGAGGATACGGATGATTCCCATCTACGAGTATCTTTACAAGGGTTCTGTGCCAAGATGATCTTGAGGCGCATCGATTATCCCGAAAAGCCAAAATGTATACTTTGGTTGAAGGAGTCCTCTATAAACGAGGAACCCAAGGAATACTCATGCGATGCATTCCGCAAAGCGGGAATAACACTCCTTCACGATATACACAAAGTGGCATCTCGTGGGACGCATGCCTCCTCTGTAACATTGGTTGGTAAAGCCTTTCGACAAGGTTTTACCGGCCTCTGACACTGACGATGCTATGGAGGTGGTTAAAAGTGTGTCGATGCCAATTCCATGGTAGACAGATACACCAACCGGCTCAAGCATTACAAACAATACCTCTTTCTTGGCCTTTTGCGACTGGGGCTTGATATCCTAGGACCGTTTCCCAAAGCTCCGGGAGGTTTGAATTCCTTTTGTGGCTATTGACACGCTCACAAAATGGATCAAGTGAACTCAGAATCGGGATAACAAGCAAGCGACAAAAGGTTCATGATGAGAAGCGTAATTAGTCGATTTGGAGTTAAGCCTGATAATTACGCATAATGGTAAACAATTCGCAAGTGCAAAATTTCGTGAATTTTGCGACGAGTTGGGTACCAAGCTATGCTATGCTTCGCTGCACATCCCCAAAGCAATGGGGTGGTCGAACGCAAACGGCCAAATAATGCGAGGAATTAAAACTCGAGTCTTCGACCCGACTTGTTAAGCGCTCGGGGCTTGGGTACAAGAATTACCTTCCATATTATGGGCGTTCAGACGACCACCGATCGAGCAACAGGAGAAACACCATTTTTTTAGTTTTTGGAGAAGCCATGCTTCCTCCGGAGCTAAAATTGCGGTCGACACGAGTTGAAACCTTCAACAACTCGGATCAGAACAACTTTGAGCAGATGACATTAACCTACTCAAGAGAGGAGAAACCTAGCCTTAATCCGCTCGGCGGTCTACCAACAAGCCTGCGCAGATACTATAATCGTAAGGTCCAACCTCGCACCTTTGTGTAGGTGATTTGGTATTGAGGCTCGCCAATCCAAGTCTAATCGAATAAACTTTCCCTAAATGGGAAGGTCCTTACAAATGGTCGAAGTAACTCTACCAGTCGTCAGACGACTAGCAATGGAAGATGGACAGGTTCTCTCAAACTCTTGGAACATCGACCAGTTACGTAAATTCTATGTGTGACCAGTTTCTCAGGCAATAAAAGTCCAGGTTCTTTCTACCTCTTTTTGCCTTAATTTTTGAGTAGTGCTTTTTTAATCTTTCGACTATGATATGAAAACACGCAGTTTTCTTTACACTGGCAGAAAAGCGAGAAACGTCATCTGGTCGAAACTTCTCCTCTCTGCATGTGGCTCTGCCCACTAGAAGGAATTTCCTAGCATCGACTCGTTACTCACTTTTTCACAATACAAAGAGCTGGGTTTTATCTAGTCATAATGTTATCAAAGCCAACTCTCTCAATCTTAGTCTATTTTTTCCAGTAAATTCAAAAAATATTCTAAGTAGAGTGCACTTTCTTACATTTGTTCGACCACATTTGGTGTACTCGATTTGTTTTAACTGGTCGAAGGAAGAGACACACCTAGTCGAAGTCTTTCCTCTCTGCATGTGGTCCTGCCCACTAGAAGGAAACTTCCTAGTGTCGCTCAGTCTCCTACTTTTGCTACTGGAAAAGACTTATCGAAGTCCACCAAAAAGGGACGAACGAATGACTAAAGTACTCTTAGACGTTTGTTTAACTCAAGTTGCTGTTCTTGGTTTGATTAAACTAGTCGGAGATGGAAACATCACCTAGTCGAAGTCTTTCCTCTCTGCACGTGGTCCTGCCCACTAGAAGGAACTTCCTAGTGTCAAGTCGTTTCTACTCTTTTCGACCATTGCTTAACAACCGCAACAAAAGCTATAAGTTAAATAAACCTCTCTTTGTTTTAGAAACCCCATTTTTAAACACTATTTATTTAGATTGTCTAAACAATCTAAGCAAATAGTCGGGGGCTAGGATAAAGTTATTAATTTGACTTCAATTCTTAGTCTTTCGTTCGTTTATTATCTTTTGAGTTACTAACTACTCGACAAGATGATTTTCAGGAAATGAAGCGGATCATATATTACTCATTAACAAAAATTGTCTGCCTTACAAGGTAGTTACAAGATTACTCAAGGGGAGAGCCTAGTTTGCATTTCCTCCGCCACCTTTTTACCAATCGATCAGATTCCTCAATCGACGACTTGCCTCGATTGGAGACAATAAGTCGGCTTCAATTGGTTTAACATTAAGGCGGGGTCTTGAGCTTTAAGTTTCGCCAAAGCGTAACTTCATCGCAGACTTCGATCGCTTCCTTATTGATTCAAATTGATTAGTCTTTGAGTGGTCACCATTTCTTGCAATTTTCCGACTTGTTCCCCAATGGTACTTATGTGAGCGACTATGGTATCTTCTCGAGGAGTTTTCCCTCGTAATGTAGCTCACTAAGCACATTGTTCAGAGAGTGATGTCGCCTTGAAGACTAGTCTTCATCGACTCCATCTCCTGTTGGGTACAAGTCGAAGCCTCGCAAGCTTCTTGTTTTCACCACTTGTTACAAAAGAATAATATCACCAAACAAAAATATACTTCTAGAGGAAGATAACACAAAGATAATTATAGGTAAAAGCTTTTCTTACCTACTAATTGAGAATCCAATTTCTTGACCTCTTCTCGATGGGAAGCAACGGTTTCAGCATGCTTTTGCCCCATGCTTTGATGTCCTCTGCATTCATCTTAGCAATGCGGACGGACTCATTGCAAATTAAGGTCTTTGCTTGGATTTCAGCCTCAAGGCTTCTCAATTGGGCAGCAATTTCTGAACAAGAAATTGTCATTAGAAAAGGGAAAATACTCAAAAAGGACAACAGGTAAAGAGTTACTTACCTGTTACTTGAGTTCTCAGAACTTCGAGTTCTTGATCCTTATTCTTGGTAATACGGGAAAACTCCTGAATTACCAAAGCTTTGTCTCCAACTTCATCTGAGCTTTGATCTCATTTTCTTTATCTAAAGAAGAAATGAGAGTTAAGTAAAGGTTAAAACTCAAAAGGTCTTAAGTTCAAGACTTATCGCTTATTTTTTCCTGCAATTTCTTAGATGCAGAGACAGTCTCTCGAAGTCTATCCGAGAGAACTAATACTTCATTCCTTAGCCTCCTCGACTCCTCTTTTTCATAGTCGAGTGAGTCGGCTAAGGTCTTCGTATCACCGCTAACCTACAAAAACAGAACGAAGATAAACATCATTTGAATGGTTGTGAGTACTTCTACAACCACCAACCTAGTCGTAAGTTTTTCTGCGACTAGGATATGGTTGTAAGTCTTTCTATGACCACTACCTAGTCGAAAGTAGTCGTAAGCTTTTTACGACTAATACTTCGTCATGAGTTTCTTCCATGACTTTTCTTGTGAAACATTTTACGAGTATTTAAGTCAAAAACAACTATGAATGATAAGTGACTTACCACCTCTCTGCGCCTCTGCAGAGTAATTCTTTCTCTTGTCTTAGCTCTAAAAGTTGTCGATGATACTCACCGACAACAAAGAATTTGCTCCAGAGCTTTCTGCAAAAAGAAAACAGTGAGAAGGGAAGGAAAGCCACATATATAAGTATTCTGAAGATACTTACATTCATAGTCGTTCTAGCAAAAATCGAATATACAAGGTCCGGGTGCTGCAGCTTATCTATCCTCGCGACTTTATCCCACCACACCT
The DNA here is from genome assembly GCA_036346395.1 of Hsuehochloa calcarea. Lineage (NCBI taxonomy): Eukaryota > Viridiplantae > Streptophyta > Magnoliopsida > Poales > Poaceae > Hsuehochloa > Hsuehochloa calcarea. The sequence goes on along the minus strand of CM070607.1, from coordinate 35,888,694 downwards.
TCTCGAGGCGCTCGTTGTCAAAAGTATTCTCCGTATTGGGAATATCTTTGGGATGGGGGACTCTGTCACGAGATCTGTAAGCAGCAGACCCTACGACGGAGGCAGGCCCAAAGAAGTCACCACAGAAGTTGAAATTTTCTCCTTCTGGTTCTGTGATTTCTCTTTGGGTAGGGGAAGGAACGCCTCCTACGATTTCCTTCCCAGAGCGGTGCATAGACTGGTCACCACCTTGACCAGAGGCTTCCACAGCTGCCTCTGTTGTTTCTACGACTTCAGTAGTCGTAGCGGCCACCTCAACAGTAACAGCCGCTACCTCAAGAGTCGTAGTTACGACTTCAGCAGATGTGGGAGACACTCTGGGAGTCTCGACTTCATCGGCCACCTGGGCCAAGGGTGATGCTTGACCACCTCGTTGCTACCTCTCCAAAGCTGAAAGGATAGCAATGGACTTCTCAGCAGAAGCATTCCCGGGGGGTGAAGGAGTCGGACTAAAATAAAGAAAAGCAAATCAGGTTGTGAAAAGAAAAAGGTAAATGTCGTTCTTACACTTCAGTACATTTCACATACCGCACTCGGTCTTAACCAGAATTTTGGAGCAATCCTCCCAACGGAGGACCTCTTCTTCTCCACGACCACGCCCGTCGAGGTTCAACAATTGGCTCACCACGACCACGCCTCGGTCAGAGTTTGAACAGAAACGAGCTCGTTTCTCGATCTTTTGATGGACGAGATCGGTCTCGACCATTCCGTATAAAGATCGCGATTGCGTGTTGTGCCGATGCAAAGATCGTCCTTCATAAAGACACAAAATCCTTCCAGCTTCTCCCTTTCAAGTTTCTTAATAAAACTAGGAGTGGCACCAATCTGCGAAAGATTCCGTGTCATAATAGAAGGGTACCTTAGCCTTGCGAGGTTTGCGCTTGAGAGGTTCAACCGCTTCAACCTCTTGGCCGGCAATTGCGGCCTCGGCAGATACAACTACAATGCCGCAGTCTTGTAGAGGGTTTGGTCGAAGACCGTAACTCGAACTTGCTCCCCTTGCTCTGCAGATTTTACAAGTCGACGTCTCTTCGAGGGAGGAGCGAGTCTTTATCTTCGACAACCCAGCGCCTAATAGTCATCAAGACGACTTCTTCGTCGTCCTGGCGATTTTCCATGCCTACTTTCTGTAAAGCAAAACAGAAAAAGAAGAATCACTAATTTGTCGTAAGTTTTTTCTACGACTAGTACCAAGTCGTAAGTTTTTCTACGACTTTTCTTGATTGTAAGATATTCTACGATCACCATTAGTCGTAAGTATCTTCTACGACTATAAAGTCCTAAAGAGAGAATCGATTGATTACCTTTAGGCGCCTATCCTTTCATCTGCGGACAAAACCGCAATGACTTGAGGAACCGCCTCTCGGATCGGTGGGACTTCTCACGATGAGTCGACTGAGTCAACCTCACTGTGAAAGATGCGTAAACAGATAAAAATATTAGACAAGGTTGAGAAAGACCAAACGGAGAGTTAAGTCGACAATTGCTTACCCTCCTCGTAGTCTCTGGTGGGGTCTCCTCTCCCCGAGTACCTCCACATAGGAGATGCTCGTTTCTTCAGAGGACTAATTCGGCGTGTGATGAAATCTTTCACCACATGCCATCCGTCACCCTTCTTCCTTCAAGTCCTTAATGGCTTGAATATAAGGGCTAATCCGGTTGATATCTTCAGAGGTTGAGTCCCATGAAGATTTCTTTTCCGCAGCCTTCCCCACGAAAGAAAGGCTGTCTTCAGAGGTGACCTTCCAAAGAGAACCACCTCTTCCTCCGGCTCGCCACGAAGACCGGTGAAACTCGAATGTACTCCTTCGACTTGAGTCGTGGAGCTTGAGCCATGACTTCCGGCGATTCGGCTTGTCGAGCCATCCCATAATAATATTGGAACAGCTCGAGATCCATGGAATCCCTGTGCCACGCCGACAGATACACGAACACACTCAACATGGTAATAGAATTGGGACCTAAGTTCACCAGTTCCACCCCAAAGTGTTCGAGTACTACTGTAAGAAAGGGGTGGGCAGGCAATCGAAGGCCGCACTCACAATACGCTTGGAAGACGGGGATTTGCCCATTTTCCCCCGATGGCCAGTGCTGCCCAATAGCCGGAATCCACTTCACCAGAGCCTTCTCTGGAATCTTCCCGGTATCGACCAAGATCTTGATCTTAGCCGCATCCATCTCCGATTCCTCCCATTCAGAAACTCTCTTGGCCATTTCTTTTTCTCTTCTTTCTTTCTTTTTCTCTTCTCTTTTTCCTTCTTTTTTTTGAACTATGGCCAAAATTCTTGTTCAACAAAAAATGAGCAAAAAATTCTTTCCCACCTTTTGATCTTTGAACAATTGCAAGAACACAAATATTACTATGCAGCCCTCAGCAATGATTTAGCTAGTCTTAAATAGGTTCAAAGTATTCGCAAAAGATTGAAAGTGACGAGGATCTAATAATCCTCATTTTTATCTTTTATCTATAATTCTTATTATGGGTAAATATGATGTCACACAGTCCCCAGAGGTACCCCTTATCTAAAAGGGAGAAGTCCAATGACTGGTTGTAAGTCTTGCTACGACTATATCATGGTCGTAAGTCCTTCTACGACCACTACATAGTCGTAAGTCCTTCTACGACTACTACCTAGTCGTAAGTCCTTCTACGACTGCTACCTGGTCGTAAGTTCTTCTACGACCAGGTAAACTACGACCACCTTATAATCAAACCTACAGGCGAGTGGGTCCAATTGATTAAGGAATCCGAACGGTCTGCACGCACTATTATTCCGCTTATTAATGGTGCGTAATTACCCCATTATCTCTGGAAGATAATTGCTAGACGGCGTGAAGAAGCCGAGGCGCCGGTAATTACTGTCATCATGCGCCTGCATCGAATTAATCAGCGCATCTCGCAGGCAAAACGGCTACTTCTTCACGACTATATAAGGGCATCGATCAGAGAGATAGGGGACAGAGGACAAGAGCCAGTCAAGTAGGAACACAAGCGCTATTCTCTGTAATAGTCTTAGTCTTTTACTTGATCATGAAGAATACCATACACACAGGATTAGGGTTATTATTCTCTCCGGAGAAGGCCTGAACCTGTCTAAACATCCCGTGTCAATCCACTCTGCGTGATCTTATCTCTAGGAGACCCCCCGAATCAAACAATCTTTACGTAAGATCGGTTCTAATACACCGACAGAAAGGTTCACAAAGGATAAATTGATGTCTCACTTCTTTTTGTTTTTTTTATAGACACGACTAAAAAAATCAAACTAGGCTCAAATAAAAAGCAACGCAAAAGAATTCAAGATCAAGAAACTAAACTTGATTCTAATGGACAAAAACTTAACAAAACTCACTAGAATAACAAATTAAATACTACGGTGAATTTTTTTGTATGGCTTTTTCGTATGGGAAAAAAGATAATCGGATAAAGATCCTACCGAGTCAACTGAGCTCGATACCACCGATGAGGGTGCCCGATCTTCTCGACGAGAACCTCTCGATAACTTGTGTATCCCGACGAACCACCGGTGATCCCCGCGCCAATGCACGGACTTGCAACTCTATGGAAAATTCGCCAAACACACACTTGATTGGATCCTCGTGACCACAAGCGAAGATCGTCGAACCCTCAATTCCCAATGGAAAAGCAAGAACGACCCCTTGTTCTCAATGCCCAATTCCCTCTGTTTTGGCTATAAGCACAACAGGAGAATCAAGCAAAAGCTTTGAAAATATATTAAACTTGGTCTAAGGTTACAATGGGGGTCTACCCCTCTATATATAGTGCTCCTACTCCTCCTCATGGCTGGCCAAAAGGCCCTACTCCTATTCTAATTCGGATTTGGAGTCCTACTCCAATTCCGACACATTCCAAAACAGAAAAGGAAACTCTGATTTTACAACCATCACATTGATTCGATCATATCTTTTGATCCAGAAGGAATTTCGGAGTGAGGGAGGATCCGTTGGATCGGTCTTGAAGTTAGCTTTCCAACAAGCCCAAGAACACTCGAATCGGACTCCGTTTGTAAAAGTTATGGCCGTTTTAATCCGGACTGTCCTGCTGATTCCGAATCCGAATTTGAGGCTGATTCCGAATCCGAATTGAATTATGAGTTGATTCCGAATTTGAATTTGGTTGGGCTTGTGGAAGTTTCGAATTTGACTTGGATTCTTGGACTTCTCTTCCCTTGCTTGTCTCCCACGAGCTTCTCCTCCATTGTGATGACCTTTCTTCAAGAACAACCTCATATCCTTCATCTCCGTTCATTATTGAATCTTCCAATCTGAGCACAAGCAAAACACTAGTTTTAGGTAGTATGAAATTCTCAACTAATTTAAAAGTAAATTCAGTGAACAGATTCCCTGTTGGATAAGCTTCTCTTGTTTTTCAACTCTCTTAGTAAGCTCATGTTGTTCTGAGGTATTTAATGAATTGAAAACATTATATGAAACAACGTAGCTAAGGATGTCCGCATCACTTTCATATAAAACCAGCTCTTTTTCCATGACGACCAAGAGGATTTCGAGTACATACGGATGTACTCGTCAGCCTTGCCGTCATGAAGCCTTAGGGTACATTCCCCGGGAGTGTTGATCGTTTTCTTTGTATTCGCCATCCGATAGTAATACTTGAAGAGTTCCATTGTTGGTGGAATCCCCAAGTATGCTTCGCAAAGGTAGACAAAGATACTAAGATTCGCAATGACATTGGGAGTCAGGTTGATCAACTCCACCTCATAAAATTCCAGCACTTGAGAAAGAAAAGGATGTGCTGGAAGGTTGAGCCCGCACTCAACGTATGCGAGGAACACCGGGATTTCTCCCTCCTCGCCGCTTAGGCAGTGCTCCCCAAAAGCCGATCTCCAAGAGATCAAACTCCTGTCGGGCAGCAATCCAATCCTCTCCAAACTCTCCAATTTTCTCCCACTCAGATCGGAGATCGACCCGTTTGTGATGAGGTCCGACATGATGCTTTCCTTTTTTGGGTGAAGAACTCAAGGAAGATTTTCTTGGAGATAGAGGCGTAAAAGTTTAAAGCACTCGGCCGAGGTCGTTTTATAGGCACTTTACTGTAACCGACCCCGAGAGGAGTCCAACGGGCAAATACCTTTTCGCCTGACGGACAGAAAGGTTTTTTCCTTCTTCCAAAGCAGTTTCTCAACTTTAAAAATGAATACAGACCGCCTCGAGTCTCACGGCATTTAATGAGGGGTCTGCCCGATCTGATTACATCGGAAAGCGTGTCTGCACGACCAACATTCATTTAAAAGTTCGGGGGCTAGCTGACGAGGATTAAAATATTCTTGATATATAAAAAGGACCATACGTCTTCGTGGTCGTAACTTCTAAGACCATCGACCTAGCGGTCGTAGGTACTACTGAGGTTATATAATAAATACACCGGTCTGACAAAGTTCCAAACCTAGTCCACGACTGTAAGTGCTCGTAAAAGCTATGAACAGCGTCTGAGTCAAGTCCCGACCACGCCACTCACTATGTGATGAATGAAACACGTGTTTCATATTCCGCATAATACAACACTATCCCGGTTGATGGTTTAAACGTCTCCTAAACCATTAACCGCATAACGGTTGACACCTTCACCAACCGCCCTTGCAGTTGGTGGAACGGTCAAACTGCCGTCTATTTCCGACCAGACGCGTCGCTCCCCAACGGGTGTCTCTTCATGGGATAACTGCCACCGCTTCATCAAGTACTTAAGGAGGACCATAGAAGGCCGAAAAGGGGAACAGACACACAGAGACGAAGTGAGAACATCGCTGCAGAAACAGCACCAAGCAAGGGATAGTTAGGCATTGTGTTCTCGTAGTGATTAGAGACTCTTAGTGTTTGTAACAGTGAGTTCATAGCAATAAAGAGCAAGTCCGTTCCACTCCCAGGAGATACGCATATTTTTTCCACTTTTCCTTTACATAATCATAAGATCAGCGATTTGATCGTCGACAAGTAGGTTATTAGCCTTTTTTAAAATCCAGTCGTGCAATTGTCTCTTGACATTATAAACTTTTTTTTAATTCATGTTTAGTCAGTACATGAATGGATGGACCTCATTTAATAATAATATTAACTATTATTATTATTACTACTACTACTACAGTACATCAAGGCAGACAGCGTCAATGAGGCTGCAGAGCAAATACTTGGTTATCTGGAGGATACAAGCAAAGGAAATGTGATATACTTCGATGGCTGGGACGGACTGGGGGCATCCGCCGTTCTCAAAGTCGTAGCCAGACGCCTCCAACCATCACCAGCAGCTGGAATGCCAGATCTGAACCCAAGGTTGAAGTTTGACAGGATCATCCACGTCGATTGCTCGGTGTGGAAGAGTAGGAGGGCCCTGCAGAAGGCAATCGCGGAGCAGCTGGAGCTTCCCCGTTCAGTGATGGCCATCTTTGGTCAGCGTGACGAGGAGGATGATGACGCCGGGGTAGACGAAGCCTCTCGTGCTGAGATAGCAGATGTCGCGACCGTGATCTACAAAAGGGTACAGGGTCATCGAATCCTGGTGATTCTCCTCAATGGAAGCAGTGACTATGTTGATTTAAATTACTGTTGTATCCCCATATACGGATTCCTAAACAACAAGTTGTTGTGGACCTTCCGCGGGAGGTTTCGGCTCCATGTCCAACTAGAAGACCAGAAGCGCGAGGAGATCACGGAGCAGAGTGATGTGATCCTGGGTGCTAAACATGCACATTCGTCGGGTGGCAAATTGTGGGATCTGGTCCGCGAAGAGGCTGAGGAGGTTGCCCGGTCCACGGGTATCCCTGAGCCTGACATGAAGCACCAGATGGTCGAGGATTGCATCATGTACATGTGGGCGCTGAGAGATGTTGACAGCATCGACTGGGCGGCCCATGCTTCCAACTACTGGGTATGCGATGGGATTATACAACAAGGAGAGGGCAGCGGTGGCAACGAGAGATCAGCATGGGAGATTGCTGATGCCTTGCACAGAAACATGCGCTTGGATCGGGAGGATTGGAAGATTGTTAGTGGTGCCGTTAGTTATTACCAGCGGAGGCCTAAAGACCGCTGGATTTCAGCCACTCCCCAACACCCGCAGCAGCATGATCATGCCCAGCAAGCATCATCTGGTCTGACTCCTGAGGCGACGTCCTTCTTCCTAGCAGCAAACAGAGCAGCTGATCCATCAATTAACACAGTACTACCCTCTGATATGTTCCAACAACCAGACAGCAGGCTGCGTGTGATACAACTCTCTTGTTGCACCTTCAGTTTTGAGTCTCCTCCCTTCCTCTGCTGTAGAAACCTAAGGTTCCTCCTGCTTGACCATTGCAAGGATGGCCACGGTGGTAGTGCAGATGAAGGAGTGATTGAACACAGCCGCAATGGATCACGGACGGCATGTTTCCAGAAGCTATGGGTGCTGGACCTGAGTTATACAGACTGGTATTGGTTGCTGTCCGAAGAGATGATCAACGCAATGGCTGAGCTCAGGGAGCTGAATGTGAAGGGAGTCAAGCATTGGAGCCAAAGTCATGTACGTGACGGTGGAACTAGAAGCAGGATTTGGCTGCTTAACCTTGCCAAGCTTCGAGTAACAGCCGAGCCAATGGACAACGTAACGCAAGCACCATCAATGGTAGAATTCCCAAACCTGTCCGGCGCAATCGGCCTCAAGGAAGTCATACTCAATGGTTGTGCTGGGCTGGGACAAGTTAGCCCCGATGACCTGCCACCGTCACTTGAATCATTTACATTCTCGGTTGATACATCGACGTCGAAAGTGGAAGGTGAAGGTGAAGGTGAAGGTGGTGGTCCAAAGGATGCTTCTACATCTGCCAAGGTAGAATACATCTCCTTCCGGGGTTGTGCTCAGCTGAAGATTGCATTGCTGAGAGGATTGCTTGGGAGCCTCCAGGAGCTGGACATGTCAGGCACAGCAGTGAGAACCCTCGACCTCCGTGAAGCGCAAGCCCCAAACCTCAAGCGGCTCTTTCTGTTGGGCTGCGAGAAGCTTCGTGCAATACTATGGCCACCACATCCACAAGACAAGCTGGAGGTGTTGCGCATTGACACCACCCGATCAGTATCGCACGGCGGTCGAGCATGCTCTGACTATGAGTGGTATATTTCTGTAAGGGATGCACGGCTTCTTCGGTCGCTTGTGCGTGCCGAACACCTTTACAGTGATGATCTCTTGTTACGAGAGGGTAAACCGGAGGAGTTGCAAATCTTTGCTGTCAAGAAGGAAGAACACAAAATACGACAACCCGAAGATACGGGGGAAAGATTGACACATATCGAGATTTCATCCCCTACTAGTGTTGTTCTTGCCCAAGGAAAAGTTAACACCACCAATAATATTTTGAGCCCGCAGCAGCCTGGTAATTTGTACGCTGATGTCATCGCCTTTAAAGACCACCTACAATCTGCTGCTGCTGTTAATGCTGATCATGCCCCCGCGATCACGTGGCCTCTTCCTGGCTTTCCCAAATGCTACATGCACATACAAGACGAGGCAAAGACCGAATTACAGCGGGGCAGTGAAGGAACTACTACTGCTTTGCCGGATTATGTATGTAATAGTGCTGCCATCCTGCACGTGCATGATAGCTTGTCCGTCACTAGTATCTGTCGTGCACCTGCAGGAGGTCCAACATGGAATTTGCTGCACGAGTGCCGAATCGAGAGGTGCCCAGAGTTACGAGACTCTGTCTTCACTGCGCCCCAAGGCAGTGGTGATGGGCTCATCTTTTTCTATCTGCGGACATTCTGGGCGTCCCAACTCCTAAAGGCGCGCTACATCTGGAACTGGAGTGCGGTGTTCCAGCCTGACGCACTTTCATTTGTGCACCTGAAATCCTTATACCTGGACCGATGCCCCAGGCTGATACATGTACTCCCCTTGTCCACGTCAATGACCACATATGGATTTTTTAGTCTGGAGACCCTCGATATCGTGTGGTGCGGTGACCTCAGGAAGGTCTTCCCTTTGGACACCGAGGGCCAAGATCAGCAGTTGTCCGCAATAGTATTCCCTCGTCTGAGGCGCATCCACCTGCACGAGCTCCCCATGCTGCAGCACATCTGCGGGCGCAGGATGTCCGCGCCGAGGCTCGAGACCGTCAAGATCAGGGGCTGCTGGAGCCTCAGGCGACTGCCGGCCGTTCCACAGGAAGGAGGGCGTACTCGGAGGCCGACTGCAGTGGACTGCGAGAAGGAATGGTGGGACGGGCTGGAGTGGGACGGGCTGCAGGCCAGCCACCACGCTTCCCTCTACGAGCCGAGGCACTCGCCGCATTACAAGAGGACCCTGCCCAGGGGCTCCCGTCTCAGGTGAGCATGCCTGTCAGGTCAGGTGGTCGAACCCTCTAGCTAGCTTAATAATTAGCTTCTTGTATATCTAAGTTACATCGATCGATATGCACATAACACACCTGTGTTAGAAATTAATTAATCTTGACATTGCACCGTGTGTTGTGTGTACGTGTTAATTAGTTTGCATGTGTTAGCAGCATTAATTCTGTTAATTGAGTCACGTATCTTCATGCATGCATGCATGAGAATTAGTTGGTGCGCACCATGCATGCAGTGTGCAGGTGTACGTGGCGTAGCTAGGATAGAGTTGATGTTGTTAGTTTGCTTGGTCAAGTTGTTGGCCATGCGTGTGTTGACTTGGTTGGTTACTTTCCTGGTGTTAGGATATATTAAGCGAGTGTTTTTTTTTCACGTGTGTGTGAGCGGATCAGCATGTGATTTCCAACGAACTGACTTTATTTAATTAAGAAACTCTTTCACGGTATACTTAATGTAATACAGCTATTTTTTTATCCTAAGATTTAGAATTTAGTTATAATACACATGATAGTTAGTATGAGTAGTAGAATTCCAATGATGTAGAATTGTAATTATCCATGTGAGATGTGAGGATCATGTGGCACAAGATTAATATTTTCAACTATAGTTGAAAAAAAACCCATAATACTCTCACAAAAAATTATAAATACAAAGAAATATATATTATGCCCTTAACAAGTTCATAGTTAGATTTAATTGATACCATCATCGTATACTACCGGTAGAATATACCGTAAAATTTATTTTATTTCTATCCGGCGGTACTGTAAACATCCAAGCCTCCTACTTTTTACAGACAGACTTGCGTAATTATTCCTATATAGCTCGGCCGGTATGATTGATCCAATTACCATCGCGTTTATATATGGGGACTCAATTAGCGCTGCATGTGCTCGTCCCATTGATGATTTGCTGGTCGTTAATTTCTTCGCTGACATTAATGTACCTGCTTTGGTTGGATCGATCCTGCAGGTAATTCCTCGCATTAATTGCAGCTGGGCATGCAGTCTGCTCTTCCGATCACGCGCGCCGGCCGGCAGCGTGAGAAGAGAGGAGATCACGCTCAGCGCGCTTCTTGGTGTGTCGTGTTTGCAAGATTCAGTGCTTGGTGTGCGCGTGTTTTCTGCCTGAGTTGCAGGTGCGGCTCGGCTTCGGCTTCTCTCCTGCTGCTTCTCCTGAGAGGCAAGACATGCTGGATTGATTTGTGTACGTGCTTGTGTGTGAACTGCATCTGCGCTGCCATGGTGTGGTGGTGCCGGTGCGTGCGTCTCTCAATTCTTGGTGCCCGGTTTGGTCCATCATTCCTTTCTTTCATGGACAGATGACACCAGCTCCAACAACTGTGTGTGAGAGAGAGAAATAAAGAGGGAGTTCAGCGTGACCTGCCATGCTGATGTGCTCCTGTTTGTGTTTGTGTGTGTGTAGATTATGTATGTATTGAGTGCCAACTATGTATGTATGGAGTATGGACTGCCAGCGTGAGGGAGTTCATAACATTAACGACTGCAGAAAACTTTATTCTTAATTTTATATTAAAATTCGAAATGGAAATTTCAGGCAGAATTAGTCCGAAACTTCCGGTATAATTCTGCAACTCCTCCAAAGCACCACCGGTAGTATATCCGCATGAATCATGCAAGCTTAATATTCTAATATATTTATCTATCTATACTTATACCGCTGAAAAGAAAATCCAAAATAAAAAAGGAAAAAACAAAGCTACTCCTCACTAAAATTTGTCTTTTTTGTTTCTCAATGTGCATATCGAATTTGGAATTTTTTTTGGAATTTTTCGTAACTATTTGAACCTTTTTTGAGCGACGAAAGCACCGATAACACTAAATCCGTTGAAAGCACTAGAAATGCTATAAACTTGCCACGTAAGCTTGGCAAGGGCCAGAGGAGCGAGCCGTGGTCTGACTTTAAATATATGTTTGACGAGGATCTGATAATCCTCATTTTATCTTTTATCTATAATTCTTATTATGGGTAAATATGATGTCACGTAGTCCCCAGAAGTACCCCTTATATTTATAAGGGAGAGGCCTACCAAGTGATTGTAAGTTCTCATACAATCACCCCCATAGTCGTAAGTCTTACTACGACTATGTCATGGTCATAAGTCCTGCTACGACCACTACCTAGTCGTAAGTCCTTCTACGACTATTGTCTAGTCGTAAGTTCTGCTACGACTATTATCCAGTCGTAAGTTCTGCTACGACTTGTACCCAGTCGTAAGTCCTGCTACGACCAAGTCAATCACGACCACCTTATAATCAATAAAATCTACAAGCGAGTGGGTCCAATTGATTAAGGAATCCAGACGGTCCACATGCACTATTATTCTGCGTAGTAATAGTGCTTAAATACCCTATTACCTCTGAAAGATAACTGCCAAACGGCGTGAAGGAGCCACTACACCGGTAATTATTGCCATCATGTGCCCATTACTGGCTTGATTAGGCGCCTCTTCAGCAGGGGAAAACGGCTACTCCTTCACGACTATATAAATGCATCAATCAGAAGGACAAGGGGAGGGGGAAAAGAGCCAATCGAGGACAATCAAGGAGAAAGACAAGTACTGTTCTTTGTAATAGTCTTAGTTTCTAGCTTGATTGTTGAGAATACAGTCAATACCACACACACACAGAGTAGGGTTTTTTCTCCTGAGAAGGCTGAACTCGTATAAAAATCCCGTGTCAATCGCTCTGCGTGATTTCATCTCTAGGAGACCCCCCGAATCAAACAATCTTTACGTAAGATCGGTTCTAAAACACCGACAATGTTGTAGGTGAGATTTTTGCAGTCTATAAGGTCATGCTCGTCGTGTAGTCGCCGGTGTTCAAGGCGGAGTTCTAGGAACAATGAGCAACAAAAGAAGTCGGGATGCAGCAATTGGAAGATATGCGACCTAGTGTCTTCAAGGAACTGTTTCATTTTATCTATGTAGGGGTACAAACGGAGTGGATAATTCTCGACCGATCGAAGGCTTGCGGAGCGAATACGAGATGGAGAAATGGGTATCCGATACTATCCGTGAGCGATATTCATCATATCATCTCAAATTGCACCCCTACATCTACACCAACTCGTCGCTTCCTGCTATGGATGATATTGACAAAGACAAGAGTAGAGAAATATGATTTAAGCATTTACTCATGGCTGCGGTAGCAGAAGTGCAGCCCAATGTGGTACGGCGGATGTCTGATCTTCTCGATGTAGGATCGAAGATAACTTGCACGAGAAACTTAACAATTTTGTAGCTGCTCACTTGATGCCAGTGTATGAACTTGCTACTCTTTAATTCGTCCAAACAGACGCACGTTCCACTCGACTAAGTCGAGTATATCGATCTCTTAATTCCCTGCGGAAAGACAGAACAATCTTTGGAAGAAGCAATGCCCAATTCCCCTCTCTATTGTGATTGCGTCGAGCAATGAATAAGAACAAGCATGTGACCAAGATAACGGTGAAACTCTCACCATGGAAGTAGCTAAAAGCTAGAACATAAACGTGTATTTTAATTCATAATATCGAGTCTGAGTTACATGGACATTTATAATGGCTTATATAGCCCTCCTAAGACACCTAAAACAAGAAAGAACTCTCTAGATAATTTGGACTCAAAGAAATGAAAGTCTGGAATTTTTGTCGGTGGTTTGTTTTGTATGTTGTGGTGCACACAAGTGGAATCTGAAGCTGACACTTGATTCTTTGTGTGTGCCTTGAAGTTAGTTTTCCAACGAGTCCATGAACACCCAAGTCGGAGTTCGTATGCAAAAGTTATAATATTTTTAAACTAGGTTTTCTGGCGGTGATGAGTTCAGTCCGAATTAACTTCAAATCTCCCTATCTTTAGTCTCCTTATTTGAAACTAGTTGAATCCATAAGAGACATTTAAAAGTAAACCCTTTAAACCTTTGAATTTTTTTAAGATAGTGTAAGTGGGGAAAGTAACGCTATCTTTGATTGTTGAAATCATAGTACAGTTACACATATATAGATTGCAGCTATCATGTGAATGCGTGCAACTATCATGTGAACGCATGATCCCTCGGAAGAGAAGACGTCACACATGTAGGAAGCTCAAGCACCATCCTGTCTAACACGCCCCCGCAGTCGGAACGTCGTCAAGGCGGACATTCAGACTGGACCTCTCACGGACGACGGTCCGGCGATGATGATCTGGCGTGATGACGACGGTAGACGGGGCGCTCGGAAGGCCATGGAGGGAGGGTTGTGTCGACGAGCGCGCCGCGTCACACCACGATGTCATCGGAAGGGAGGAGGCGCCGGAGAGGTCAAAGTCGAGGCGATGAAGTCCGGAACCGAGGAACGTCGACAGGTCGGCAGGGCGACGCAAACCGATCTATGATCGGGGAAAAAAAAAAGAGAAAACTCTATTTGAAGATGACCGGGGAAAACTATAATTGGTAGCTGATCGGATGATCAGTGACACGACTTAAACTATGGGTTACGCAGCCCCCCGGGAGAGATCATGGAGATAAAATCATCTCCCAGGGGCGGCGCGGCGGAAGTTGTAGAGGTGGCGGCTCAGGAGCGGCACCGCTCTGATACCATGTAAGCGAGGAAGCTATCATGTATGCAAGAAGCCCAGACACCATCATGTCTAACAGATAGTAGGAGATCACCCACCCATAGGTGCTCCAAAAATTATTATTACTTTGTGTAGAAAACTTCAAATCACATGATTAGTTGAAAACTAGATTTGATAGATTATTTTCTAAATATAAGCTTTACGTTATACAGAAACCAGCAAGTTCCATGAATTTTGTGGACAGAACAATAAGTACTATGCTGATTGAAACTAATTTATCTTGTTTTCTTCTCTCGGACCTTCCTTCCCTCTCCTTCCTTCCCTCTCGCGTAAATAGGTGTATATGCACTGTGTATCCTCGTCGCTCGCTAAATTAGAGTCAGGATTCCACGTAACCTCAAAAGCTATGGAAGGTTACAGACCCTGAGCTTCGGTGGACACTGCACGTAGCCCCATCATCGACAAAGTCGTTTCAGGTTAATTATAGCCCGTGCTTGGCGGAGCGACCGGTGCGGTCGGAGTGAAAAAATAATAATAATTTTACCTTATATATATATATATACACACATATATGTACGTACTTTGTTTATAAATCAGAATCCTTGTAACTTCGTACCATTTTTTTCTTTCTTTCTCTCTCTCTCTCTCTCTCTCTCTATATATATATATATATATATATATATATATATATATATATATCCTACTGTTTCTCCTAAAAAAATACATACGAACAATTAAATCCTATTGTTTCTCCTTAAAAAAAATACATTCGAACAATTAATCGCGAATCACATAGAGCAGTTGCTGCGAGATGCCATGTTACGTGGCCGGCAGCGTTATCATCCGCCTTTGCATATGCATAGAAGCACGGTTCCCTGCCTTAGGGCAAATATGAACCGTTAGATCCCAAATGGACAGCTCAGATTCATTGGTACAACACCAACACCGAACATTTTTGCTACAGTGATTTCGGAAACAGTACTTTGATATTGTACCTACAACGTTTAGTTTTTTTTTTTTTTAAAAAAAGGATGACTACGCTGTACACAGCTCTAAGTTTTGAAAGCTTTTCATCCATATCTGCTCTTATTGCATCCCTACTGTTCAATGTCCTGTGTGGATGTGCAAACGAAGCGAATAATTTTCGTTCAACCGACTGAGATAAGCCTTTTGAAGCGAATAGGGAAGGGAGAAAAGGATATCCGTCACTATCCGTGTTCACCTTCGACTCCGAGCGAACAATGTAGAATAAGATATGTGATGAGCGATATTCATCCGTATCTGTTTCGACTGCACCCCTGATGACAACGGCTTGGATAGTTTTTGAGGTATTGTATTCATTTGACAACTCGTGTTGTATTGGTATATGAGGTATTGTATTCATTTCCATATCCGTTAAAACATATGAAAACAAATATTGTAAGCCATCATCTGTCCGCGATTGATCCGTTTCCATTCCTTATACTTTGTGGAATAATTAGTTGATGGGAAGAAAAGTGTATATAAAATGTATAATCTGCATACATACTTACAATAGCCGCACTCATACGAAAATGCTAAAACACCCTTACGTCTACGCCTTATTACCTAACAATAATCCACGTGCAGAATCGGAGCGGTACACCAATACGTAGCCTACGCCAATTCAATTACCAAGCCGATGGGAGAAATACGTCTAAAAAAATCGGATAAGAGAAATACACCGTATGCCAGTATCGTACTCGGCTACCTACGGATTTCGCGACGTGCCCCTCCCCGAGTCCTTGTATTTACGCGCCACCCCCTTGTGTCGTGTCCCTTGATCTTCTTCCCCCCTCCAAGCAAAAGCAAAGCGAGCCCCGACGAATCGACGAACGAGACACACACGAAACCCACGGCGAATCGAACTCGTCGGCGGCGGCGGAGTCGTGCGGGAGATGGCGGCGGCGGCGGCGGCGGCGGTGATGGTGAGCTCGGCGAGCGGGCTGCTAGCCATGCTGCAGGAGCCGGCAGCGGAGCTCAAGCTGCACGCGCTCGCCAACCTCAACTCCCTCGTCCACGTCTTCTGGCCCGAGATCTCCACAAGCGTCCCTGCCATGTGAGTCCCCCCCCTCCCCCGCGGCGCGCTTCTTCTCGCCCCCCGCCCCTCCTCTTTAACTATAGCTGCAGACGTCGCCGCCGCTGCCGCTGCCGCCTTCGCCGGCTGATGCTGCTGATGTGGCGTCGCTATTCGTTTCGTGAAGTGTGGGTTTGGGCTACTTTGGGTTTTGGAGGAGAGGTTCGGCCGGGGTGACGACGTTGTGTGGTTCATCCGGTCGGGTTGATTTGGCCTCGTTCGGTTCGGTCTGGCGCTTGTTGGATGAAACCCTAGGTTTGATCTGTTTGGTTGGAGATTTTGGGAGGGCTTAGTGTGCGGTTTGTGTCATTGGTAGCAGGAAACCTAGAATTAGAGCGCAAATCTCAAACTTTTTTAGTTGTTGTGATTCATGTGCTCTAATTGGTGGGTAATGTTGTACAAAAATGTCAACTTTCGAACTAGTTCACATTTAGGCTCGGATTTACCAAGGGTTTTGGTTGAGGGGAAAGCTATTGAAGTAGAATTTCAATGTTCAGAAATCAGAAGGAGTGGATCTAGCTTGTGGCTTGTGTGTGTGCTACGGTTAGATTCTTTTGGTCTGTTCTAGGGTTGCGTTTGGGGAAAGGCAACAAATCCCAAATTTTCAGAAATCTGAAATTACAAGCTTAATGTGTGGTAAGGGACTTAATTCATTTGATCTTACTTGACCTCTGAAGTAAAATTATTTTCTTTGGGTTGATAAATGTGGTAATTTGTGCTTCAAGAGTTGCAACCCGTCGTCAGATATTGCAGAATGAGATGTTTCCTACGAGGAACTCTAATTCTCTATGCTTTATTCTTTGTTCTTTAATTCAATGGAAGGATGCTGTCTAATTAATATTGGTGAAGAGATTTCCATGTAAATGTTTTACCAGTTGGATTTACTTTCTGGAAATTATATTCATGGTAGAGGAATAGATAGAACCATAGTTACTAGAAACGCGGCTCGTCCGAGTCACGGTACGAGATTCGGATTCGTAGTTCGCTACTTTTCTTCCAATTTCACCAGAAACGCGGTTCGTCCGAGAACATGAACCCGTACCCTAAGCCGGTTCGGGTTCGACGAATTCGGTTTGCGATTCTCGGGGTTTTATAGCGAATCCGGTAATTATGGATAGAACTATCAAACTTGAGGGGGGTTAGTTGTCAGGTGTGATTGATGTGTATGGTGTTAGATCCTAAATGTTTTCCGTCTAATCTCGGTGATTGGTCATAGAAAGCTTGAACAGTCAGTGTATGCATGATTGTTGCATGAATGCTCTTTTGTCCTTTTTGTTTTTGATAACTCATTTCTTATTGTTGCTTCTTGTAGTGAGAGTTTGTATGAAGACGAGGAGTTTGACCAGAGGCAGCTCGCTGCATTAGTTGTTTCTAAGGTACAACATCAGATAACAGCATGTGAAGGCCATAATTTTGTATGTTTCCTGGGAGGTTTGAGTTTAAATTTTAATTTCAATGTGTTGTGTATATGTAGGTGTTTTACTACTTGGGTGAGCTAAATGATTCTCTATCATATGCACTTGGCGCCGGACCCCTATTTGATGTCTCAGATGATTCTGATTATGCTCATACACTTTTAGGTACGGAACTGCCTCGATTTTCGATCAATTTCTGATTGGCATTTTAAAAACACTATGTTCACATGATAATTTGCTCGTTTTTTCTTCAGCAAAAGCATTAGATGAATATGCCAGCATCAGATCAAGGGTTCCCAAAGCTACAGAGGAAGAAGAAATTATGGATCCAAGATTGGAGGCCATTGTGGAGAGAATGCTGAACAAGTACGATAGTATCCACTTCATCCTTCGGTTTCTAACAAATGCAGTGCCCATCACAATATCTCATAAATACTTCTTGCAGGTGCATTCTGGATGGCAAATATCAACAGGCCATGGGTATGGCTGTTGAATGCAGGAGACTTGATAAGCTGGAGGAAGCAATCTCTCGATGTGATAATGTTCATGGGGATCTTTCTTATTGCATCAATCTATCTCATCAATATGTTAACCATCGTGAATATCGTTGTGAGGTAAGGGCATGATGTGGTAGATTGGAATTATAAAGTCTGCATATTGCCTAATTTCTTTGAAAGATCTTTTGTTATTGTCATACAGCAGCTACTGTACACAAAATTTTAGAATATCATCATGTGACCCAAAACTTCATGTTTTTATGATTCCAGATTCTTCGACGTCTTATCAAAATATACCAGACATTGTCAGATCCGGATTATTTGAGCATTTGCCAGTGTCTTATGTTTTTGGGTGAGCCTGATACTGTTGCAAATATCTTGCACAAGCTTCTTTCTGGAAGCAAGGTATGCAGTCGTTAAAAAAAATACTTTGTTCTGCATCATTAATTAGTGATTAACTCAGTTTTTCGCCTAAAACCATGTGTTTATTCTTCAGGATGATGCTCTCCTTTCATTCCAAATTGCTTTTGATCTTACTGAAAACGAAAATCAGGCCTTCCTCCTGAATGTGCGGAATCATCTTGACACACTGAGTGTGCGGACTTCAGCTTTACCAAGTGATCAAACTGGTAATGCTGCTACAGAACCATCTGGGGATGTTCAGATGAGGGACGATGTTACCACGTCGAATGGAAGTGCTCTTACTGCGGATCCAAATGAAGTAGCACATGCTGATAGGTTGACAAAAATTAAGGGGATATTGTCAGGGGAGACATCTATTCAGTTGACATTACAGTTTTTATATAGCCATAATAGGTAAAGTGATAGTATCTGACTAAATTATAACAGCTGATCTTGTATTTAAGTATTTATATTTTATTAATTTGGTTGTTTGATTCGACAGGTCTGATCTTTTAATTTTGAAGACTATAAAGCAAGCTGTAGAAATGAGGAACAGTGTTTGCCACAGTGCAACTATATGTTCAAATGCAGTCATGCATGCAGGGACAACAGTAGATACCTTCCTAAGAGAAAACTTGGTATGATTTACTCACACTTAGTGTACTTGATGATGCCAATTTCTGGCATCTTTATCTTTCAGTGTCCTATGTTGGTATTGTCATTATATTTTCTGACATTGGTATATATTACAGGATTGGTTAAGTAGGGCAACTAACTGGTCTAAGTTCAGCGCCACTGCCGGACTAGGTGTCATTCATAGAGGTCATCTTCAACAAGGCCGGGCTTTGATGGCCCCTTACCTGCCTCAGAGTGGCGCAGTAGGTGGTGTTAGTCCATACTCAGAAGGTGGTGCCCTCTATGCCCTAGGTTTGATTCATGCCAACCATGGTGAAGGAATTAAACAGTTTCTTCGTGAGATCCTTTGCAACACCAGTGCTGAGGTACTATTTCAGGCCCATGTTAGCAAATTATCATGTTATTTTTCATCTATGGCAAGTTTTTCATATAATATTATTCTAACTTTGGACCACATTTTATAGGTTGTCCAGCATGGTGCCTGTCTGGGACTTGGGCTTGCAGCTTTAGGCACAGCTGATGAGGAAATATTCGAGGACATGAAGAATGTTCTGTACACAGACAGTGCTGTGGCCGGTGAAGCTGCCGGTATTGGCTTGGGCTTGGTTATGGTTGGAACGGCCAGTGAGAAGGCTGGAGAGATGCTTGCTTATGCACATGACACACAGCATGAGAAAATTATTAGGTAGCTAATTTTTGATTGTTGCAATAGGTTATATTTTTTACAATCAAGTTCTTACTGTAATCTATTACATGATTTCCCCCCTCTTAAGATGATAAATGTGCTCATGTTCTGATACATTCTCTCCCTCGATCTCCAGGGGCTTGTCGCTTGGAATTGCATTGACAGTGTATGGCAGGGAAGAGGAAGCCGACACCTTGATTGAACAAATGACTAGAGATCAGGACCCCATACTTCGTTATGGTGGCATGTATGCATTAGCTCTAGCATACAGGGGAACTGCAAATAACAAAGCTATCCACCAGCTTCTGCATTTTGCTGTATCGGATGTGAGCGATGATGTGCGGAGGACTGCAGTATTAGCTCTTGGCTTTGTCCTGTACAATGAGCCTGAGCAGGTTGGTTTTATCTTACTGAAACATTTTTGTTAAACTCGTCATTGAAAATAAATTTAGAAGTTGCCTGATACACATCTAACTGACTACAATTGTGAGCAATGCAGACTCCTAGAATTGTGTCCCTGCTCTCCGAATCGTACAATCCACATGTCCGCTATGGTGCAGCTTTAGCAGTTGGAATCTCCTGTGCAGGAACAGGATTAAGTGATGCTATCTCCTTGCTGGAGCCTCTTACATCTGATGTTGTTGACTTTGTGCGCCAGGGTGCTCTCATTGCAATGGCAATGGTAATGATCCAGACTAATGAATCCTATGATTCTCGTGTTGGAGCATTCAGGCGTCAGTTGGAAAAGATCATTATCGACAAGCATGAGGATACCATGAGCAAAATGGGCGCCATTCTGGCTTCTGGTATCCTCGATGCTGGTGGTAGGAATGTCACCATCAGGCTTCAGTCAAGGTCAAAGCATGACAAGCTCACTGCTGTCGTTGGCCTTGCTGTTTTCAGCCAGTTCTGGTATTGGTACCCGCTCACATATTTCATCAGTCTGGCTTTCTCTCCGACGGCCTTCATTGGCCTCAACTCTGATCTGAAAGTGCCAAAGTTTGAGTTCCTGTCGAACACTAAACCATCGTTGTTCGATTACCCCAAGCCAACAACTCAGCAAACTACGACTGCATCAGTCAAGCTGCCGACGGCCATCTTGTCAACGTATGCCAAGGCAAAAGCCAGGGCAAAGAAGGATGCAGAAAGCAAAGCCCAAGAGAAGGCAGAGGCTCCATCGAGTGAAGACGCTTCTACCGCTTCTACCTCCATGCAGGTAAAGAGTTGCAGCATTCATTCCATGTTCCAACTTACTGCTTGCTTTGCTTGATAATGGTTTCGTCGATCTGCATCAAATCACTCACATTGCTCGATCTACGAGCTCAGGTTGACGACGCTGCGGAGAGGGAGGCTCCCGAACTAGAACCAACTTACCAGACCCTGACAAACCCAGCCCGGGTCGTCCCCGCCCAGGAGAAGTTCATAAAATTCCTGGAGGGCAGCAGATACGACCCAGTGAAGCTCGCGCCCTCTGGATTCGTCCTCCTGCGGGACCTTAAGCCCACCGAGGCCGAGGAACTAGTCCTCACCGACGCCCCCTCAACCGCGGCGGTGAACGCCAGCACCGCCGCCACCCAGCAAGGGCCAGGCGCCGCCATGGCCGTCGACGAGGAGCCCCAGCCGCCCGAGCCGTTTGAGTACACCTCGTGATGATGTTCGTGTGTTGTTTGTAACCTCGAATTGTGGCGGGTGGGAACTTGATGTCTTTCACCGTCACCACTATATCTTAATTCTTTTCCACGAGCATTTAGCGCATGGAAAATTTGCTGCTGATCGTCATCGGAAAAGAAATTTCTCATGTGCGGCACGCGCTATTTTGTAACGTGTTTCTGACGTGAATGGAATAGACTTGGCAACGTTGCTACGCGAGCGAATCCGGCATCATTTTACACGTAAGAATAAATTCGAGCCGAACGAACGCCCCTATCTGTACGAATAAATTCGTCAATAATTCCATACGCATTATGCAAGTCTTATCTTTCTTTCTTTTAGAGAGAATTATGCAGTCTTTCAGTAGCGCGTAAATAAGGTTAAATTCCACTCCTTTCCCATCCCACCTGGAAATGTTTATGTCAGAGACAAGGGCGACCATGAAAAGATATCGGGTAGTCTCGCAAAAAAATTTGGGAAAAAGGAAAAAAAGAAAGAAGAAAAGACATCGCCGTCGAAGGGCATCTAGGCTGAGGGACATAGCAGCGCATGGTCTGCTCGGTTGTCGAGTGAGTGGTCACGCTACGTGCACGGTAGCTTGGCAGCATGGTTCACGTACTAGTCGTCTACGACTTGTGAGAGAGACGCCTGTCCAACAGGTACCTGTACCTTCCAGCAAGGCAGGTGCGCCTACGGTGAAAAAAAAAAGATTACTAGTGGAGCTGCGTATAAAATGAGCCATTTTTGAAAGAAATTAAATTTCGCTCGGACGTAGCTTGGCTCGATTTGTTAGCTCGGTTCTAAATTTACTTTTAAATTATAAATAGAATAATATTAAATCAAACAATATTATTTTTTTAAAAAAACTCGATAAGACGACCACCTGACACAATATACGCCGCTCAGTTTTTCTTCAATGATCCTTTCAACTAAACTTGCATTTTTTTTTAAAATTTGTATTGTTTTCTACGATATTCCTAGGAGATCCTTGTTTGGGTATCAAGTGGTCGGAGTGGAAGGCAAACTGTGCCCACATGGATTATCAGTGAAAGGGTACTGACTCACCGGAATTGGTTTTGTCTCTTCGGGTGGAACGGGTACTGCAGTCGCGCATCCTGTTGAAGATTGGGAACATCGGATAGTGCAAATATACTTTAGGGGTTTGTTTGGATACATTGTGATCCGATTCAATTATTTTAGATTGACTCAGAATTTAAACTAAAATCCCTTCCAATTCGAATGGGTTGGTTCTAATTCTTCCATATCCAAACAAGCCCTAGAGCGGATTGGATGGTCACAGTCTATTCTTGATCTTATGCCATTAGTTGAAGGCAATTGAATTTGGTTGGGTTTACCTTCGGGCTCGAACGACAACTACACAGAGTCTCGTCGTCACCTCTCCGAACGATGCCGCTAGCATCAACGCTGGTGTTAGCGCGAGGGAGAGGTACACTCGCCCATTTGAAAAACTATTTTGAAGTTGAAAAAAGATCGGAACAAATTAGAGTTTGTGAGATACAGCACGAGCATGCACGGTTTCAAAAATGAAATAGATAAATCTTATAGAGAAAAGTGAAGTTATGGTGACAAAACAACCATGATGAGAGAGAGAAATTTAACGAAACCAACCGCAAATTCTTTAAGCATAACCTTATAACCTCAAAAGGTCTAAGGCATTGTTGTTTTCTCACAACCCTTTCGATCATTTTAGGACACTCGAATCCTTGCACTTTACAACAATCTAGTTCTAAAGAATAATATGACTTATAATCCTCTTGTGCACTGTACTACTGTAGATCCTTACATCGACAAGCACGGAGGATCCAATCCCTACTTTACCAACCGATCGGTTGTCATATAGTGCGTGGGTATCGTGTCGCGGCACTAGGAAAATTGCGCTAGTTTAATGCTGCTCTTCTAGAACAATCCAGGCCCAGAACAAGGAAAGTCTCCGATTACTACTCCTCTCCTCCGAAGATCGCGCGTGCGTGCGTGTCGTCTTCCGTCTCCGCCTCGCAAGTATCGCGTGTGCTCTTCTGTTCTGTCGTCAACACTTTTGCACCTACGCCCTTGGGTTTGTGGGGGAATTAGCGCTGTTAGGTTTATGCTAAATTGCTAACATTCCGTAGGCAGAAAGAGCATAAGGTTCCCTTGATCGAAGTCGAAGGGGTGTCTCCCCGTTCACCTCTCGCGCACCGCCCCACGGCGTCTCCACCACCACCGCCCCAAATCAAGCTCCTCCTCCGCCGCACCCCCTTCCACCACCGGACCAAATAGACCTCCCCATCCACCGTCGCCCCCAAATCGAGCTCCATCTCCGTTGCCTCCCTACCCCATCTCCCCTCCCTACCGCCCCATCTCCGCCACCAACCCTCCGCATCTCACCAAGTCGGGCCGCCCCCCGCCCATCTTCCGCCACCCAGAGCTGCTGCAATGGTGAGCTTGCGTGGCCACGATCTCCATCTCCAACCTTGGTGACCGGCAATCTCCGCGAACCAGCGGGTCCGAAGATCTGCACCGCCTCCGGCCGGCCGTCGCCTCGGACCGTGTGTTTGGCCATCTCTCTCCCTCTTCCTCTCTGTGTGTGCGCGTGTGTGAGTATGTTCCCAATGGTACTCGATTTCTTGCCTTTTGTATGAGATAAGGAATGGGCAGCGGAGTAATGTGAATCCTGAATGATGCAGTCGGGTCGAACTCTTCTCCACGAAAATCCGAATCGGAAGCCTCGTGAAGTCTCCCCGCAGATCTGTGGATACACTACCAGATCTGACGCAACCATCACCCCTAAGTCCACTTTGTAAGCACCGGTAATCCCTCCATCTATAAATCAGTCTCTTTAATTTGTCATGGCTATTGATATAGAAAAACATACTCTTGTGTTCTGTGTATTGAAGCTGTTTTTTATTAAAGATGAGCAATCGACGTTATTGAACACTATTTCTTGATTAGAAAAAAAAGATAGAACAATATATCATGCTATTAACATGGATTCTTGAGCTCCATCAGTTGTTATGTGGCTTCTTGCAAATGCAATATTAGTCTGTTTTAAATTCTCAACGATTTTTTCTGGCCTAAACTGTAGCTTTCTAAAATATCTGGTGGTTGGGATTTGGTCAACATGACTTGGTAGCTAAGCAAGTTTAGCAAATATAACTAGTTCATCTGGTTATAGGTCTAATCTCTATCCAACCTCCAACCTTTCGTAATAAAGTATTGAAAAGGCACACTTCCTTTCTTTCTTTTGAGTCACTTTCTTGTTTGAAGCATAACAAAGAAATTATGGCTGCAAAAACCATTGCTTCTCCATACTTTGGACAATGACACGATTTTCCTTTCCTTTTCTATATATATGGCTACCCTTTCTTGTCACAAGAATCCATCAACTTTGGAGTCTCATTCTGGGCGATTACTTTAAATTTTTTCAGAAGCAACACAAGGATAATACATCTACAGTTCAAAACAATGATGGGTTTGCCAGCGTTTGAGAGCAACCAAGGGCTCTGGAATGGCGGATACTATTCACAGTTGTTTGGAATTGGAGGAGTTATGGTCACTGTTGCCATTCTTTGGTTATCTACGGGCTACTTTGGAGGAATTGGTGCTCCTTTTGCTCCATATTTTAGGCCATATTTAGGACAACTTCCCAAGAAGAAGGAACAAAAAATGCCCGTGAGAGTGTACATGGATGGATGCTTTGATCTCATGCACTACGGTCATGCAAACGCATTGCGACAAGCCAAGTTGTTGGGAGATCAACTGGTAGTGGGAGTTGTCAGCGATGAGGAGATCGTGGCAAATAAGGGTCCGCCTGTCCTTTCGATGGAAGAGAGGTACTACAGAGGCTAGTTTTCTTGTTTGTTTCCCAAAAACATGTTGCCAATGTTAGCAGCAGGATTGCAAAATTTGACTGGAAAGCTTGTAGAACCATTCTATTTGATATTGTCTGAAACTTTATCTATGTATCTATGTTTTTACTTTCTAGGTTGACACTTGTTAATGGATTGAAGTGGGTGGATGAGGCCATTCCAAATGCACCCTATGAGATTACAGAAGAATTTATGAATACTCTCTTCAATAAATACAACATTGATTATATCATACATGGAGATGATCCTTGTCTTCTACCTGATGGAACGGATGCTTATGCGTTAGCAAAGAAGGTCGGACGTTACAAGCAAATCAAGCGTACTGAAGGTGTCTCAAGCACCGATATAGTCGGTAAGATGACCATATGAATCAGTAACATCACCATTGTTTTTGGGATCATATATTCTCCTGCTGAATGTTATTTACAATTTTATATCAAATCATATCATGCATTAGTTGATAAATGTTTTTCATGCTCATTCTAAATTATGTCTTTTTTTTTGTCCATTGCAAATCTTACATGGGAACAACATTCTTTCCACAGGGAGAATATTGCTAACATTCAAGCATAAAGAGGCTGGCAGGATGGAAACTACCACCGATGCAAGTGTTTCTGTTAATGAGAAGGCTGGAGCGGAATCATGCGATCAACTGAAAAGTCAGTTATCCAATTTTCTTCCAACTTCCCGCCGGATAATGCAGTTTTCGAATGGGCAGGTATGAGAATTTAAAGAACTTCATTCCCGTTTGTTATCTCTGGGCTAAGGTTCCTTATCATTCTTACTGTTCCATGTAAGTGACCTTTATTTGATAAGCCTTTTAGGGCATTTATGGCAAAAGTAATCTGCAATACCTTTCTCAGCAAATTTAATTAAACTAAATGTACAAAATACCACATATATGATGCCTCCATTGTATCTTTCCAATCATGGTCCTCAACGATAATCCTGAGTCCTGACAGTATAAAGCTGATGATTTATTTTTACATGTTTCTATGACGATGTCCTTCTATTGCTTCTATTGAACAATATGCTCATATGCACCCAGGCTCCTTCGCCAGGTGCTCGCGTTGTGTATATAGATGGTGCATTTGACCTTTCCATGCTGGCCATGTTGAGGTACCTTTTGTGGTTCTCATGCAAATCATTCTGTCATAACTCACCAAGCTTGTTCTTTGGTGTGGTTCATATGTTGTCACTAAATATATTTGATGGTTGTTGTTTATTTGTTTAATGCAGATCCTCAGAAGTGCTAGGAAACTTGGTGACTTCCTTCTTGTGGGTGTTCACGATGACCAGGCAATCAGGTGCTTATTTTATTTCTCTACTTCCGATTATACAAGGAAACTTGTTGACCACAAACGGACATCAGATATATATACCAGATTGATTCCTGTTATGTAGCTTGTCTTTTATAACTTTAGATACCATGCTTATGAGAACTAGTTGTCCAGGGAAAGAAGAGGCTATCGTCCTATCATGCACCTCCACGAGCGCACTCTTAGTGTACTTGCCTGTCGCTATGTTGACGGTTATAATAGGCGCACCATGGGAGGTTTCGAGGATATGGTACGCTTAAATTTCTATGAGTTGATTCTTATCTATTAGTTGATTCTTATCTATTTCGCTATACTTGCATGAATTAGTTTCAGGAATGATTATATTATATGATGCAGTAATTGTGATGTGATTATGTATTGACAATTGAACAAACCTCACTTTTTCTTTTATCAAATGGTGCAGATCACCACGTTCAACATTTCATTGGTTGTGCATGGGACAGTAGCCGAGGGCAGTTCTGCAGTAAGTGCTTAACTACAATCTAATGAGTGCTGATGGCAAACCTACCTAAATTAATTGCCCACATTCAACTTGAAACTTGACGAACGCATGCTGCAGGGTGAAATTGATCCTTACACTGTTCCGAAGAGCATGGGTATTTTCCAAACAGTCACAAGCCCCAAAACTATAACATCAGTTTCAGTGGCTACAAGAATAATTGATAATCATGAAGCTTACAAGGTACATTGTCACAGTGTCAGGGAAATCACACATTCCTTTTTTCTATTTAGGTTTGTTTGATCACTGTTTATCCCTACTAAACATTATTGTTGGGGGTTCTATAAACAGAAAAGGAACTTCAAAAAGAAGGCGAGTGAAGACAGATACTACACACAAAAGAAATTTCTCTCTGGAGACTAATGCAGCGAAAGGAGCTTACATTTTTGCAGCAAACTGAGGGAAGGCATGGCTAGTAGGAGCCTACCTGTATTGAAGTTATTCTACAGCAGAGATTGAAACAATAATGTTTAGTAGGAGCCTACCTGTATTGAAGTTATTCTACAGCAGAGATTGAAACACTTACTTGGCTATAGAAAGTTCATAGTTAGTGATAATTTGGTGGCCATTCGGTAGAGGGAATCAGCTCAAGGAACTAAATTAAAAAGACTCGCATTCTTCTACTGTGGCCCTTTCTCGGCTGGAATGTCCACTTTAACAGCAAGAATTCACATACATGATTCTTTTTTTATTTTGTTTTCCCTGGAGGGGAAATATTCATAGCTGAGCACCTTAAGCAAACCATTGTTGCATACTTGTATGTTATACATGACAGTGTGTGGAGTGATTAGAGTTGCATACTCCCTAATTGTACCAAGTTAAACTTGAAAAGTTTATACTGCTGACAATGATTCATGTTCTATGACATGTTTGATTTGTCTTTTTTCAGCCCCATCTGTTTCAGTGTTTGGTCTCACTGTTTATCAGGGTGCACTGGAGATGAAATTTATTTATTGGCAAAAAATTGTGACTTTGCCAAAAGACAGTAAAATGGTAGGACTTTGATGCTATTAAAATAATATTTCTGGGTGGGAGGGGAGAGAGCATGGGAAATGTCCATTTTGCCATTTTGATCTCCTTTCCTATTCATTCTTCTCTTTCCTTCTTCTCCTCCCATCATTGCCGCCTACCTCTTCGGACCGCCCCTGCATCGCCTCGACGTCGCCTTCGCCCTCTTATCGTCGCTGTCGCCTCTATGCCCTTCTTCGCTAATGTTGCGTGCAGCTTCGCCGTTGACGTCGCCCTCTCCTTTGACGTCGCCTTCCGAGATGTTCTTGCCATCACCCTGTTGCTGCCGCACCGTCATCTTCGAGTTTTGCCGTCACCGCCATTGAAGCCGAGGGAAGGAGCTCGTCGCCCCATCGTGTTTTCATCTGCTCCGAGCGCGTCACACCATGTTCCAGGTGTAGCCATCGTTTCCCCTGAATCTATCGGATCTAAGGAGCTTAGAACGAGGAGATCGAGGTCATCTTCTCTAATTCCGACCGAGTTCCTTCGCTGTCAAAATCCACCATCTCTGGTGAGTTTTCCGTCTCTCCATTGACCTCACCGTTTTTGCCGTGCTGCGTTCCATCCTGTGCATTGCTTGCCTTTGCTGGAGCGCCGCTGTAGCATCAATTTCACCGGAGCCGATCCGCTCTCGCCTCCTTCCTCTTCGCCATTACCTTTGATCTCCATCGTCGCTACCGCGTCATCGCTCTCGCCATCGTCTCATCAATCTGCGTTGCTCCACTCTCTTCCTGGCAAGGGGCAGCCGCCTTCACCAAGCACCACGGCCTCGCCATGGCCACCGTCGACACCTTCTTCCCCAGCGCCTCCCTGGCCAACCTAGACCACCAAAATGGAACCCCCAAATACGGGAACACACCATGAGCGCATTACTTCCGTCAATTTCCACCGGATTTTCGCAGCCGACCATGAGGGGATCGTCGGACAAGGAACATGGAGGAAGAAGAGGATAAGGGCATGAATGTTATTTTGAATTGTTTCTCTCTCCAAAATAATAAATATTATTATTATATCAGCATCAGTATCCTACTATCCTATAGCCAAGAGACATACAATTTTAGTATCTTTTGTCAAAGTCATGATTTTCAGGTGTTCAACAATCAAGGGTGCAAAAGTTGTGTCTTGTAACCAATTTTATCGTATTTATTTGTGCTGCAATCTCATTGTATGTATGATGGTTTGCTAAAGGGTAGTAATCGATCTGACCGTTCCATTCTTCTATGAGTTGAACAACATGGTATTGAGTACTGACTGATTTTTCCCTCAGATTTTGGCCTAGTTGCTGATTAAAGGACGGCTTCGGTTATGATTGAAATAGTGTGATTAAAATGGCTTCTCCGTTTATCCTGGTGAATTAAATTAATGCTAAATCTTGTGTATCTTCCAGAAGGATCCGGGTTCACAATTAAATCTACAGATGAAATTGACATGATATACTCTAGCCATTATATGATTACACCCGCATATTTAGATCAACATGTACTGATATCTGTGGTGGTGAAAATTAGCATACATTGCAACAACATGGAATAGACATGCTTTATGCTAATCACATGCTCACATCGGCATGTTCAGAGCAATATGTACTGGTCTAGGTGGTGGTGAAGATTAGCACATGCTGCTGTACTCCCACAATGCCCAACTGTCTTTACGACTCTTCAGTAATCAGTAGAGTGCCACTCAGAAGAAACCTGCAGTTGGTAGGATAACAAGCATTCACTTGGCAAAAATGCAAAATACCTTTAAATAGATCTTTAATTCCCCAAATATGTTCAAATTCTAACCCACATATATTCATCAAATGTCAAGAATCCCATGGGGCTTCAGTTCTACATGCTATCAGGATCCAATTCAGGCTACTATTTTTTACAGGTAAACAGCACCAAACAGCCAGTTGCCATCTGTTTTCCCCAATCCGTGGTAACAATGAGATGTTTGTCACTAACCTGTCCAGAAAGGAGCAGCCGCGGGCGCATGCCGGACATCCATCTCGACGTCCATCGGTGCCGCCGCGGTGGCTTGGTCTGCGCTGAATTGTGGTTCGTAAGATTTGCTTCGAGATGCAGTGTTCACTGTGCCATGGACAGCCTCTTGACCCTGAGGTGGCACCACCCATGAGGCCATGGTTGGCATAGTAGCAGTTGGAGCAACAGCCAATGGTCTCTCTTCTTCCATCATCTCTGGAATCTCACCATCCTAGTGACAGCAAGAAGAGAGCAAACATCAGAAATCAGAGGTTAGTAATCTGAGTGGATCTTCTAGGTGTATTGGTAATGATATTATTCAGATAGCAGAACTATGCATGCAGATCATAAACTGGGCTGAACTGGATTCATCATGCATCATGGTATATATCTTGTCATGTAGATATGGACACATGACTTATATATCAGCGATTGGGTATTAAGAGTTTGAAGTTGACATCCGTATGAAAGCAAAATATAATTTGTTTCCTCACAAGAAAAAGAAAAAAAGAAAGAGAAATAGAAGAGTTCTCAGGATCTTCCTTCTCATATGGTATTAGCACAAGGATGGCATCACAGCTTACCAAGCAAAAATATCTTCATGAGTATTAGTACAAGGATAGCATCACTTGCCAATTGCCATACCTGCAGTTTGATCCTCTTAGGATCAAGAAAGATGGAGAATCCATGATTTGCCACCTCAACATCTTTCCTCTTCATGTTCATTGCCACAATATTAGCCATCTTCCAACCAATCCAAACACTGTCTCCCCTTGCCTCAAGACACTAATTAGGTTGTTATGGGAGCTTCACTTCTCTTCTTGATATGTATCACGCATTTGGATCCTCTTAATTAACAGGATTTTACCTTCTAATAGCGTCCGGGGAAGAGTTGACCAACAAACCCAGATGACCTGGATCTTGATAGAATGGTAATGCCTCGCAAATTCCGTAGTAATTTAACTATGTGGTGTGATCATGTAATTTTATTAACCAATTCTAGTTGACTTTTTGC
This sequence comes from Hsuehochloa calcarea, assembly GCA_036346395.1. NCBI lineage: Eukaryota > Viridiplantae > Streptophyta > Magnoliopsida > Poales > Poaceae > Hsuehochloa > Hsuehochloa calcarea. The sequence continues at coordinate 35,857,674 of CM070607.1, read as the reverse complement.
ATGTTCAGTATGAGTAATTTTCCCTCTCTCCCTCCCTCCCCCCCATTGTTTGTGATAAAAGAAAGACCTTTGTGCAACAGAATGGTCAAGTGGGGTTATCCTGTTGTCATCGTCTGTCAGCAAGAGGATGCTGCGTAGAAAAAAAGAGATTAGTGATGCATCTAACGTCTGAATCCTTCCTTCCAAATTAGACAGATTCATGGGATTAGATTACATGGATTTCTTGTTATTTAATTACTGGTAATTGCGTCGAGTTAGAGGTTGTTGAAGCATGAACACAAATGTCCCCCCCCCCGCGGCGGCCCCCCTGGAGGTAATTTCGGCAATCGCTGGCAACTAACGAATCAAGAGTCAGACCATACACATAAATTTATGCAATTTGACATTTTTGCAGTTAGTGTTTGTTTCACAACGGTTACGACGTGCCATACTTTTTCTTAACCCTTTGCCGGCGTGAGACTCACCTTTTTAAAATAAAAAAGTTTGTCATACGTGCTGAGCGGCTGAGCCGATTGGACAATAAATGTGTAGCAACTAGCGTTGCCATGTGGCCTTGCCCGTTAGCTTTTTTTTTTCGATTGGCTTATATGTTCTCCCGAATTCTATGAACAAAGTGGTGAACTGTCAATCTTGACTTTATTCCGGGAAGGTTCTCATGACAACAGAATTACCAGATGATGAGCTGTTCTTGGTATCTACTGATACGGCTGATCTCAGTAATCAGTACTAATTACTACAAGAAATTAGTAAGGGAAATGCATTCACACAACATACCGTCAGTACGAGAGAAATGGAAGAAAAAAAGTATAAGACAGAAATTCAGTGAAGCACGATCGAACAAGCATTCTTTATTCCATCAAACAACTATCGACGAGACTGTAATCATGTATTACAATAGAAAAACGGCTAGACTCAGTCCTAGCCCACGAAGGCGAAAGTAAGCGCAGGATCATATGGCGCATTGGACATATAGACTTGACGTACTTAACAGGAAAACAGATTGCCTCACATGCTGTAAGTTTAGTTCAGAACTAAGAAATGAACCTGATCCCATTCTAACCAATTGATTCTGCAAGAGAATCAATCGCTACTAGGTGTCTTTGCACTATTCGGTTGCGCTAACCAGGAGGAACTCCCCCTCACATACCAGGTCACCACCAACATAGGCTTTTCCTTCCATCTTTGCAAGTCCAAATCTCTTCTGAAACTTGGTCAGAGTCATTCTCATGACCAAGGTATCTCCAGCAATTACTGGCTTCCGGAACCTCACTTTATCGATCCCTGCAAAGAAGAAGTTGTCTCGAGATCCACCGACTTCAGGTTGCAACATCACCAGACCCCCGACCTGGGCCATAGCCTGTGCATAAAGGTACAAAAATAGTTTATTGTGTGAGGGAAATTCAAAAACTTGTCTACTTGATGCAAGAGCAATAAGTAGCAATTTAAGATCCAGCCATGCGCTCAGCAGAATACACACTTTTGAGACAACTACATATTACAGCTGGTTAAGGAATTTGAAGCCATCAATTGGTTCAGATTGAAATGAAGCAGACATCAGCCGTGCAGATCATTATAGTTGTAGCTAAATCTTTATTATAGAACATATCAGTTGTTACAGGTTTCCTAGGATGGCTATGGTTCATTGTAGCCAGTTGATGTCCGAAAACTCATATGAAATCAATTCCTTCCAGCAGAGTGAAAAGAAAAAAGATGCATTAAAAATAGGTATTATTAGTTGAGTTACACAAATGCAATGTATGCGGTAAAATAATTACAAAAATGCAGTTTTTCCATTGAATTCAAACATAAAGTATACACATCTTCACATTTTGCCTTTTTTTTTTAAAAAAAAAAACTGTTGCACCTTGGAAATGGATAAATTATAGGCATACCAGTGCTTTACTTTGACAGCAAGAAGCCAAGAACTATGATAGAATGAGGTCGTGGTAAACTTAATTGCAGGATTAAATATTGCAACTATCCTTCGTTGGACCATATGGACTGACATCTCTATGGATGATGTAAAGACAATTTAATTACTCAAGTATGGCATCTTTATACAGAGATGACAATACAGTGAATCAGTGCATACCTCAACCATGAGAACACCAGGCATTATCGGTCGCTCTGGGAAATGCCCAGGGAAGAAGTTATCATTTATTGTGACATTCTTGATCCCAACTGCATATTCTCCTGGTTTATACTCAATCACTCTATCAACCAAAAGGAATGGGAACCTAACATGCACATCCAAATGCATAGGAAGTTAGAGAGAGAATACCAAACAATTGCATACTCATGACCAAGCATCTTTTCTCTTGGGTAGCAGGCCCACAAAAAATAACGCTTTCCCCCTTTTGCACTAATATTAACATAGTCAAGCATAAAGAAACCCCAAGTTGCATGCTACTTCCAGTGGTCAACAAAAAAAAGTGATGCTCTAGAATGCATACAGTCAAACTATTTTAGCTTTGGCCAAAAATATATTTCTGAATATATAAGATTGGCCAGTTGGCCTTATACAAATTATGAGTAGATTTGTCTTGAAAAATGCATTGATAACACTAGAATTTCATTAAGTTCTAGAAATGCATTATGATAGAAATTTGTGGTCGAATTTGTTTTTGGAGATCATGCCAATGTCTAGGACATCACCTTTTGTGTCACGAGGGGAGGTAGCATCCAATTAGGTTCATCAAATTTCGCACAACAATGCCTTAACTCCCCAAGTCAGTTCAATGGGAATGCATATAAACCTCTACATTGTAGCAGACCGCGAATCCAAAGATCCGTGGCGTTACTCTTTTCGACGGAAAAGGACCATGGTATGGTGTTCATTCCAACTTTCCGATGTTCATTTTTTATTATACTTTTCCAACCAAATCCCCTATCAAGAACTGCAATTGGGGAGCTATGTACGCCTCTCATCGAGCTTAACTCTAAGGCTAGTTTTGTTCTCCATCAAGTTTACGAGGAACACATATATCAGCCCGAGAGTCCCCGGGAGTAATTTGGACTGCATTAACGCATTGCCAACATCTTGCAAGCAAGTTCAGTTAAGTGCATATATACCGTCACACATATGCAAAGCAAGAATTATCCAGTAACAGAATCGGGTGAGGCAGTGACTAACCTGTGGGGCAGGATCTCGCGGATCTGGTTGATGTCCAAGACGCTAGGAAGGGAGGGAACCCTGCAAGCACACACCAAGAATCACAACAAACGCTTGCAGAAATCCAACCCAGCACAACCCAAAGACAGCAGACGGCTCACGGGAAGGAAGAAAGGAACCGACTTTTCTCGATGGGGAGCGCTTCCTGCGCCGCCGCCTTCACCTTGTCGTCACCGGCCGCGCGGCGCGCGACGAGGCGCCGCCTCGGCGTCGCTGCCGCAGAGAGCGGCAGCAGCGCGTGGCGGGGGACGACGACGCGGCCCGTGAGGGAGGGGAGCGCAGCCCGGCAGGCGGATCTGGACACGGCGGCGGCCTCCATCGGCGCGGCGAGGTGGAGGACGAGGAGTAGAGTGGGATGCGTGCTGCGGCTGCGATGTGTATGGCGATAGGAACGAGGCTTGCCAGGTTGGTAGGGGAGAGGGTTTTTGATTGGGCTTTGGGTGCTCCGTGTTAGACTAATGTAATTAGGCCTATAATTGTGGATGTAATCACGCCAATTGTGGTAGGCTTGCATGCCACCCAAGCGTGTATTTATGTACTCCTGTACTCATACTTGAAATACAATTAATATTCCCACATTTACATGGTATCACCGCGGTTACGATCCGCTTCCGCAACCCTAACCTCTACTCGCGCGCCGCCGGTCCACGCTCGCCGCTCCCGTCGCCGATCCCCTCGCCCGAGCGCCGCCGAGCCGATCGCGCGCCGATCGTCGCGCCGCCTTGCTAGTGCGTGCGTGCCGATCTTCCTCCCGATCGCTCGCCGGTGCCTTTCCAAATGGAGCGGCCGCCGATCCGGACACGCCATGGCGGACGACGACATCACGGACGAGGCCGCCGCCGCCGCAGCCAAGGCCGCCGGGAACGCCGCCGCCACCGAGGTCGCCAGACGCGCCGACACGGCGCGCCGTGACGATGAGATCCGCCTTCGCAACGCCGCCCTCGCCGAGTATGAAGCCGCCCACGAAGCCATCTGGGCGCAGGCCACCGCCGTCGTCAACGTGAAGGCGCTCATCCCCATCATCCTCGACAAGGCCACGAACACCTACACTAAGTGGCGCGGGATGTTCCTCACCGTTCTCGGCAAGTACGCGCTAACCCGCCACGTGCTCGAAGATGAGGCGTTCCCCGAGCGCCCCGCATGGCTCCAGGCGGACTGCGTCGTCTTGATGTGGATCTACGGCACTGTCTCCGGCGATTTGCAGCAGTCGCTCATGATCCGCCAACGCCCTGCACGTGAGACATGGTGCTACCTCGAGGACGAGTTCCTTGGCCAGAAGGAATCTCGCGCCCTCCTCCTCGAGACGCAGTTCCGCAACCTCCGCCAAGACTCCATGTCGATCACCGATTTTTGCCGTCGTCTGGAAACCATGGCGCGCTCTCGCCGAAGTTCGGCGACCCATCGGTGATCGCCAGATGGTCCTCACCCTTCTTCGCGGGCTGAGCGGCAAATTCCGTCACATGGTGTCGATCCTCAAGATGCACCGTCCGTTCCCGACATTCGCCGAAGCCCGGACGCACCTCTTACTGGAGGAGATGGAGATTGATGCTTGCCCGCCCTCACCGCCCGCGGCTCTCGTCGCGAACCCGCAATGGCCGCGTCGCCCGACGGCGCCCTCCTCCACATCGCGCTGGGAACCCGACGGCCCACAGCGGCCCCGGTGCGCCCACGGGTGGCTGGCCGCGACTAACGGCCGTCGTCGGCAGGCGGCGGCGTGGTGGCGGCCACCGACCTCTGGAGGGGCACGACTCTCATCGTCGTGGCAACAGACCGCCGGGCGTGCACGTGCACCCGTCCTTTGCACAACCCTGGACAGGTTCACTGCAGATGTGGCCATACGGCCGCCCTCCGCCGCGTCAGCCGGCTTTCACCGCCTTTCCACAGTATGGCGGGTCGTTCGGCAGCGTTCCCGGCGGTGGCGTCTACGGCACCGGCTACGCCGCGCCCCCACCGTACGTCTACGGGGGAGCTGTGCACTCACCGTCGACATTCCAGGGGCCCCCAGCGCCCTATCAGGTGGCTGCGCAGGCGCCCTGGAACCCCACTCATGGAGGCGCATGGAACCAGGACTCCGTGGTGCAGTCGTTCAACACCATGTCGCTCACCCCGCCCACACCATCCGACTGGTATGCCGACTCCGGTGCTGGCTCTCATATGACTGCGGACGCTGGTAAACTTTCCACCATTACCTCACCGTCATCCCTTACACCTTCATCTATCATTGTGGGTAATGGTGCACTTCTTCCTGTCACTGCCACTGGATCACACACCTTTTCTTTTCCGCATCGTAATCTTGTTCTTAATGATGTTTTGGTTTCTCCAAATATAATTAAGAATCTGATTTTCATTCGTCGTTTTACCACCGATAACAACTGTTCCATTGAATTTGATCCATTTGGCCTTTCTGTGAAGGATCTGCATACCAGGAACGTGATCGCCAGGTGCAATAGCTCCGGCGACCTCTACCCGTTCTTCCCACCCACCACCAGCGCCTCCGCCCTCATCGCTGCACCCACCTCGCTTTGGCATCGTCGTCTCGGTCATCTTGGCCGTGAAGCCTTGTCCAAGCTCATCAGCTCCAGTGTTATCTCGTGCAATAAAGATACCCTCCACCATATATGTCATGCGTGCCAGCTCGGTCGGCACACGCGGCTTCCTTTTGGGTCATCTAGCTCTAGAGCTACTCATAATTTTGATTTGATACACTGTGATCTTTGGACATATCCTATTGTTAGTGTGTCTGGGTACAAATATTATCTTGTTATTTTAGATGATTGCTCACACTACATTTGGACTTTTCCTCTCCGCCTAAAAACCGAGACATTTTCCACCCTTTCCAATTTTTTTGCCTATGTTCACACACAATTTGGCACCACCATCAAGAGCGTCCAGTGCGACAACGGCCGTGAATTTGACAATTCCCCGGCCCGCACGTTCTTTCTCTCCCACGGTGTCCAACTTCGCATGTCGTGTCCATATACTTCTCAGCAAAATGGAAATGCCGAACGTTCTCTTCGCACTCTTAATAATATTGTGCACTCCCTTCTCTTTCAGGCGAGCCTTCCTCCGGTTTACTGGGTCGAGGCACTACACACCGCCACCTACCTCGTCAACCGGCTCCCCACCAAAACCCTCACTTTCTCGACACCCTACACTCATCTCTATTCCACCCAACCCTCCTACAACCATCTCAAAGTTTTTGGGTGTGCTTGCTACCCCAACATGTCCTCCACAGCACCCCACAAACTTGCACCCCGCTCCTCCCTATGCGTGTTCCTCGGCTACTCTTCCGAACACGAAGGCTATCGATGTCTTGAGCTCCAGTCGAACCACATTCTTATTTCCCGACATGTCGTCTTTGACGAATCCTTTTCCCCTTCGCCGATATGTCCACCACGCCCATGGCATCCTCCGCCTTGGACTTCCTTATTGATGAACATGATCTCACCACTCTGGTTCCTGGAGTTCGGTCTGTACTTGCAGGTACACCCGCCACCACGGCACCTCACGGCGTACTGTCGCCCGTGCCGGAGCCCTCGTCCCCTCCCGCTTGGACGAGGCCGAGGCCACCCACCGCCTCGAGCCAGGCCTGCCGCCTCGTGCCACACGCGACGGGCCGCCGCCAGCCAGCCGCTTACGCCCGCCTCGTCGACCGCCCGGCCGGTCTTGCCGCCCCGTGTCTTCCAGGCGGCGGTGCCAGAAGACCACGGCCACCGGTCGTACGGCGGTCACGAGGCTGGTCTCCATCACCCCCGTCGACAATGCGCATCCCATGCGCACGCGCGGCAAGGCCGGCATCGCACAGCCCGTGGATCGCCTCAACCTCCACGCTGTGCCCATGTCGCCACTGCCCAGCTCTGTCCGTGGTGCTCTGTCCGATCCAAATTGGCGCTCCGCTATGCAAGCTGAGTACGACGCCTTGATTGCCAATGACACCTGGAGTCTTGTGCCACGGCCTCCTGGTGTTAACATGGTTACCGGCAAGTGGGTTTTTTGTCACAAACTACTTGCAGATGGTACTTTGGATCGCTACAAGGCCCGCTGGGTCCTCCGGGGTTTCACACAGCGGCCTGGTATTGATTATGATGAGACGTTCAGCCCGGTGGTCAAGCCCACGACAGTCCGAGTGGTTCTTTCTCTGGCTCTCTCTCAGGACTGGCCCATTCACCAGCTGGATGTGAAAAATGCGTTCTTGCATGGTACCCTCACAGAGACAGTGTACTGCATTAAGCCCACAGGTTTTGTGGATTCTTCTCGTCCTGATTTCGTCTGTCGGCTCAACAAGTCTCTATATGGTCTGAAGCAGGCTCCGCGTGCTTGGCATCATCGGTTTGCCTCTCATCTTATTTCACTTGGATTTGTTGAAGCAAAGTCAGACACCTCACTCTTTATATATCGACGAGGGACAGCCATAGCTTTGTTGTTGCTCTATGTGGATGACATTGTTCTCACTGCTTCCTCTGCCAGCCTTCTGAAGCAGATTATTGGGGCTCTCCAGCGTGAGTTTGCTATGACCGATATGGGTCCGCTTCACCATTTTCTGGGCATTTCAGTGACACGCTCTGCCAGTGGTTTATTTCTTTCTCAGCGACAATACTCTCAGGACATTTTGGAGCGAGCCGGGATGAGTGAGTGCAAACCTTGCAGCACCCCTGTCGATGTACACTCCAAATTATCCGCAGATGGACCTCCTGTCGCTGACTCCACACAGTACCGCAGTCTCGCTGGCGCCCTGCAGTATCTGACATTTACCCGTCCGGATATTGTTTTTGCTGTTCAACAAGTGTGCCTCTACATGCATGACCCCAGGGAGCCCCACCTCGCGGCTCTCAAGCGGATTCTACGGTACCTACGAGGCACTCTTTCACTTGGTTTGACTATGCGCCGCTCGTCACCTACAGAGCTCATCGTGTACACGGATGCAGACTGGGCTGGATGCCCGGATACCCGTCGCTCCACCTCTGGCTACGCAGTATTCCTAGGTGACAATCTGGTGTCCTGGTCCTCCAAGCGTCAGCACACGGTCTCACGATCCAGTACGAGGCCGAGTACCGCGTCTTTGTGGCGAATGGCGAGGTGAAGCCACACCGGTGCGCGCGACCATCGCTCGAGCTTCACTGCCCTCCTCGCCGAGCCACTTTGGTCTATTGTGATAACGTCAGTGCAGTATATCTCTCCAGCAATCCAGTGCAGCATCAGCGAACGAAACATGTAGAGATCGATCTCCATTTTGTTCGAGAGAAAGTTGCACTCGGTCATGCTCGGGTCCTTCATGTTCCCACGACATCACAGTACGCTGACGTCTTCACCAAGGGTCTTCCTACCTCGCTGTTCCAGGAGTTCCGGTCCAGTCTGACCATTAGCGATGCCCCTAATTAGACTGCGAGGGAGTGTTAGACTAATGTAATTAGGCCTATAATTGTGGATGTAATCACACCAATTGTGGTAGGCTTGCATGCCACCCAAGCGTGTATATATATGTACTCCTGTACTCATACTTGGAATACAATTAATATTCCCACATTTACACTCCGCCGCCTCCGCGCTTCAGCTCAGCTCTCGGTCTTGGAACAACCACCCACCTTCTGTTTGGTCTTTTGTTTGTACTTTGTAAATGGTGATAATCGTGATTTTTTTCTTTATAAAATGACACTGTTTAAAAATAACTGTTATGAATAAATTTATAAAAACATCATCATCGGTGCCGTGCTCAAAACTCATAAGAGGTAGTCTACGACACCATAAGTACGTAATAAACCACGTAGCGAGCTCTCACTGGGTGTCAAAAGCATATTGTGTTATGGTGAACGACAGATAGCCACAATACTATTTTAACCGATAACTCGTTAATCATCGTAATCTTAAACTGCTTTCTTACCAGATGGTTTTAAGATGCATTATGGCCGGCCTTTTTCCTATAGGATGGAACGGAGGGAAGACTTGTTCAGAAATCACAGCACATGTACTGTACAAGTGATACACGCTATCGCTGTCAGTTAGCTTTGGAATTATGGTGCGTGGATTTGAACCCTTCTGTTCGCCGAGATAATGATCGGAAAATTGGAATGTACTGTGGTGCGACATATATATGTTTTCTAAATCCGAGTATTACCATTATAGATGGCCTACCGAAACAGCACTTACAATCATTCCTTTACTTGTGGTTATGCTACAGTATACAATAGGGGATGTCTGATGAGAACATCGCGATTGGACCGATTACACGAGCATAAACTAAAAAGATTGATCATCAGGTGAACTCGCTCCTAGTTGAATTTAGCCTTAATTTACATAAAAATTGGTTACAACTTAATACTAATATTTTATTTGTTTTCGGGTTTGTGCGTGAGAAGACTTTAGGATTCAGCAAGATTATTTATTATTTAGGGGCACACGACCAACGAAAAGTACATAAGGACGGAGACACGAAAGGAGAGCTCATGCGGATGTGCACATGCCGACCGCATGTAAGCAAAGCTTGCGCCATGCGTACAAGTGGGACAACAAGATTCAAGGAAACATGCATGCACATCCCTGCATGGGAGCTCCGTATGAGAAGTTGCATGTGCTGCGCTCCATGTGAAGGCAGACGAAAACCGAGTCGTGGCCTGCGCATTTCTCAGTTCGACATATAGTTACAATCTAGAAGGAAATTGGACATCCTCAAGCTTGTTGCTCTTATGATTCCTTACGTTTTGCAGAAGTGACACATCTACTTTGTGTGGTCGGGTAGACGGGATCACTAGCGTGTGGTTAGACGAATTCTTTTGTCGCAGGTTGTTGTTTTGACAGTGGTTGATGCCATCGATTTGTCAGATTACACGGATCCAAATTATCAACATTGATCCTACGTCGTAAAGATTGGGCATCCCGTATCATTATCTATTTTTAATGCGACTTATGTTTTCGTAAATATAAGTCACATTCTTCAACCAATTAATCAACGTAGAATCGTACCCAAAGGCTAATAAAATCGACCTTGAGTTGAACTAAGAATCGGGCAACTTCCGAATAGAAAAAAAAAAGATCGAACGCTTTATGCTAAGCTTGTTTTTCCAGAGACAAAGCTGCGCATGTGCCCAAATGTTACTAGCTAGTAGTTTGATACGAGTTGAGCCTATTGAATTTTTCAGGATCAGTTTTAAAGGCAAAACTAAACCATCAAACCAGATGCCTGGTGAGTTTAAAAACAACAGATGCCATGGTGCAACCCAACCAAACCAAGCCAGCAGGAATTAGCACATGTTTGGTCGATGCACTTTGTCACAACTAACTTTAAACATGTGTGGCTTGTCACACTTTTTGTGGCAACAAAATTCAACACCACTAGTGTTAAAAGATAAAATCCTGGGTTACCGTACTTTGGAATGTATATATGGTAGTGATCATGTATATTTGGTTGGTGATCAGATAGTTACATGTATAGCTGGTAGTCGATCAAGTTGGTTGTAACTTCCATTGTTGTTGTATCTTGCTGTGCCAATTTGTGGCACATTCTCTCGTTCTCAACAAGTAGACAAAAAAACTAAGAGTCTATGACATATAAGTCATAAGACTAAAAAAGTGTGGCAAGCTACATTTATGGCAATAAACCAAACACCCACCTAAGAAACTGTGACGCACCTAGGGTTAGACGGCAACTTTAGACTTCAAACCAAACATACCCTTAGTTGCACTATGCCGGGAGCCGGCCTCCAGGTTTTATACCCTTCCATGCCCTACATATATCATCAACCTTCAATCTTTTACACCACTGACTTCACAAATTCATGGTTCCTGTTGCAACTTGTCACTGGAGACAACATTGATAGATGGACAACCAAAACACACCATCGTGTTACAACTCGTCCAACCAGTGAGGTCCACAAAGAGCTAGACAAAAACATACTGGGGTGATTACATGAAGTTGCTGACAACATATCATCATATACAGAGGCGATAGCACATTTACTGAACATCAGGTACAACTGCAATACATACAGATGCTGTAGTTAAAAAGCTATTGGCTTGCAGGGACGGATACAAAAAAAAAACTCAGTATTCAATGACTTAATGTACGTGTGGGAATCATATGGTATCCTGAGCGCCGCCAAGAGAATCTCTCCCTACAGGAACCCAAGAAGGGAGCTGATCAAACAGATCGGTGCTTTGCAAACATGTAGAGGCAGAAGATGCAAAGCGCTGGCCATGACAACAAAATGTCGAGCATGTCATAATTTATTTTGGTGCCAAAGGTGTTACGCAACAAATCTAAAGCAAGCATGTACAAGCAAGTAATGGTACAATTACCAGCATAAGCAACCGCAGCGCCTGAGACCACCCTTCCCAAAGCTGCTAGAAAATACAGAGTAAAAACCACCTGCAAGGTTGTAGTTCACTGTAAGCCAAACAATATGTATAAATCTTTTAGCATTAAAGATGATAAAATCGAAGTTTCTTTTATAGAACATGGTTCTAGAACACATAGCTGACAGATCAAACAGCTGAAGAGGCATTAAAATGAGAGAAGGAAAATTTGATCTCTTTTCTCCGTGCCCATTGTATGCAAGAGAAATAGAGAATAGGTGTGAGAATGCGAACTTGCCAACTAGCACTCTCCAAATGATAACCAAGTTGCAAGTTACACACGCAAATGCACACACACACCCAAAAAAAAACTCAACCAGATATTAACAAGCAAGAGCTAATAGCATGCAAACCTCACAAAAAATCAACATCTCTCTGTCTCAAAGTTCCTCACAGAGCACATCTGGAGTTGAAGTTTTAAGAAATACCTTGAAGAAGAGCTTCTTGTCATGTCCAGTTGCAGCTACCCTCAATACAGACTCTGCAGCTCCAACTGTGTTAGCCAAGGATGCAACTATACTATTTGCCATCTCTTGAGAAATCTGCCATTCAAGAGGATCCACAGGCACCCTACATGCAAAACCATTTGATAGAAAAATAAGGTACTTTCACATGAACAGCCATATCACATGATCAAACATAAGTACCTTCTAAGAGAAAAGTGAAAAAATCATAAGCAAAATGCATACCAGTAGTCATCACTAACTCATCAATATCAATGCCATCATCAATGAGGTAAAGAAGTTGTACAGACTAACAAAAACTACTACCAAAACGACATAACAGCGACATCATCATTGCCATTCAAAATTGAAAAAATAAATACAACACTCTTTTTCAAAATAAAACCACTTACTTATCTGTGTTGCCGGCGTGAACAAATTGCCAACAACAAGAGTATTTAATAGTTGATACATGTCGCATGGAACTTGTGATCATCTCGTAAGTAATAGCAAAAACCCAGGAGTTTACAAACTACAAATAAATCAGTTTGCGCCAATAATTTGGTGAGGATGGTAAAGTGGGAGGTCTATTTCATGATCAACTAGCGGAGCAGAATTGTCTAGAGGGAGATGGTCCGAAAATGCATAACTTATTCCAAACTTGCTACATCATGCCTCAGAAGATGTTCAATAGCTTACTGACTAGTGACTATTGTTGCTTGGAGAATAGTATCTGACAAAGTAGTAGGAAAATTAGTGCTGGCAGGGAGAAAGCACCAGCAGCCAGTTATGCTGCATTGGTTTGACAGAAATATATCAATGATGAATTTAAAGTGCTCACAGCAGTTTTCTATTGGCAAAATACTTCTGGAAAGTGAATCAGATGAGGTATGTATGGATAGTTGCCATGCCACATTCTTTTAGACTGCCCTTTGGAAATATATGACAAAAGCACGCACACGGAGGGTATAAGCATATTTATACCATTTTGAAAAACGGAAGACATTATATTCAATCCAGTGAGTAAACACAAAGTTACCAGAATCAATTTATGTACAATCCTAGAGAAGTGGTGCAGAGGTGTTTCGAAACTCAGGAATGGGCTATTCTCTTGGCAGGGCGCAATGGTGCACGCAAGAAAAAGCAGAATATAGTTCATGCCTTTTAGTTTGTGTCTTCTTCACTCCAGCTATTTCAAGTTGATTTCTACACAACAAAAGTCAGTTGCTACTATTGAACTTGGTACACAAAATGGGTAAATGGTACATTTCGAGTCGATTTCTACCAAGAAGCAAATCGGTTGCCAGTATTGTATATTTCTATGACCTGATATAAGGCAATAACCCTTTCCAAAAATCCTAAAATTGGGAATCCATAGTTGAATCATTCCTCTTTACTTCCCTATCTCCTTTCCCCTTTGCCTTCGCAATTCAAAATGCCTTACGTCCGAGTCTGCAGTTCTTAACCACCCAAGGATCAAGGATCCACCTAAGCATAATCTAAAGTTGTGGCCTCTTTAGCAAATTGATATCATCACCAGTTCATCGCCACTCAGAACAGCCATCAGTGACTACTGCCAACATCATTTGCTACTTTGCGTACTACTACGAACCAAGAAATCAAGAATCCTGGCCGGACCATAAGCACCATAAGCACCATAAGCACCAAGAAACATCAAAAGGAACCCAAGAACACGAAATTACTACAATTAAAGCAAAGCGGAGGCAAGAAGACGAGCTGTGCGTGAAGGAAGGGTGCTCACGAGATGTGGAGGTGGCGGAAGAGGAGGCCGAGGATGGAGAGGGAGCAGAGGAGGACGAGGAGCACGTCGGCGGCGAGGGACACCACGCTCGCCTGCCGCACCGCGCAGTGGTAGTACACGAGCCCCCCGCACACCGCACCCACCGCCCACCGCCCGGCTCCTCCCCCTCCCCTCGCAGACGTCGCGTCGCAGTCGCCGCCGCCCGCGGCGGTGGCCTCCATCTCTCGGCGGACGGGGAAGGGTCGGATTCCGTCCTTTCTTTCACACGCGCACACCTGTCGGTCGTTGGCTCGTTGCCCCCTTTCCGGGCTGGGCTAAGACGGGACACTCACTGGGCCTAATGATGATAGTACTATTATTTAGTATAGTACAACCAAGAGTTGTAACCAGGCGAAGGACTTCGAGGGGCACGGCGGTGGGCGGTGGGCGCTGGGGCACGGGCGACGCGAGAGGAGGAGCCGAGGGGCACTGGGGAAGGAAGGGGAGGGAGGCCGGAGGAGGAGGCGGGCAGATGGCGCCGGAGAGGAGGTTGGCAGACGGAGACGGCGAGGGAATCGATGGATGGAGACAGGGCGTGGGAGGAGAGAGGAGACTGGGCTGCGGGTGTGCGGTGGCCCAGGGCAAGGAGATCACGGCCAGACTGAACGGCCAGGATCGGAGATGGTCACGCCCGGACGGTTGGCAGAGCAACGCAGTAACTGCACTTTCTACAGTGGCACATAACGCATGTGGTTTATATATATATATATATATATATATATATATATATATATATATATATATATATATATATATATATATATATATATATATATATATATATATATATATATATATATACTTCTTTCATATAGAGAGAGAGAGAAAATTTTTCAATCAAGTATATATATATATATATATATATATATATATATATAGGGCGTATCTAGTGCTAATGTGTAATTTAGTGTTAAGATGCTAATATCAATCTTGACTGTTGGATCTGAATTGAACAACTAAAATTAATGCGGGCTTCCACCTCTAAACTATTTAATCACTTTGCATGCTCCCACTTTCAATGCACTTTCATTAATGCGTCTTCGTTAAACACCATGCATGCTCCCACCTCCAACGGTCAAGATCCAGATCCAACAGTCAAGATTGGTATTAACACTTTAGCACTAGATACGTTCCTCTATATATATATATATATATACACACACACACACTAAAATGGTACATTTTAAAGCAAAATAGCCCACCTGACGAGATGAAATCATAAAAATGGTACATCTATCACACGAAAATACCATGACAAATTTGCTAATTTGGTCCAAAGAGACCAAATAAGCTAAGAACTCGTACACCTGTCAAGATGGTCATGTTTTATTTAACAATTATGAGAAAAAGAAGCTGTAATAGCAACTCTATAAAAAAAAAAGAGGTTATGATACCATCTACTTTAGCACTAGGCGTAAGGTGTCCCGTAAATATATTCACAAGAGACATAAAAAGGAGGCTAATCTAGTGAAAACCCGGTTGAAAATCTACAAACTTGCTAGCTGCCATTATGCACCAACAGAGATGGGGCTGGACTAGTTGTGTGCGACACAGAGAGACGGAGGACAAATAGCCTCACGGGAGAAGGAAAAAAAAAGAAAAAAAGTAGCTCGGTCTGACACGGTACGAATACGATCGGGCACGGTTCGTCTCGGGCCGACCCACGTGTCAGGAAGCTGGCTCAGGCACGACCCGATAGAGCTTTGTGTCGTGCTAGGCCGGTACAAATACATTTGGCCCGTTTGGCCTGCTAGAATAAAAAAATTCATAAAAAATTAGAAAAATGTGTAGAATTTAGAAGTAGATATGAAAATTGAAAAAAATAAATAAAACAATCGTATTAAAAATGCAATAAAGAGCTTTATTAATGTACAACTGACTACCTCATTAAAACTTTCGCCAAGTAAAAACTCAAATTGAGAAAACCTTTGTAAAGAAAAAAGAGTACATCCTATAGCTCTACAACTCTACATACATGATACATCTTTGTTCTATGTGTCGATGTCATTGTCTAAGTACAGATTTTCGAACACCTCCGACAACTCTAGATTTTCCACAGAGTGTTGTGTTCGTGAATCAGCTTATCCCCAGTCCTTCACAGATAGAAGTATCTTCACCATCTCACTTGTGAGACTTGTTCTTCTTTCCCCTAATATTCTTCCAGAGAGACCGAAAGCGGACTCGGATGAAACCATCGAGATAGGAACAGTTAACATATCACGTGCAAGTATGGATAGCACGAGATATGTTAACTTATATACTTGCCACCATTGCAAGATTTCGAAGCTTTCTGTGCTGAAGTCCACCGTATCGCTGTCCAAATAGGTGAATAGTTCTCCGCTCCTTGTGGGTCTTGACTGAGCAGGCTGCGATGTAGAAGTACTAGAAGAAGAAGATATGGACCTGGAGAAAGATTCACTGAAAATCTTGCCCCACATATTTATCTTGCTACTTGAGGCTGGGGCTACTAGAGATTGTTGCGAGCGGACTCCCCAGAACTTATTTTCACACTTTTGGTAAATCTCGTATAACCGAGAATGAACTTCTGCAAAATAGTCAGTATAGTCTAGCCCTGTAGCATCACTAAGAAGTTCAAGTACACTACTAAATGCATCAAGTTTACCCATAGGATCTAACAGAAATACAAATGCATATAGGTAAGGAATTTCTCTAAAATATTTAAGCTATTTAGATTTCATGGAAACAACAGTATCACATAAAACTATATCATTTTCATACACTTTCAATTGAGTAGCAATCTGTAAAATAGTATGCACGATTATAGGAGATGTTTGATAGTACATAGCGGACAAAGCAACAATAGCCTCATATTTTTTTTCTAAAAACTCTATTATTTTCTCAACAACGAACCAATGTTGTTTAGTCAATAATATACTACCGTCAGCGCTCTGATAGTGTGTTTAAATAAAAATAAAAAAGTGTTCTTGTATGGTAAAAGGCTCTTAAGCATGAGGTAAGTAGAGTTCCACCTTACCTCCATGTCCAAACCAAATTTTTTGAACGTACACCCATCGCCCTCCAGAAGTTCTTATATTGTGTTATTCTTACGTTAGAATTATTTAAGAAAGAAATCGCATCGTGAAAATCTTTAATATACGGACTCAACCTCTTCAAACCACATTTGACTATAAGGTTGATAATATGATAAATGCATCGTTGATGTAGTAAGAAGGAATTGGCATATGTACTCAACATTGGAGTAAGAATGTTCATAGCCCTATAGTTTGAAGCGGCGTTGTCTAAAGTAATTGAGAATAATTTGTTTGTAAGACCAAAGTCTTCCATAACTTTGATAATACAGTTCGCAGTATTCTCACCCATATGTGCTACATCAATTTCAAACCTATAATCCTTTTCTCCATTGCCCAGTCGTTATTAACATAATGTGCAACCACACTAAGGTAATCCTTCCTAGCCTGACCACTCCATATGTTCGAAGTCAGGGCCACTGAAAATGTGCACGTAGTAAATAGTTCCTTTATTTTATTACGGCGTTCATTGTAGTATTTTATTAGATCCCTAGTTGTTGTTTGTATAAAAATAGAAGAAAATCTAGGATTATGCGTAGTCCTAATGTAAGTTTGTAAATAAGCAGACTCGCCAAAATCTAACGGTAAATCCTCTGAATAAATTAAATGACAGAGAGATTAGCAGGCTACCTGAGGATCATAGTCCCAGCTACATATGGTACCGTTGGGGTTGTATTGCAGTTGCGTCTGCCTCATCACCAATCCTTGCTTCGCCTTACATCGTGTAGCATGTCTTTACAAGTGCCCCGTTCCACCTGTAGACTTTACAGACAATTCATTGTGACAAATTTTACAAATAGCATATGGTACATCATTTCTCGTTGCGTCTTGCTTGGTTGTCCCGTCGAAATTCTCCCACACTCTCGATGTAGATGGTCTCGACCTCTTTACCCCGAATGTCGTGGAGCTTGATGCTACCGTGGAACCTGATGATAGAACTTCTGGTGAAACCTCCGGTTGGCTTGAGGCAGCCGCAGCCGCCTCTATGGACGCAATTTCCTCCGGTGAAGGTCCGTAATCACAAAGAGAAAAGCTGTCGTAAGGACTGTCCATAACGAAAACTGAAACTAACACTATTACTACTTTCATCTTAGCATAACAAATACTAACAATAAAAGCATGCAAAATAGTATTGTACCTCTTTCGCTTACTTGCTACTGAAAATTGAATTTTTCAAATTTTCGCATAATTTTTTTGAATTTTGCCAAATTAGCTCAACACGAATTTGAATTTGCACAACAAAATTTCAAAGAGAGAATGGAGAATGAAGGGGTGTTGAAGGGGGGGGTTATGGATGCTATTTATAGATTTTTTTTTGGAAATTTTTGGATTTTTTTTTCATATTTTTAAAGACCCCAACGGTAAAAAACGGTCAAAATAAAATGGCTAAAATCCCTATGGCCAGATTTTTTTCGGGCCGTGTCGTGCCAAGCGCGGCCCATGAGCACGCCACGGCACGGCCGCCCTGTCCCCTCGCCTTCTTCTCCCCCCGGCCTTGCGCGCGCGCGTGCTGCGGCAGTGCAGCACGACGCACTATCGCGGTCGGTGCCGCCTCCTTGCCGCTTCACCGCCTCCTCTCCGATCGACGGTCGCCGCCTCCTCGCCTCCTCGCCGTCGAGATGCCTCTTCACCGCAGCGTCGATGCCAATGTGCCTCCCCGCCTCCTCGTCCGACGCGCCTCCCCGCCTCCTCGCCTCCTCGTTCGCAACGCCGACGCACCGCCCTGCCTCCTCGCCTCCTCGTCTGCAGCGCCGACCCTCCTCCCCTACTCGTCTCCTTGCCTCCTCATCAGCAACACGGATGCCGATGCACCTTCCTAGATCCCCGCTTCCTCATCCCTAACGCAGACGTGCCTCCTCGTCCGCAACACCCTCTCTTCTCTCTCCGCTCCAGCCTCCTCCCGATCTCCCGCCCTTCTTCCTCCGCGACGGTGCGGGCGCGCGGCGCCGCGCTCTCCGGGCCTCTTGGGCCATGCTGGGCCTTTCGTACTCGTGTTGTGCTCGACACGACCCGTGGTGGCGGCCCACGCACAACCCGAGCTCTCGTGCTGGGCCAGCACGACCCATGAATAGTGTGGCCTGTACCGTGCCTAGACCGGGCCTATAGTGTCATGCCTCGGTCCGGCCGGGTAGGCCCGACCCATTTGGCCAACACTAGGCTGGGGAAAAGAAAATTGGTGAGATAAATAGGGTTAGGGTTTACGACTAGAATCCACTTTGGTTTTAGAGTCTAATTTGTCCTCGGGTTCAATTACGTCTCGATTACACAATTATACCCACACTTGGCCATTCGGTCCAAAAAGTACAACTTAATTACTTTTGTCTCATTAACTCGTCTATAATATTTTTTTGGATGTTACGTTTTAGCAATGTCATCGGATGTAAGGGCTTGACATCCCGGGCTCACTCGTCAGACTTACGAGGCTATCCCATTTTCGGTTTGCTAATGTAGAGATAATTGACACGGTAAATAACAACTGATTCGTCAACATAACTACATCACGTGGTGGGGTTGACCCAAGGGCGTGGGCTACTCATGGAAGCCATTGACCGAGTCTGGGAGGCACAGGCAGGGAGAGAGGAGGGAGGCTAGGCATGTAGAAGTGGAACAAAGCGGGTGCGACGTATAGAAGTGGTACAAAATAGGATAGCCTTGTTAGTTCGACGAGTATGCTCAGGATGTTAGGCCTGTTGCATACGACGACATTGCTTAAAAGCGCGTTTTTGTGAAACATTATGTAGAAGCAAGTGTGGTTATGTGATATTAATGCCTAAAAGTATATCTTTGTGATAGTTTTATTAAATGTAGTGTGGTTTTGCGAAATGTACTTTTTTTCTAATTTCGAAAGCTATTTCGGTGCAGTGGGTGGGTGTTGTCCACCTTTGTAAGATCGAAGAGGCCGACTAGAGGGGGGGTGAATAGGCGGTTTTAAAAATCTTTTATCTAAAACCGATTTCTAATGCAGAAATAAGTTAAATTGTTTTGCACAATTAAGGCCTAAAACACTTAGTCTCACTAAGTGCACCAACAATATAAGACTATATCAATGAAGGCAAATATACAAAGACATGTAAGTAATTTAATTATAGGAAAGTAAATTGCACAAAGTAAATCACTAGAGAACAAATCACAATGACACAAAGACTTTTTACCGTGGTGTTCGGAGACTTGCCGGTCTCCCCTAATCCACGTTGAGGTAAGCCCAAACTAATTGGATCGGCTCCACGAATTAAGCCAAACACCTCCGAGGTAAGTCCAAACACTTGGAATGACTCCAACACGAACCAACACCTCGATCAACTCGGGGTTGCTCTTCCTCCACTCTGGAGATGGTGAGCACCAAACCACTCACAACACATTGGGCCTCTAAACAATCATCTTTGAAGAGATCATCGGTCACGATGCTTCCAACGTCGTCTAGGAGTCGGCAAATTCCAAGAGTAATAAGTCAAGCCCCTTGCTTGACTCTCATCACGTGCAACAAATGCACAAGCTCAAGTGGATACAAAATCCAACTCTAGATACAATACATGCAACTAGAGATCTCTTTCCTTGCTCACAGGGTGCAACACATGCACAATAGAGAGGAGAAGCTCACACTAGCTCAATAGAATGAAAATGAAGTGCCAAAGAGCATTTCACAACCAACCAATGGGGTATTTATAGGCCCCTACCACGAAAATTAGCCGTTGGAACAAACATCCTGAACAAATCAGGATTTCCGGTAGTACCACCCGTTCAAGACCGGTACTACCGCAGTCGAGATTCAATGGTCGACTGTTGTGCATTTAATGCGTCTGAACTAGTCATTACACATAAGTTTGTGGTACTACCGCCAACTATAAATCGGCACTATTTCATCGCAGTCGTACTGTTCGGCTAGAACGAAGCTGCCGTTTTCCAAAGCTCAAGAATTCTAAAAAAACACACACTCTGGAAAACTCGTATCGCCAAGTATATATCGGCATTACCGCACTACGGTAGTATCACTCGGCTATATCGGTACTACCAATTTCCAGAGGATGAAGAATCTCAAGAAAAACACCCTCTCTGGAAAAAACGTACCGCCGTGAAAACATCAGTATTACCGACTTGCGGTAATACCACTCAAGAACTACGGTCATACCAATCCAAGCGAGATCAAAAACTCCTAAAAATACGCTCTCTGTAATATATGTACCGTCACATATTTTTGGTAGTACCGACCTGCGGTAGTACCACATCTGCAGTGCGGTCGTTCAGATTTTCAGAGAGTATCAAACTACTCGAAAACACACTCTCTGTATTTTACATACCGCCATCCATTTTCCTGTACTACCGACCTGCGGTAGTACCGCATTTCAAATGCGGTCGTTCCAATTATCAAAGAGTATCAAACTACTCGAAAACACACTCTCTGTATTTTACATACCACCATCTATTTTCTGGTACTACTAACCTGTGGTAGTATCGCAATTTAAACGCGGTCGTTCGATTATCAGAGAGTATCAAAAACTCTAAAAATATGCTCTCTGGAAAATACATACCGCCAACCAAATATTGGTACTACCGACTTGCGGTAGTACTGCTTTATCAACAACGGTCATACCGTTTTCAAAATAGTTTTCTAGAAGCTCAAAGCAAGACAATATATGAACCCTAATAATTTACAAAAATATATTTGCAAACTTAGATCATGAAACAAGGAGTAGGTACATGGACTTCAACTATTTGTAAAATACATCTACAAAGTATAGTCACATGCAACAAGGATTAAATGCACGAGTCTCGACTGTTTGGATAATACATTCGGAAATACTAGCATCATACCATAGTGAGCTAGAGCAAGCGAGATTGAGTTATCAACATATGATGAGACTCAAGCTACTAGGCAAGACCCCTCTTAATAGTATGACAACCTATACTAGTATTCCAGTATCTCAACCAAGCATTGGGACCAGTAAAATACCATGAACACATCCTTAACCCTAGCTAGTCATACCTTTACCTTGCACATCCTCTTGAAGCTTGATGACACACATCTTCACTTCAACTCCGGGTTCTTGACTTGAATATCAACAACACATGATGATCTTCTTCATTTCGGGACCTTGTCTTGATGCCCATCAACACATGATGACATCTTGAATCTTGATTTGAATATCATCAACACATGATGATCTTTTTTACTTTGGTATCTTGTCTTGATGCCCATCAACTCACGATGTCATCCCAAGTCATCATCATCATGGAACTTAACCTATTTCACAAACTCATAGAAAATGTTAGTTCTACAATGTGATTATCATTAATTACCATAACATACCATTAACTCATAATTGTGGGTCAAGATAGTTCAATCTTTTCCTCTTTGGTAATTGATGACAACCATCACACTTACAAATAATTGAAATAAAAACATATGCGTATATATGAACTACACAAGTTTTATATACTCAATGATATATTTCAAAGTAGCGATCACAAACATATATGGATAAAAAAATATGTATCAATACTAATGAAACCACAAAACATAGAGTGAACCCCCTAAATGTGTGCATACACGAGTATGTAAAAAGAACATATGCACATATTCAAGTTAGACTTTTGGTGGAGTTCAACCTATATTTTGGATCCGGGGAATGCAACAAGATATAAGAAAATGGTGTCAAATGCATACCTCTTCGATTTTCATATTTTCATCCAATTTAGACTAAACAATAAGTATAAAATTAAAGTGTTAGTCTCATAAATAGATTTTTCATTACTCACCAAAATACTCCATTAACTCATAATAGTAGGTCTAGATTCAACGTGATAAAATTCGAAAAAGAAGAAGAAAGTATAGCGTGTGTGCTAGCTATACCATCAATGTGTGCTAGCTATACCATCACCCTTTAAAATTTCATGTTTAAATTGCTAAATGAGTTATAAGAAATGAGAAAGAGAAATTTATGCAACTAGTAATTTTTAAAATTTATAGTTCGTTTCTCCCAAGATAAATTAAATTTGAACTTGAAATTTTAGCGGGATGAATGCTTAGTTATTGTGTATACCTTGGGTTTCTCAAATTTTGATATCGTAGTCACTGAAGTTATGGATTGAGGAAAGATCACGATGAAGTTCCATCTTTAGGGAGTTGAAGGCGCCGATGCAACTTCTCCCGGATGTAAAAATTCGTAAGCTAAAGAGAGATTGTAATAGAGTAGCCCATGTGTTAGCTCATCAGTTTGCGAAAAGAAATGTGCATGGTGCGGTGTTCAGGGCACAAACACCGCCTTGTATAGCCAGCTACTCGTTCGTGATTGTAACATCAATATTCCTTAATTAACAAAGATATCTCTTTTCTAAAAAAAAAGGGACGGTGTATTGAACAGGTGACTTAAATTTTAGTCAACTTTTCTGTAGGATTTTGATATAATAGATACTATAAGTTTATGTGTTGTGTTTTATTGTCCTACAAAATAGAAAGAAAAAAAAATCTAAATTAGACAAAAGTAAATCTAGGTGAACCCTATAAATAAAAAAACAAAATAAAACTAAAAGTTAAAATAAAATTATGCTAAAATTGCACATCACTTGGTAATGCAATTTTAGATTTAGTATTGTGCAATTGTAGATGACTAAAGGTTGAAAAAGTTTTAGACAACTGAACATTAGCAAACTCGTTAAAAAAATGGTTTCCAAGCATTTCCGCACCAAAACACCCTTTGTCGTTGTTGTTTTTTTAGGATGGATTTACTCGTTGTTAGTAGTATTTGAAAACGTACGTCCATGCAAGTCGGCCCATTTGGGCCCGGACCACATATGCCCGTTTGACTGCTAGGCCATTTGGGTTCGGTTGGGTTCAGATGCCTTGACTCTTTGATGGGCATGCCAATCAGCCATCAAAACCAAAACGGTCTATTATCTGGGAATGGCCATCCATCATCTACATTTTCTCCCCGTTGCAGACGTATCTTTTGTGGATGATTAGATATTAGATAGTTGTATTATTTATTTATAATATAGTTATATGTGTGAATACCTGTTAAACACCGTTGCCTAATTAAGCATCGATGCTTTTATTTACTAAGCACCTGCAATTGCACATGCTTTTATCCGTCACTTGCAACTTGCTAGCCTATGCAGCATAGACAATACAACGTAACAAACAGGGAAGTTCATGAACAGGACCAGGTCACCAGAGCAAATGCCCTTGATCATCCAAATTGTTTCCAATTTACTGATATCAGCTGATATCTGTGGCAATAAGCAACTAAAAAATCCACTTTATTTTTAGTTGAATACATTTTTTTCTTTCTGCGAATCATTTTTTGGTGAATTTCTAGCTAGAAGAGGGTACGGTGGCCGGCCAGACCCAAACTCAACATGCATATATGCACACCGCCTTGTTATGCACATGGAAGGTGCATAGAGAGGAGAGCCCGCCAACTCCAAGAGGAAGGAAGAATGGATGGATGGGAGGATGCGTAGAACCTCCCCAGAGACCCTCCTCTACCGAATCCCCCCTCCAAGTGGGAATCTTTTTTATTAATTAACTTTTTTTAAAAAAATATTTTAAAATTAACCTCCCACGAATTTTATTTCTAGTTCTAACCTCTTTGATCACATCACCATCCGTGGTGTGATAAAATAACACTGTCATGCCATAGGATAAGTCCGCTAAAATAGCATTTTTTGTTACGCCACTTGTGGTGGCGTGACCAAACAAGTGACAAGAGTTTGTCCAGATACGGGCTGACGTGACAGTGTTATTTTGTTACGTCATAAATGGTGGTGTGATCAAAGAGATCACTATTAAAAATAAAGTTCGTAGATGGTTAACATTAAAATAAAATTAAAAAAGTTAATTAATATAAAAAAAATCTCCAAAAGAGGGCACACATCGAATCGCCCATCGCCGCTGCCCCAGCAGAGAAAAACTGCTAGCAAAACGGAAGTGAAAAGGACAGATGGTCTATGTCATGTGTATGATATTCATATATTTTAAAGACTACAGCTAGCCACTTATCCAAAAGGAGAAAGAGGAGAGAATATGCATAGTACGTGGACAGAAGGGGGAAAAAAGCACTATCACCCTCTTTGTTACTCTTTTCCCTCGTAAAGTCGATACGATCCTCAAACTCCAAAATACAACTTTGATTACTTATTTTTATTATAATATATCAGTAAAATCTAATAAATTTGTAATATTATGATATGAATAGCCAAATTTTTGTGACAAATCTACATTTGTGTCCAATCTAAATGTACCAGTAATTACCCTTCCTCCCCCTCTTGATTATGTAAGCTGTATTGAGGCTAACTTCTCACCAATTTTTGTTGATATACAGTGGGCAAAATTTCTTTCAATCCAGTGGACTAGTGGTCCAGGTCCAGCTATGGTGCAGTGGTGCCAACGTTTGTCTTTTACATAGATAGCTGTTAGAATTTTTTGTAATATCAAACCTTATCGATTATATATTATTAAAATAAGGTTAAAATGAGCTACCGCGTTCAATCTAAATGACTAGAAATTCCTATATTTATTGGAGAGAAAAAAATTAAGGAGAAATATCTACATAGCTTAGTTTGGTTCGCACATATTGTATTGTCACGAATTAACTATATTTAAATATGAGAATTGTTACAATTGTTTACAAAATACAACTATATTTCCGGTTATATGCACTATAGTTGTATAGCAAATACAAGTAATGTTTTAAACATAAATGCATATATTTTAGCATCTAACCGTGTAACTGTACGGTAATTTGGCTAGTTAATTTTATAAGAATCTAAAACTAAACTTCCTAAGAAGTGCTTATTGATAATATAAAAAAAAAATTAGGGGAAGACACGTAGCTCATTTGTTGATTATAACCCTAAATATTCAGGGATGCAATCAAGAAACATGAGCACACGTAGCGCCACTCAACAGTACTGCAGACCTGCTCGTAGCTGGGTGGTCTTTCATTTGCGCAACAATTTGCGGCGGTGTTTGATAAAGACCACGAATATCGACAGATGCTTGCACTATTATATAAAGTTGCAAACCCACCATAGGCTAGCTCAGGCTCTTCAGGAAGACATATATCGTGACATTTTCTCAATCGATGCGTTGAACCTTATTTACACCACACACAAGTGTGTGTGTGTGTGGTCATATATAGCTCATGCACACGAAGCATATATTTTTCTCTGAGTCTCCGTCAGGTCATGGTCATAGGAAAACTCTATCGGTGAAATTTCACTTATAACTGTTTGTTACCGGGGTTATCGGTTAGGTCCAATAGAATTTCGTACCAGATAAAAAAATTCAGATCTATCTAATTTACATCCAAATTCTAATTTTAATTCCAATTTCACGTAAATTTCATCTATTAATGATTCTATCATTGGGAGTCCAACAAAATTTCCGAAACTATATAGTTTCCCTCGTCCCAACCAAACCCAACCTCACCACAATAACAACCTAACAGAAGTAACAACCTCTACCCGTCCCGAGGAACGCTGACCTAATCTCCCGCCCCACAAAGATCGCTTCTAAAGAAACGGCAACATTGTTGATTTCCCTTCTCCATCGGTCGTCTCTCCGGCCGGTGGTTGCTCCTACATACAGTATCTGGACCATCCAAAACTAGAAATTCAGCTATCTATATAGGCGCAGAGAGAGAGAGAGAGAGAGGCATGCATGATGCGTGACCATGAAATAAAACCCTAGCTCTTCGATCCGTGATCTTTGCCTATAAATCGCACAGTATAATACTGTATCGCACCATGTAGCAACCCAAGAAAATAAGCATAGCAATAGAATGGAGAGAGAGAGAGAGAGAAGCTAATTGGTTGGGCTGAGGTTGCCATGCGAGAGGAGGAGAGAGCGGAATGCAGCCAAGGATGACTTGCCGGCCGCCGGCTGGGCGGCGTTGTCTCCGGCGAGATCGATCGATTAGCCGGCAAGTCCATCCTTGGCTACATCTTGCTCTCTTGTTATCACGCATGGCCCCCCGAACAGCATGGTATCTATCGCGCGCGTTGCGGCCTGGAAGGTACAATCGAATCAACGTACGCATGACTCCAGGAGCATAAGGAAGTGGATCCATGGGTAATTGCATGTGCCGACTGCTGTAGATTAATTATCTGTCAAATCAAGATCGTGTTCATCAGTTCAGGCATGCACGCAGAGATTATCTCAAAGCACACCGGAAGGCAAGGCAAGGCATGCATGAATGCATCCCTCTAGATGTATGTGCGGTACGTACGTGCTGCATACGGAGGAGCCCATCAATCTTTAGGCCCAGTTGAAGGCGAAGAGGAACGCGAATCGATGAAAATTCCATGAAAATCAAACATATAAATGTTTTCAAATGTTCTTAAAAAATTACCATACAAAGAGGGGTGGTGATAGTGATGGTACGTCGTCCCGTTACAACCTTCCTTCCACCTAATAAAAACCCTAACAAAAAATAAAGCTACCTCTCCAACAAACAAGTTAACTTCTAACAAATTTTATTTCGCCATTCTTGGTATCCTTAAAATTAGATATACAACGGCTGAGAAGAGCTCCACGTACGTATGTATGAACTGTTGATGGTATGCGGGCATGGGTGTGAATTGCGATCTGATGGACCCAGATGTGGACGCATGCATCATGCCTGGATGTTTCATCAGTGAGTGCCCGTGACAATTATCTGTACTTAAACGGGCTAATTAATCACACGATTAGTATATATAGTTGTACTACACGACATAGATAGATAGATAGATAGATAGAAAACAATTAGATAGCAACAAATGTCTTATATCTTTATTGGCACAACCTAGACAACAAGGCCACAAACGTTGCCATCAGCTAATAAAAAATCTATCAGTAAAGTTTTCATACTATTTTTTGTATGATTAGACTGTTACAATCAATAGATTGTCGTGTGCATTGCCTCATTTGTATACAGAGAGTAATCATAAAGGGGCGGCTGGCACCTTTAGTGCCTGTTCCCATTTACGTTTTGGCACTTCAGAATCACATAAACGAAAGAAAAGAATAATAGGACAGCGAAAGAGAATCCGAGAAAGATTTGACGCCATTTCCATCTGATACAGTGGGCAGTGCAATTGGACAAAAAAACTATTCGCATTCGAAGATGATAAGATGCTCATGCGTGGTGTAAGATTTAGACAGTAAAATCCTTATCCATATTGGAGTAGTATTAAACTTATATTGAAATAGTATTCACACCAAAGCACAAATTTTCAATTTTCTAAATGATCTACATGTATACGCACGGATAAAATATTTCTAGACTCTGTTTGGTACAATTCTGGATCCTGATTTTTTTTTCAGCTCCTAATCCTCCTTCTGTAAGAATTCACTCTACTGAGAATCTGGAGGGTCGCACAACAAAGCGTTTGGCTAGTAGGTTGGCTCTAAATACCTAGAAAGAGAGGATTAGAGGCAAAAAGACCATATTACCCTTGGTTGTATCACTCCACTTGTATTGTGTCTTACACCTTTGTATTTGTACACAATTTTTTTATTTTTCTTTTTTGCAAATTTCTCAAGATCGATTAATCAGGAGGTTTAGCATGGGACCTTGACACGATGGTGTGCATTTGATTATATCTAACTTTGAAATGTACATGCTAATCAAAGTTGATATGGTTGTAATCAATCGATCTACCCGATACCTTGAATGGTAATCAAAGGTAATGATGAACCGTTAAATCATGAATGGAACCACCGTTGAATAGACGGACAACGGCTTGAACAACACGATTTTTTTTCAAGTAAACATGCTACCTTGTCTCCCAATCTTTCTACTAAAGAACGATTCACAACATAACAAAAAAGTGTACCAAGAGTAATTGCGTGCTACTGTGTACAAGTGTTCCAAGGATAATTGAGTGCTCCAGCCATGAACAAAACTATTTTTTTTTCGCATGGTGAAAGCAAATAAAGCACAACAAAACTCAACCTTGAATGGTTATGGAAGATGATTGTTTGTTATCTAAATGGTTATGGAAGACGGATAAGGCTGAAGATGAGCTTTGGTTTAGGATTTCGAAAGCTAAGTATTTTCCTAGAGGGAATGTTCGAGACACTAATTCTATTAGAGGATCCCAATTTTGGAGAAGCATTCATAAAGTGAAGCATTTGTTCTTACGAGGGGTGATGCACAAGCTAGGAGATGGGAGATCGATCCTCTTCTGGAAAGATGTGTGGATTGATAACTACCATTTGAAAGTCAGGTTTGGTAAGCTCTTTAATATCTGTGCAAATCCTGATATATATGTAGACAAGTGTTGTGAGAATGGGGTGTGGAATATTGACATTGTCAGAAGTTTTGGGGTAGAAGAGATACATCAGTGGGGGGACTTGAAAAATATTATGGAGGGAGTTGTTTTTAATAGGGATAGGGATAGGTTGAGATGGTGTTTAGAAAATCATGGTCAATTTTTGGTCAAATCTTTATACAAATATATGTATTTTAGGGTAATTACTTGTAAGAGGTTATAGTATCTGTGGGCTAGTAGAATTCCTCTTAGGATCAAGGTTTTCTTATGGCAGGTCTGTCATAACAGAATTCAGACAACTGACCAACTCAGAGTTAGAGGTTGGAAGAGGGGGGGGGGGTTAATTCAGACAACTTACCAACTCAACCATGTTTGGAACTGCTTTAACATTTTGCTCGGAAGAGCCGAAAGGCGTCCCAAACGGATGACTTTTATCACCGGCTTTTCCTGAAGCCAGAAGCTACGTATAACGTAGGAAAGCCAGAAGCTGCCGAGAAGTAGCTTCCTGTAGCCCCCGCTCTAACTTTGCTCCTAGACTTGGGGGCTAATTACCTGCTTTTTTACCATTGAACAAAACCCCCCTCCCTTACCCCCACCCCCACCCCCACCCGATCCCTAACCCTAGCTCCCGTCCCGCTCGCCCCCGTCCTCCTCCTCCCCACGCGCCGCCGCCTCACCCCTATCCTCCTCTCCTCCTCCCACATGTGATAGACTCATTATTCATTGACTAATGATTAAACATATTTCTTATTTTAATTAACTGATAGCTGGAGTCCACATGTCTCTCTTAGGTTTTAAAATGTGTTCTTAAAATCGAGAATAGTGTGTTGTCCCACATGTCAGTGACTCATTTAATAAACACGTTTAAAATT
The DNA here is from genome assembly GCA_036346395.1 of Hsuehochloa calcarea. Taxonomy (NCBI): domain Eukaryota; kingdom Viridiplantae; phylum Streptophyta; class Magnoliopsida; order Poales; family Poaceae; genus Hsuehochloa; species Hsuehochloa calcarea. The sequence continues at coordinate 35,827,735 of CM070607.1, read as the reverse complement.
AGATTTTTGATCATCTTTTCAGCTGGTCCTACATGCCATACTCTTAGTACTCTTAATCACTATCATTTGTGTTAAACTAATCATCAACTGAGTGGGTCCCACTGGTCAAAGAGAAAGAAAGAAGCCTGGCGTGCACATGGCTGAGAAAGGGAGGAGCTTGCCGGTGGTGAGGCACGTGCGAAAAAGCTCAGGGGCGCCAGAAAATGGCTAAAGCGAGTCCATGCGATGCGATGGTGATGAGAGGCGGAGCCTCTCGGGTCTGTCATGCACTTTGCATAGGAGGCATTTCCTGAGCTAGAGGAGTGTTGCACTGGAATTAGTGAGTCCAGGCGATGCTACTGGGCCGGGCACGAGGACCTGGGATGACCAGAGGCGTGCTGACGGCATGCAACCACGGTGGCACCATGAGTGGCTAAGGGGGAATCGCACTAGGGACTCGTCCTTGGTAATTTGATGCATGCATGAGTATCAGTGGCTCACCATGACCATGAGGGTGCAGAATATGAGACCGGGGAGGCTATGGAACAGCTTGTCGACGACGAGCGGCGGCGGCACAGAGGGGGTCCACGACGGCAGCTCACCTCAGCAACGGAGGTGCTACAAGAAGTGTCGCGTTAGGTTACTATAGTGCTAAGGATGGTGTAGACGCAGGGAATCTCCCCTGAAGCTCACCGGGTTTTGAAGAAGAACAGAAATATCGGTGGCGACCGTGAATGGAGAAAATGAGAGTGAAGCTTAGATTTATTTCAAAATTGCCTACATTGAGTGAGGGATTAGCATAATGGAGTGTGGAATACCTTATGACACGATCAGTTTGGGCTCGGACTTACTAGAGCGACGGGAACACGATGGCGAGCTCGAGTGCGTGCCGGAGTTAAGGATGATGGCGAATGCGATCGAGCTACAAGACTTCTGGGGTTGCATTAAGCACAGAAGAGGAATGAGTGATGCATGAGGATCAAGATGGCACGGGCGTCATGGGTGAAGAAGCTCACTACAATGGGAATGGTGCGGAGGCGCACTCACCGGTGTCGAGAACGATGCAAATGTTCCCACAAAACCAAGGAGCTATGAAGCTCGAGTTTATGCAAAATGGAACGTGGGCAAGCTGAGGATTACTGTGCGTGCTCTAGAGCTTAAATATCTAGGTCAATCGCGCGAGAAAAATGATGAGACACCGACGGTAGTGCAAGATAGTCTCTTCGCCAATGCGGGATATAATCGCCATGAATGGGGTAGCTAGCATGGGCAGGAGCTGGCGGAGGTGACAGGGTAGCTGCGCGCAAAACAGTGGGCGACGATGGAAATCAGTGGGTGAGCAGCGGAGCTGGTGAGGAGCCTTGGTGCGGTGGCAAGCGAGGGAGAGAGCGAGGTGGGATAAAGGTTTTGACGAGTGGGGCCTACACGTTAGCCAGAAGGCGAGCACGTGCTGGCGTGGGCTAGAGTTGGTGGTGGGTTTTGGGCCAGCTCAAATGCAGCCCAAGAGTCCGGCAGGAATTCAAAAACTGTTTTTTTAATTTCCAAAGCTGTCTAAGTCTTTGTCAAATTTTTTAATGTACCAAACAAGCTCTAAAATTTATGAAATTTTTTGTGAAGGCTTATGACATATTATAGTTTCTTATGTAAATTTTTCATGAGTTTATATGCTATGTGTTTTTCTATAAAATTCCTTAAGTTGCTGTTTGAATGTGATTTCACTATTTGATTTATGCAAAAGCTCAACAATTCATGCTAAAATAGTTTTCCATGCAAAAACATGTTCATAATTATTCTCTCACTTATTTTTATTATACTTTCCTAAAATTGGAACTTTTGGGTTACCCTTTGATGGAGATTGACCTCTATATTCTATTTCTGGTATAGAAAACAAATGTGTTAACCTCTAGTCAAGTTGCTACTTTATTCCTTTCTCACCCCCCAAACCTTTGGGCGCTTGCTGGCCACATAACAACAAAGCAACTGTTCCTGAGATGCCCGCCGACCTGAAATTTGGCCCACAAATCTTGTACAAAATATGGAAATCCAGGCAGACAGCAGCCCTTGCAATATTGCACTAATAGAGGTTGATTCCTTTGTCTGAAAGATGGAATACGTACAGAGGTCAAAAGGACAACCCACCTTGCAATGTTATTCCATGTCAACTTTCTTGTGCCTATAAATACCCTTGCATGAGCTGCTGTTCTCTTCAGAAGAGTGAGCCCAAGGAGAAGAAGGTAGCTAGCTAGCTATAGATAGTAGCTCTAGCTGAGCTATGCATGGAGAGATCAATTCACTGCCAGGAGGGCCATGCATGAAGAGGCAGAGAACTGGATGCAGCCAAGGATGACTTGCCGCCCAGCCGGTAGTGTCGCCGCCGGCAGTCTGTGACATGCTGCATGGTTGCCCGGCAAGTCTGTCCTTGGCTACACCTTACTCTCTGCCCATCATGTGTTGCCCTTGCTTGGCCTGGAGCGTAATCGAGCTAGAGGTAGCCAAATTCCTACCCTTTAATTTCATGCATGTAAGTTGTTACAACATAGCTGGCTTGTAGTTGCAACTTCTTTGTATAATAGAGGTGCTTTTTTTCATCCCTAGGCAGATGTAGAGGCGTTTTTAAAAATATCTTGTAAACGCCCTCTCATGTATTGTCGTTGTGACAGTAGTGGTGTTTTTTTAAACGTCTTTATAAGATATGCGGCGTCATGTAGAGGTTGCACTACGTCTCAACAAATAAAATATAAAAAAATATGTGGACTCTTGCAAAGGTTGCAACTCAAACTCTAGACCTCATAAAAAATATTTCTCTTAGACTTGTCACACTAGCCACCTCAACCTCACAACCTTACGTGTTTAGTTATGTGTTGCAATATTTATAATTTTAACACATATCAATCACAGAAAAAAACGCATCTAGAGAGTTGCAAAGCATCTCAAAATAATATCTTTACACAACATAATTTTTGAGCGAATTAAAGAGCGTATAAAAAAACATCTCTACAAGATAAATTTTTGTGTGTGTCTTGAAAACGTCTCAAAACAGTTTCTAGCATACAAAAATTTAGGGCAATTTGTAAAGTATCTAAAAATAGCTCTAGACTATATAACTCCTTATTTTAAAGACAAAATTGAAAAATTTCCCTATTAGAGGTTTTTTTTAAGTGACATGACATGATATGCTCTTAAGTCAAGTCAAACAACCTTTACTATGTTTGGATCCTCGGCAAAAAAATTTCTAGCCTTGCTCGGCTAGGCTAATTGTTTGGAACCACCAAATTATCCTTGCTTTATAGGGCTAGGTAGCTGCAATGGGCTAGAAAATGCTTGCTCTTAGCGGACAGCCAAATTCGCTCTCTCTCTCTCTCTCTCTCTCTCTCTCTCTCCGACAAGGTTTTGTTGGGTGAGAAAAAAGTGGATGAGATCAGACTACTTCCTCCCGATATTTGTGGGCTATCTGTCAACGAATAATCTTGCCCCACAAAAGCAAAACAACCAAACAATAATCCTGGCAAGGATGACTTGGTTCAAGTAGGCTAGATTGACCATCTAAACTATAGCTCCTCTAAACGCATAATGTTTCTAGTCATGTGAAACTCTGAAAAAGCTCCAGGTTCTTATTAATTTGTATAACATAAATCCTCATGTTTGCTCCAGGTATATCCACATATCTTTCTGGCTTCACTTCTCAAGAATTTATGTGTTTGCTTTGTTCTATATATTGGACACTTTTTCATGTATTAGGGTTGAATTGACATATTCAAATGCTTTAATTAATGTACAAGCTAGTTGCAGGACTGGCTGGAGATAAACAAGACAGAAAAATATATGGAGTTTGCTTATAGAACTCATCAGGTTTCTTTTGAAACCATTAGGTTCGGTTAGAAATAAAAATATCAAAAAAAGGAAACAACACGTACGTGTGAATATTATATCTTACCATTTCCTTTTTTTCTTCTAAATATGGTCTTGTGAAACATTTGGATTTTGTGTAACCAAAAACTTAATCAGGCTGAGTTTGCAAGATATCGATTAAACAAAGAAACATGAATGAAGTCAACTTCTTTTAAAAAAAATGAATTGCTCAAGAGTCGAACAAATTAATAATCTTATTCATTTGTCATTTGAAAAATTATATCATGCTTATACCACCATCGTGTCTTCGATATACACCCTCCATTCTTTTTTACTAGATGTTCTAGAATATGTGCCGCCAAAATTTGACCATCATAAGTTTTAAACTATCTGATTGGCTATATAAAAATTATATCATTAGATTTTTTTATTAAAAAACATTTTTATAATATTATAATTTTGTTAGTACATCTTAATATAAAATCAAAAAAAGTAACGATGAAAGTCGTATACCATAGAACGCGAAATGTAAAAAAAAAGTCAAGTACCGGGGGGAGTAGCTAGGAAAAGATGAAGATTGCAGCCTTGCCTACATGCATGTATGGTGACATGGCACGGGCTCATGATTTTTTCTCTATTATTTTATTACAATCGTTTGAAATATTTTCAAATATGAATTTAGATGTCGATGTTGCCATTTTGTTTTATGGAGATGGCGCAGATGTAGATATTGATTATATTGGCAAGATTTACAGACCCACGGATATCATGGGAATATACTCATGATCTTAGAATGCTGATACCATTGGCAATAGCGTTGAGGCTTTGTCGAAAAACTTGTTTTTGATGACATTCAGGTTCTATCAGGCAGTAGGCGGTGCGACAGGCTAGGGTAGCAGCCAGACCGGCCTTGGTGGCGGTTTGGCCGGCCACCTCTGGTGGTCAGACCGGCCGTTGGGCAGGTCAAGTGGGTGGCAGTCAGGCCAGCCATGGCGGCGGTCTGACCGACCATAAAGGTGACTTTTGTGTTTAGAGCCAGACCAAAAATAGAGGGTGTAGGTAAGAGATGATTCTTCTACACTTGGTCTCGTTATTTTCAGAGTTTCAAGTCAAAAGTTCTATTCATTTTAAATTCTCGTAGAGGTTTCGGATTTCTAGGGAGAAAATTTGGCTAAGTTCATATGTTGGGCGATCAGACCGGCTATGGGGGATGGTTTGACTGATTTTGCCCTGTTCGTTGGCCAGCTTGGCGGCGATATTTGCAGGTTTGGTCAATTTCATAGGTTTCAGAGCACATGTGTTACATGATGCATGTTTTGACTAACGTGGGTCAAGTTACGAAGAAATTATTCCCATAATTGATTTCTTGGTCTATTATTGTGCAGGAGGCTTGTAGGTCAACATCGGTCAACAGTGATGTGATCGGGACTAGGCTTGGAGAGCTGAGGTCCAAAACGATCGAGGATGCCAGGTGAAGTCAATGGACTCAAGCATAGCGCAAAATGGACAAGGATGACCGAACGAGAAGTTCGATGCGACGGGTTGCATCAAGCGGCACGGGGGTCGATGCAAGTACCATGGTGGTTTCGGTGTAAGCCGATGAGAGAGACTTGCGGACATGAAGAGAGCCATTGATCAACCTATACGTGACGAAACATAGGATTGCTTCATGAAGATTGGAGAAGGATCAAGAAGGGGTATTTTGGCAACTTCACCAAAATATCATCTTGATGACCTTTGGCTAAACCGCGGCGCAAGACAGCGCAAGGAGAGGTGGTTTAGGTCAAATGAAGATAAAGATCACGAAAAACGGATTCAGAAAGCTCGGTTTGTCATCCACTTTGAGAAGCGTGCGTGAGTGTAGGTCTGTTTATGTGTGGGCTTAACGGGTGCCCATTAGGGTCTTCTCTCTCAGCATAGCCTCCACTATATAAGGGGATGTCCAGATGTGTTGTTCCTAAGTCCTTCTTAGAGAAAAACCCTAATTTGTATTTTTGATATTTTGGAGTAGTTGAAGCTAGAGTTTCTGGGATATGGATTGATTATATGCTCAAGTGTTGAGTTTTTATCCTCTATGGCAGAGTTGTTGTAAACCAACATCTATCTTAAATCAATCCAAGTAAGATTTGTCCAAGATGAGTCTCTTCTTATTCTTGCTCTCACTTTGGTGACTTTTGGGTTTGTATTGATCCTTTGGTTTCTTGCGGCGATCTTACTTGCTGTGAAATGTGGGAATGCATCTAGAATCATCTTGACCATCTCTTATCCACGAGCAAGTTTTAGTATCAAAGTTTGATTTTCTAAGGTTCATGTGCCCTCCTTCCCCCATCTATGAAATTCATGGAACATTGGGTTTGATCTTCCCGATCGTTGATTGGAATAGGTTCATAACCTTCTTGATGTGCTATGGTTGAAATTTGAGGGGATTTGGATCGCCAAATCAAAAGTTAAGTCGATTTGTGATTTTGATTTCGTTCTGATTTCATTGTTCATTGGGTTGGAGGTCAGACCACCCCTGATGAGAGGTCTGACCGCTAGGCAAACGGTCAGTCTGCCCAACCTGAGAGGTCTGACCGACCAACTCATTTGGTTTTGAGTTTTTGGTGATTTTGGTTTCTGTCATTCGGGGTTTCGATTAGATTCAATACAAGATTTCCACTAATTGAGTTAAATCCAATCAAGATGAAAAAAGAGACAGTGCTCCTATTCACCTCCGTCTAGTCGCCGTTTCGGTCCAACAAGACCTTTACAATAATTTAGTTCAAATGTTTTCATAATATTTCTTGTGAAAAAATGCTATAGACGTGGCTCCATTTTTGTTCACGTTAATGTTCTATTTTAACAATTACGTTTTAATTTATATATTACGAGTGACATACCATCAAATAAGGCTGACTACAATTCGGCATTTAAAGACTAGAATATTGAAACAGTACATGGTTGGTTAATTTATAATTTTGATCAGGGACGATCAATTGCTATGGAACACCTTGCACGCAAATTCACATGATTGCAACTTGTTTAATTTCCAGGAATAATTGACACCATTGGATTGCATCCCACCAAAAGTAATTGCAGGCATGAGCAGAGACGTTATAACTACATTTACGCCTGAAGCATCGCGAAATTGATGAATTCTTCTAAATAAATGAGTACTTTCTCTTTCTTTGTTGATAGATCCAGTGCTGAAGCAGCCAGCCAGCTAGCTAGGGCAGGCCAGTAGCTGATATTTATCCTCCTCATCACCGGCGGCGCCATGCATCCGATCCTGATCGATGTTCGGCCGGCCGGGCCGCGCCGAGAGTTGCACTGCAGCAGCGTGTCACCGGCCAGCCGTGTAGCGTGGCCGCGGCCAGCTGTATGCGCTTAATTTTGCAACCTGGTCTTGCACGCCGTACGCCAGGCACCTTGGTGGCATGCTTGCCTGCATCTCTAGCTAGGAATTGAAGACCTGGTTCACGGTTCTGGATACTCTGCGGTACTGCAGAGGTTCATCATGTGAATAATGTTTTGTGAGAGAGTACATAGTATTTTAATGTAGTACATTAGTAAAATGCTATAACAACAGTAGAAAAAAAAAATACTGAAATGATTTTTGATTGAATGGTGGAGATCGCTTCTAATGCTTATGCGTTGTAGATCCTCTGCATTGATCCTAATCACTGATTCACCAACTCCACGAACTGTGTCTTATACCATGCTGATCGTCGTTGGCAGCTAGAGTACGTATGTCACCCTGAAACTTCACTAGCTAGCAGTGACGGAGCTTGAGCAAAATCTCAAGGGGGCCTAAAGATCAAAACAAATCTAAAAGCATATTGCCCACTACTAGCTGCATGCCCTGCACGGCGCATAGACTTAGCTCTCTGGCCGTCGGTTGCGCATCTGTCGTCACCGTCGGGCCTAACCGCGGCAAGCCCACGACACACCAAGCGGTCAGCGCGTCGTTTGCTACTTTCGTGTTTCACCGCCGCACGATTGAAGTCGCTGTATTGCTGAATAGTATCGTAACTAGGGGTGTCAATCGAATTTGAATTATCCGACATCTGAATTTGGTTGGGAGCGAATATAGTTTAGATTTTTTTCCATCCGATTAACAATTTCTTTCCTATTCGTATTCGCTTGGAAAAATATGGGTACGACTATGATATGGATTTTTGCCATCCAAAATATTATTTTATCCGCACTATTTATATTCGAATTCGATAAAATGGTATACATATTTTATTACGGGATGAACATTTTTAGTTTAATATGAATTTATGTTTTTATGTGAAATAAATAAACTAGAATGATAAAATATGTTACGTATAATGTTAAAGTATTATAAAATTTTAAATTTATATTTATTTAGAAAATACGAATACGAGAAGATTCGTATTTGATCCGTTAAAACACTTAATTGGGCCGGCTTCACGTGGACTCGCCGTGAACACGCATGCACGGCGATTCGTGATGACGTCCGTACGTGCTTGACACCACAGCTAGCTGCCCCCGGCAGGCCGGTTAATTCCGGAGGTTGCTCGGCAGCCGCGATCCGGCAGGCCCGGCTAGTACGTTGTGCCGGACGGACGAGGTGAGTTGCGATGATATATATATATATATACGTTCCCAAACAGGCTGGCCATTAGGAGGTCGGTAAGTGAGGCCTGAGGGGGAGCTTTTGCATGAGTCCATCGATGGCGTCGGAGGCGGAGACGACGACAAGGCTTGTCGTTAAGAAATATTGATTGATGTCGCTCGCCATGGGTAAAAGAATCCAAAACCTGTTTTTTAACTTGTTTTTATTCACCCAGGAATCGGGATTCATCCCGTTCTGCTTAACCTGCTGACTCCGCCCATGACAATCCTGGGAAAAAGTGCTTTCCCAGATAAAATCTGACAACCTGACACGATCGCCACGGAACCACGAGTATGGATCGCATTTTACCAAGTAGTATGGATTGCATTTTACCAAGTTGTTGTTATACGAGTTTCAGAAAAAAATAAGGTTCCTCCAAAAAAGGAAAAGTATTCAGCAATAATTATTGAAAACACACGCATCCGTTGCTCCCCGTTGATTCGAACAAATTTATAGACAGCATGACAGTCTGCCGCACCCTCGTGGACATGGTATCGTACAGTCAGACATTGTTAGTTTTGATTTTTAAAAAGTATGGTTTGGATATATAAAAATAATATAGGTGTTTTTTTTATAAAAAAATATTTTTATAATTTTTTAAAATGTATAATAAGAGAATTTAAAGGCTAAGTGCACAACTTGTTGTCTTTGAAAAGAAAGAAAAAGCCCACTATTTGTGATTAAAGGGAGTAATTGCCAGAGAGGAGGACCTATGTTTATCTGCCATAATTTCATTAAACCTGAGGTTAGTATTACTAAAAAACTTGAAGTTAAAAGCATTTTGCTAGGCCTCATATTTTCTACCACTCATGTACAAATGCCTGTGATGAAATGCAATCTACGAAAGAAAGCAGATAATACTGTCGGAATAATATGTTAAGTCTACGCAAACAGTGTTCTACACTAATACTATAGAAATCGTACATATCTACTATTGAAATACACTGTAGCGATTTTAGTAGGACCCATCTAGACCGATCGTCTTGAGACTGCTGCTCTGCATCTGCTTCCCTCTCCCGCTTCCTGCTCGCGTTCTCCGCCGAGTATAAACGGCACGCACATTTTCAGTCGCGAATTTTTTTTTTTCTTGGCCTTCTCCTACGAGCGCCTTACACTCACTCCACATTTCTCACAAATCCTGCATATCTGCTTGCGTTTTTCTTGGTTCCTGGCAGTTCCTTGGATCGGCCTCGCCGCCTAATCCAAACCAGGTACGAGCATGCCCCTCGCATTTCTTGTGAAAAATTAACTCGCATTGTGATGTTTGCTGGGTTCTTGGGGATGAGGCCGGGCTAATTCTTGATCTTTGGGGTTGAAATTTGGGTGGATTTTGATGAGCTTTGGTGTTTTGGGGGTATAAAGTTGCGATCTTTAGGTGGATGGGTTCTTGATGCCATGTTCATCCTCTAGTCTCATTTTTTTTCGCCACGGGAAAATTGGGGAAAGAAACGTGTGCAAAAATGCGTGGTTTCTGATCCCTTGGACCGAATTTATGGTTCTTTACGCACACAATTAAGGAGTCCTGTTACACGAGAGGGCGGAGGAACGACGAAGTAAACAAGATCAATCGCAGAGAGACACGAGATTTAACGTGGAAAACCCTCCCAATGCGAGAGGAAAAACCACGGCCACCAAAGAACAATCTTCACTATATCGGTGAGGTTTACAGCAGGGATTTACAACTCGATGTCTTGTCCCAAACGGCGGCTTATGGAATAAATAGAGTGGAAACCCTAAGTCGACTAGGATCCATAAGCCTCGCCACGCTTCCGTGTCGCCTAATTGATATAGAATTTGGATCACAAATCAACAAGTCCTGGTATTGTAAACATGTAAATTTCCAAATTTTAGATCGAACCCGTTTGATATTCCATCCAATCCAACGATTTGTTCGATTAGAAGACAAAAAAAGATCTTTTTCCATGAAAATATTATCATCGTATATATGATTTGGAACGATCTTTCCAGTAACAAAACAAAACATGCAGTGGTGGCTCATGAGCACATCATAGTTACCAGAAGGATTCTACATGCATATGTGATCGACCAATGTATATAGAAACATGGCCGCCTTCACCTTGTGCAACCTACCAGCCGCAAGAATTGGTCTTTCGTCGGTGGTTGCCTTGTGATAATCTCGTTTGGTTGAGCCGCTTTTAGATACTTGGGTGTTTGGCTAGGTGCATTTTTCTTAATCAGGTTGCAAATGGGTATGATATTGCGTTCCAGAGCACATGAGATGAAATGTGAGAAGACCACTATTGGATAACATAATTTATCTAACTTCAATATGGTTTACCAAACAGAGTAATAGATTCTTCAGAATTTGTTCTTCACAGCAGCTTTAAAAGTAAGCAAAGCACAACACAGCACAACAACCACACGAGCCTTAGTCCACGTCTCTGGAAGTATCAGCCGCGACTTGCACACAGCTCCGACGAGCTGATTCATATTCTTGTTTCTCTATGTAATATTTGTCTTGTACGGCAGCCCACATAGTTTGACAAAAAGCTATGAAGTGAGGTGACAAAAAGCTATAAAAGATAAATCCAAAGTTCGAGCTTGAAGATGTTGTCGAAGCATGCAACTCTTGAAACTGACAGGAATAGAGAGATGTTAAATCAAGCCGATGAAGAGAGATAGAGACGATGATCTGAACGGATCCGCCCACCCAAGAAGGGAGGTGGCGGTGTCGAATCGGCGCACGACAAAAACAAAGATGAAGAGACAAATGATGACAACGACAAAGAAGGCCATTGATCAAGAGTCGTAATGATGCAAAGATGTGTAGCAAGATAGCTACAAGAGAGGATCAAGAGGGCAAAGTCGTATCAGCAACGATAATGATGGGGGTGACCGCACTCGATCCGATGGACGGACTGTGGCAACCCGAAAAGGTTGAAGCAATCGACTGTTCAGCAAAGGATATGATGGACTGGCAACGCTTCGACGAACTCAAAGAGAGATGCAACGGATTTGGATGGACTCGATGGAAATCAAAGGAAAGTAGACTTAAGATACTAGCACCAGCATAAGCTTAGTATACTAACAACAGCAGTGATTACACATCTCCAAATAGCAAGCAGCGACTTGCCGCAGCTCGCAACACACAACAGCCTACTTGTACGGTCCAAAAAGAGCAACCAAGAACCACCCCCAAGAAATGTAACATCCCAATTTTCTGAGTTTCAAAAATCTTTTGACTAGTTTAGTCCCTTGGAAAAATTCACTGAATTTTATTTGAATTTGATCAAGCTTAAATGAGACTTTCAAATGTCAAAACAATTTAATGTCTGAACATCAATTAACTCCAAAAATATTTTCTAGATTTTTCTGGAATTTTTCCGAACTCATTTGCTATTTTTTAATTTGCCATTTGGATTTTCTGGTATGTCTAAATTACAAAACTGATTTAAATCTCAAGAAATCTTTCAGGCTGAATTTCTTTCGCCCCAGCCCATTTCTCATCTCTCCGGCCCAGTCCATCCAACCCATCCGTGCGCGCCGTAGCCCACCTTTGCGCCCGCCTCGCCATCACTGATGGGTGGGTCCCACCTGTCAGGTGTCCCTGTCGTCCTCAACACGGACTCCCCTCTCTCCTTTGTCGTGCCGCCGCCATAGCCGCTCTGGACTCTGCCTCTTGAGGCTATTTAAAGCCCCAAGAGCCTTCATTTTCTGCACCCCGAGCCGCACCTCACCTTTTGCCCTAGCCGCCTTCGCCCGAGTCGCCGCCAAGCGTCGTAGTTGTCGTCTTCTTTCTCATCTCCGACCGAACGATTCTGTCTTCGTCGCCGCCGTTCCGGTGAGCCCTTCGTCCTTGGTCACCACCTTGGGATCGCCTCGACGACTGCATCTTAGAGCTGCCCTCGCCCTCGCTGGAGCACCACCCTAGCCCCATCGCCGTCGAGCTCGAGCTCTAGCCGCCGCTTCGACCTTGCCACTGTCCATCACCGTCCACCTCATGCCGCCGCGTGAACCCCATTAGGTTCCCTGTCACACCATCTACCCGAGGCACACCTGCGCATGCTTCGCCGTAGCCCAAAACGTCGACGACTGTTGGACCCCGAGTCTCGCCCCCATCAAGTTGATGTGGAGGCCAAGTGTCGGCCATGTGCCCGCCACGTCAGCACCACGTCGACCTTATGCACATGTGTCCGCCACGTCAACGTCGCATCGGCAACCAACCGCAAACATGTCAGAATCAGTCCACGTGGACTTGGTTCACGATAGACCCACCCACTAACATGTGGACTCAACATGTCAGGCCCATAAGCCATAGACCCATAAACCAGAGTCGTGGACTTGGTCCATAGACCAAGGGTCCCACCTGTTAACCTCTATTCCCTATTTTCTAGATTTTCTTTTAATCCCGAAATTCATTGCTGACGTCATGCTGACGCAATATTTTAGAATTTCCTTTAGAAAGAAAATTCTAAAAATTCAAAATAGTGTTTTCTTTCTCTTTTTCTTAGATTTAAAACTTCTGAGAGTCTGTTCTTCCTCATACGAACTCCGATTGAACACATTCAGGTTTCTAAATTCATCTAAATTCAAGCTCTACCTTCATGAGATTTTTGTTTAATTTTTGGAGTTTATTTGTTACTCTATTTTGTATTTATTTGGTTTTTTATTTTTGTTTGCGAGTAGACATTGATATTTTGGGAGCATTTGAGGAAGGAGAAATTGATCAAGCTCAAGACCAGTACCAAGACTTGTTTCAAGGCAAATTGTACCTTTGACCATGTTGAACCCAGTTTTCCTAAATTACTTTGATTCAAATTATTACATGATACTTTAATTATTTAATTCTTTAAATGTTTTGGGATTAGTTATATACCCATTTGATTATATCCACATTGCCTATTGTATAAACATGATCTTTTGTCACCCTAGCTTGGTTAATTATTAGTTGATATTACCTTAACACCAACGTGGGTTGGTTAGATATGAATAGTCTGCTTAGCTATGCAATGAGTTATTGATATCATTTTGAGTTGCAAAATTTAAACTTGATTAAGTGATTATAGAACTTTGTGTAAAAATTGTGTGCTATGTGTTGTTATTTGTTGATGGCATGTGTTGCACTAAACCAACAGGGTGGTAAAAGATTTAGACGGAGGCGAGTGGAAAGAATTGTGATATGGTGGAACTGTGTGCTTGAGAAAATATGAATGTGATAGTTGGTAATAATTGACAGTCTCGCCTTGGTCAATTGAGGATTTAACTTTGTGCGTTATTGAACTAGGCCATAACTGTACGACCACATGTCTAGTATGGGACATACCTAACTTAGTAAGCTACAAAATCTTGGCATTGACTACTCAGGCATGTATGTTAGACTGTGTGCTGGGGTGGAGGTGTGCACTACTATGTCGGGTCACACTTATGAGCGGTTCACCGTCTCTAGGTCCAACGATGTGCGTCGGACCAAAGCACTTCGTCAAGGTTGGTACGACGGTAAAACACATCAGAATGGTCAATTGTCAGGGTGAAGTTTCAGAAAAGTTTTGTTATGATTGATGCTAGCTACACTGATTATATCTTGTGGGTAAAGTGTACAAACCTCTGCAGAGTGTCAATAAATATATTCGAATAGCTGCTAGGGTGGAAATCGAGCCAGGTAGTCGTCTTACTGACCTTTTCTCAAAATTGACATAGTTTGATTTCATATCATTTTATTTATAGTTTGAAAGTATTTTTAAAACTGAGCTAATGAGCCAAGCCAAAGTGAAATCCAATTTCATTCGAAATTGACTCATTTCAATGTTTAACAAAATAACGAGTCTATTTGGAGCAATTTTGAATCGAGCCAATGAGCTCCACTAACGAGCTTTTTCCACCCCTAATAGCCGCGTCCGCGGTCATGGACATGCTCGGGGATTTCACACGAGGGTAGATTTTCATAAGACATTTGGGAAAAGACATTTGTGTGATTTAAACTCATATGGTTGTGTGAAAGAATTGGATTAGGCTTTATGTCTTTGTGAAAATAATGTTAGACTATTATTGTTTATTCGTTTTAAATTTCGCTTCAATCTATTACTTTTATTTAATTGCAAATGTTGCCTTATTACAAAATAACCATAGAAGCCATTTTCTTTGGAATAATCCATAATCTATAATTGCATTCTGTGGTACAACTTGTTGAGTACTCGGGGTACTCATTCTTGCTGCAATCATTCAGCTGAAGTGGATGAGTCTTCGCCTGCTTTCGAGGAGGAGTTTTACGAGGATGGTGATCGTTAGGTCTTGATCCCAGTCGGTTGCCTGTGGCAAGTCGATGAGTTTTCGTTGAATTTGCTTTCGTTCCACTGCTGTTTCTTTATTTAGTGGCAGCCCTGCGTGGCTTAATAAATGTAAATTCGATCATAAGGTCGCAACTGTTATTTATTAATTAAATTAGTCATTTATTTTTATATTCGTCTTATGTGGAATGATATTCATCTATGTTGATACTGTGTGCACTAGCATGATTCTGGACTAGTACGTTATACACAGAGGGTCCAGATTTGCATATTTGGGTCCCGACAAGAAACCATCAGCAACAAGGGTTGTTATCCAATGATACAAAGAAGTGGAGGTGCGCAAGCGAGGAAGAAACACCCACAACAAAGGAGCATGGAATTGTGGGTGGCTTCTGCTACCAAAAAGATATGAGACCACGGAGGTGGGAGAGGGTGTTGATGAAGTGGTGGCTGGAATAGAGGGAGCTGGAGGCGTAGCAGCTATAGATGAGGAAGCGGGAGATGGCCAGTGGTGATGAAGATGAACTGAATCCAACCGGGATCGAGGTAAACAGCGACGGATGTCGCTGGATCCAACGCAGAAGACGAGTTGTAGGGCTCTTGGCTAGCAATGACGACGTGCACAGGAGGAGCCACCAGCACTCCGTGGTGGTCTGGCTATGGCAACAGAGGGAGCTGCGTGCGACCTCGACGCCGGCGGGGTTGAAGGGCGGCTTAGGGTGGCAGCGTGGTGGTCGGGCGGAGTAGAGCACCTGGAGTTGGCAGCCACGGGGTATCCCGGGGTGGCGGTGCGATGGTTGGACGGAGAAGAGGACGATGGCCAGCTGCGGCGGCCCATCGGTGGAGACAGGGACGAAGAGGCCGAAGCCGCTGTGTGCGGCGGCGAAGAGGCGAGCGGCGATCGTAGAAGTTTCGCCCTATGGCGCCGGGCACCACACGCCAGAGGAGGCTCATCGGGATGGTGGCTGCAAAACAGGCGACGAAGCAAAGCCGGCAGAGGTGGAGGCGGTCACGATCAGATGCGGTGTCGACGGAGGCGTGGACGGCTGGATCCGGCGGTGACGGGGTTGAGGATGGTGGTGTTGACCTCGATCTTGGCGAGGTCGGTGGCGGCGTGTGGGAATCGGCAATCATGACGCTACGGAGGGCCGTCCCGTCCTGCACGTCCGCGATCGCGGGAGAATCGCATGGCCATGGCGGCGGCGGAGGTGAGGGTAATGAGACCGAGGCGTTGGGCGAGGAGGACGTCGGCGGGGGCGATGGATCCGGGCTCGATCCACCGGATCCTGTCTCCCACTGTCACACCAGTGGATGGATCGAGCCAAAGATGGCGACTAAGCGGCGGCGGCGACGGATCTGGCGACGAGCGAGGTGGAGATAGCCAACACGGAGGGCGGCCGCGCGAGGGAATGGCGAGGTGGAGCTGGCGGCCGGGTGGGTCTCGGCTGACCCGATCCAGTGGTGATGAGGCCGTCTCTCGCGCTCGCCACCGTGCACTGTGTAGAACAACACCGAGAGGAAGGAGGCCAAAGCGCCGAGCCCTGCTGCCTCTTTCGCGATGTTGGTGAGGAACAACACAACCACAGGACGTCGTGGATGGCGAGCTCGGGGATCTCCTCTACCAGCAGCGGAAGGATGAGGCCGGCGATGATGGGGAGATGGTGATCTAGGCCGCCCAGAAGATGGAGACTTTCTCCGAATATGAGGGGGATCTCCTCCCTTTTGGGGCGTTGTGGACTTGGGAATCTTGTGGATGGCGCAGAAGGACTGAGGACTGAGGAGCAGTGATTGCTAGCGAGGGGAGAGGACGAATGGCTCTGCTGCTTGAAGAAAGAGGAAAATCGACTGCTTGCTCCTTGCTACTGCCGCTACTTACACGAAGAAACTAACAATATGTTAAAAGATAAAGACGATATTGGGTGCTGCTCTCGGGAGCGGAGATTGCTCCTCCCGGCTGTAGGAGCGGTGGAAGAAGATGTGGAGGCTAGAGTTTGGATCTAGGCTCTGATACCATGTTAGATTTTGGAAGAGAAGAGAGGAACAAGGGCTGAATTGTTTGTTCTATTGCAAGAGCCCAAGGAATAATATATAGTGTATAAGAGAGAAACCCTAAACTAGAAACCCTAGATTGGACTACAATTTCATAACTACCTCTAAAACTTACATAACTATTACACTTCTACCACACATTACACTACTACCCTTAACCGTCATGTCTCAAAAACCAAGCTTAATTAGCATTTCTTCTTTCTGTTGTTATTGTGCAGAAGCACTTGAGCAGCAGACGGTTACTTGTTTCCATTATCTTACGGTTGAAGTTGTCCTAAGATATTTTCTAACCCAGGTAAATTCTGAGAGCAATGAAGGTGGGAACTTTACTGCAAGAGGCAGAAAAGAATGAAGTGGCATCAGCTATTGCCATCCGGCGTCAAGGATATGAAGGGTGTTCCATTGCCTCGTGCAAGAGCAGCTTCAAGAAGACGCATATGGATATCAGTGGCAGTAGCTTTCATTGTCATCACCGTACTCTGGGCTTATTTCTACCCGCCCCGGGATTATACTTATCCTGTTAGGGACTGGTTTCCTTCAGAACCAGCCCGAGAACTAACTGATGAGGAGACTGCCGCACGTGTTGTCTTCAGACAGATCCTGTCGACGCCACCTTTTCCATCCAGGAACTCGAAAATTGCCTTCATGTTCTTGACTCCGGGCAAATTGCCATTTGAAAAACTATGGGAGTTGTTCTTTAAGGTACCCCATGTCCCCCCCCCCTCTTTTGTGCATTCATGCATAGTTACTGAGTACTGAGTACCATGGATCGAAATCTCGGTACCGGATGAAATCCCGGCCCGGGGGCGGTAACGGTAACCGGCCGGTTACCGGAAATTTCAAAAAAAACCGGGGTGAATTTAAATTTTGAAATTTTGAACTCCAAATTTTACCGGCCGGTAACCGGTCGAACCGGGGAAAAACCGGAAAAACCGGAATTTGGGGAAAATGGTAATTATGAAATTTAAATTTAGAATAATGCAAATATTAATGGGAAAATGTTTCAAGATGTACATAAAAAGTCATCCTTGGTTGTTCACTCTCCAGAGCAGTCCTCTCGTCCGAGTATTCTAAAGCATGTAACACAATAAAAATATAAGTTAATGATAATGAGCGATAGCTTGACTAGCATACAAAAACAATAATGTGAAGTAATTCATACCAATACATTGTCGAGAAACGCGAAGGTTGTGCAATGTAGTCGTTATCATAGATTATAAGTCCTTCAAATTGTGCTAGGTGAGCCTTGTATTGATCCCAAGTGTGTGTTTCGTGTGCATATTGTAACCAATGATTGTAAAGTTGTTGGTAATATGTGGGTTCGACCCACCGTAAAGCGTTCGGCATTGGTATTGAAGGACACAAGGCCGTAATGGAAACTAGGATCGGAAGAGACGTCAGACAAATGAGAATCATCTCCGAAGGCAATAGATTGACATCTCGGCGTCCATAAGTCCGAGTGGATCTTGAGCTAGCATGCGATTCATAGGAAGAAGAGTCATGTGGCTGAGATTGATCTTTTTGGCGACCCTTACCCCTCGTGTAGGTATTATGAAATTGTTTTGAAGCATGACAACCATGGTCTTCATCCTGAGTAGCATGCGTGAAGTTTTGCTCGCATGTGAATTCCAATGGTTGGTCTTGCCTGCATCATGAGCGAGCCCCACCATCGCACCATCATCGGACGACGGAGAGCTACTATCACGGACTCTTGGTGCTGGACTTCATCAGATGGCGGACTTTCTGTTTCTTCGTCGCTTGCCACAATATCCTCCTCAATGGCCTTTTTCTTCTTCCTGTCAGGCACTTGTTTCCCTGTTTGTGTAAGTGAGGCAAAGTCTTCAGCCAATTTTTCAGTTGGTTGGCTACAATATTTCCTTTTCCCAAGATGACTCTTGCCAATATTTTTCTTTGCCTTTGCTTCAATGGTTCATCATCTAGTACTTTATTCAATTCCTTTCGGGGGATAGCATCAACTACAACTGTAGATGGCATGGGGCTCACCTTCCTCGTCTAGTAGGGGCTCTGATTGTATCATGGAGCTATCAAGCCACTCGTGGATTGGGTTCTCTCGTAAATGCAGTGGCATTGATTAGATCGCCAAAAGTATCTACATCCCTATCTTCATTTCTAGTCTCATGCTCTTGCAATCGTAGCCTCAGATTGTAGTGGACATACACGAGTTTATGTAATTTCTTGTATCCAAGACGGTTCCTCAATTGTGTATGTACCAATGCAAATGTGCTCCAATTTCGTTCACATCCTTTCGGACGAAACACATCGCGAGACAATCCATAAGGCATATTTTGTTAATGTCGGTGTCTGCGCTCCAAACGTCATCCACCATGTAGCTACAAGTAACATAAAATTTGTGTTAAACTAATAGTGATGGGTCATTTTCCATGTATATGTAAGTTCGTAACAACCTACCTGCAGAATGACGATTAGCACTCATGTGAGCCTCATTGGAAGCAAATAAACCTAAATCGACACGGTATTGTTCTAGCTCGCCTAGAGCCTACACTGCGTCCTCGGGTGTATCGGCTAGTCTTTGAATCGCCATTGTTAGGGAAGCGACGAGGGCTGGATTCTTCCCCACATTATAGAAGCGGCTCTGCGGGTTCAGCAACGATGCTGTGCAAACAAACACACTTAGAGAGTTAAAAAAAAATACAACAAATATGAGATATTTATTTGGATTTAGGAAACTATGAACTTCCTGGAACTATGTACGTGCGGTCCTTCATCATTGCAATTCTCCTATTAACAATCTTTATGACACGACAATAAGTGGCATCTTCTTCTTTCAGTACGTCTTGAAGTTCGAAATTGAGTTCGTACGTCTTTCCAACCATTCACATCGCATTGCGGGTTTCTGTTGGTCGACATATCTGAGTAGTCGGTAAATTGGTTCTACCAATTTTATGACCCAATCCATACTCGACCACCATTGTCTACTTGTGAAGCAGGAATACATGTATTCTCCTTCCTCGGTCGTGCTCAAATGGTTGGAGCTCCATACATCTGACACCATCCACTTCGTGAACTTTGCTTTTCTATCCCTAAAACTTTTCAAGAAAATGAATGTGGTTCCAAACCTTGTGGCGTTTGGATGAACTATCTCCTCCAATTTGTTGGCGCATTTCATTATGGAGGCGATCGTGGTTGTATAGGGCAAACAAATCCTCTTAGCCGCCTTGACAACCGTGCATCAACCTCCTCGAATCGACCAATATCCTTCAACATGAGGTTGACGGTGTGCTGTTGCACATGGTGCGCGAGACTAAAGTTGGGTACTCTTCAATTACAGTTGGCATGCTTTCTTATAGTTCGCACCATTGTCAGTCACAATCTGCATGACATGTTTAACTCCAACTTCTTCCACAACTCTACGAATCTCACGATACAAAAAGTCAGCATTTTGTATGTCACCAGTTGCATTCACTGACTTATGGAAAAACATTCTTCCATTGCAGTACAACATAAAGTTAATGATACTCATTTGTGTAGGCCCAGTCCAAGAATCACACATAATAGAGACTCCATATATATCCATCTTCTTTGAAGCGTGATCGTACTCCTTGACCTCTTGTTCGTTGGCATCAAGATATGTCCCATCGATTTCATGCCCTCTTGGTGACGGAACCCCTTGGCCAAGTTCTTGTGTCTCTTTGATGGCGGCACGAAAATAAGGACACTCAGCCTTAACTCCAGCAATGTCATTGTTAAGTTGTATGCACTAACCAATTCACCCAAAAGCTTAAGCTTTTGGGTGAATTGGTTAGTGCATGTAACTTAACATGGTATCAGAGCCAAGAGGTCTTGAGTTCAAGACCGGTTGGTGCAATTAAAAAATACAATTAAACATGTAGGCTCCTTTAGACCTAAGACGTGGAATAGAAGTGGGTTGCAATTATTATTTTTAATTGCACCAACCGGGTCTTGAACTCAAGACCTCTTGGCTCTGATACCATGTTAAGTTGTATGCACTAACCAATTCACCCAAAAGCTTAAGCTTTTGGGTGAATTGGTTAGTGCATGTAACTTAACAGTCATTACTATGGAACCACTTTGACCAAATTTTCCCAAGTTTTGACTTTGCTTCTCCGCAAAGTGTTGTATCAATGCGGGGTTGGACGGGTGCCCGACTGCGCAAAATATCAGGATCAACTCTCATGGACTGTGACCTGCCAAACATCCTTGAAAAAGCATTGCTTCCTGTACCACTACCTCTGCCACTTCCACTTCCCTTTCCACTCCCACTTCCCGTACCACTTCCACTACCACCACCATGTTCAAACGTCGCACCCCTGGCTCTAGCTCTTTGTTGCATCTGATGTAACTCTACCGACTCCCGACGAGCCCATTCCATTTGCATTTCCTCGTTATCATCAAAGGCATCTTCATATGAAGGACCACGAGCTACAGGCTCTCTTGCGGCTTCCTCCATTCGCAGTCGTTCATCTTTAAGAGATTTCTTTCTTGCCTTCGCTTCTTCAAGACTTGCCAGCATGAGCCTTCGGACTTCCGCCGGAACCCCATTGCAAGCAACAACATCTCCGTGTCTCCCGGCAAGATGTTGTTTTAGGCGGGTGACACCTCCGCCTGATTTTGTTAGATTAAAATATCTGCACTTCCAACCAGCACCTCCTAGTCTCTCTCCATGGTCCCAAACATTGATGGATTTAGAAGCCATCACCTACAATAATCCATACAAGATGAAAATTGTTAGTGCATCTTGCGTCATGTCCTCACCTCCTACTCTAGGTTCTGGTTTGCTATTATGTTTTTGTAGTACATTTTATCCATACTTTACAAAGAACAAATGAATGAACTAACAATGAACTCAAAAACTCCACAAGTAGAAGAAAAAAGTTTCAAACCTGCTGCTCCTGCTTGCTTGTGCTTGTGCTTGTGCTGCTGCTACTGGGTGTGTGGAACCAAGTTAATGGAGGGAGAGGGAGGGAGGCTTGCTGCCCTGGTTGTGCAAATGAATTAATGGAGGGAGAGAGGAAGGGAAGAAGAGGCAATCAGGGAGCAAGAATGAAGACAAACTGAAGTGGGGAGCAGCCAAAGGAATAAAGGTGCATTGGGGGGGCCTGCTGCACATGCAAAGGAATCAAAAGAATCAAAAAAAAAAAAATCGGCCGGTTTTTTTTCTACCGGACCGAACCGGTATACCGGTTACCGGCCGGTAACCGCCGGTTACCGGCCGGGTTTTCTAACTCTGGTACTGACTCTGTATATGGTATTTTTGTTTTGAGCAAAGACTCTGTGTATGATACCATTAATTTTGTTACAGGTTTGTTATTCCTAGTTTACTTCCTGAGGGATTATAAGAAGGGAATAAAAGAAAAAAATTAAGGCTCTTCCATCTAAAGTAGAAATGGTTATTCTGCAGTCATAACTCATAAGTCATAACCAAGATAGAGAAGTGGATCAGTTGGTCTTTCATTAAGGCACATATACCATTCTCTTTGAAGTGTTCTTTGTTTAACTAATAGTATAATCTGGGGAATCATCATGCAAGATGAAAAGAAAGAGGGGTCTAGGATTTATCCCAAGTTCCCATAATATTAAACCATAGTTATACCTTGTTACTCGACCTTCTTTGTTTTCTTTTTGTGGGTGCCAAACTGCCAATGTACCATTTGAATTCTTTGATGTAAATTAATTAGGACCATGTAATCCATCTTAGTTCAATTTCTCTGTTACATGTCATTTTCAATATCTCTGCAGGGCCATGAGGGTAGATAGTAGATACACTATATATGTTCATGCTTCACGTGAGAAACCCGAACATGTCAGTCCTATATTTGTTGACCGAGACGTACACGGTGATAAGGTATTGCTACTATAAGAATGAAGTCTTGATGAATTTGTAAGGCTTCAGGCATGTGCATTTATGAGGTGGTAAGATGCAAAGCTGTTTAAATTTACTTAAATTGTGTTATGTGGTTGACAAGGTTCTCTCTATTTTCCTGGAGGATGCATTTTGACCTATGATCTAGCTTTATAGCTCCTATCTGTAGTGCCCTATACAATCTAACACTGAAATCTCTCTAAGCTTGTAAGGTCCTAACATGCTAAACTTTTTTTGAAATCGTGTCCTGAATTCAAGTAATAGACAAAATGGGTCCTTTTTGCCTGTGATTGCTATACAAGGCTGGAGTACTTGAGCACTATTAGTATTTCCTGTGAAATTTAGCCATGACTTAGTTACTCGAATACAGGAATACACAATTGAAGAGGAAACTATGGCCTTAGAACATGTAAACATTTATCCTGGTTAAAACATAGAGTTAATTATTCAATAGTTTTCTCAGTGATTAGTCAACAGATACGATGGATGCAGCTGGGTAAAGGGCAGACTAACAGATAGGGAGTGCATTTGAATTAATCCTACATGTTCAATGATACCACTGAGGAGTTTAATTAAGTAGTAAATTAACTGACAGTGTTATCGGAGAGCTGTTAAGTTTCGACCATTGGTGTCAACAACACAGTAATTTCTTGCGCCAACATGTCTGTTTGAATTGAAACTAAAAAACACAACTAGCAGCTGGTTTCTGAAGTGGATTCTAATACCTGCAGATGATCCAATTATATAAATTTAGTTTGATCTAAATGATATAATTTTATAAACAACGGTCTAGAGAAATGGAGTATAATTGTTACATATTTATCATACTATACAAACACTAATATTTGTAAATTCCTTGCAGGTAGGATGGGGTATGATTTTGATGGTTGATGCAGAGAGGAAGTTGTTGGCAAAGGCCCTAGAAGACATAGACAACCAATGTTTTGTCTTACTTTCTGACAGGTGATCCACAAATTCCAAATTAGTCCAATCCCATATTCTTGCATAATAAAGTCTCTCAGTGCTTAACTATTCCCTGAACTACGATGGCAGCTGTGTTCCTCTTCACAATTTTGACTATGTGTATGACTTTCTGATGGGATCAAGACACAGTTTTCTTGACTGGTGAGTTAACGTTCTGTCTTAAGTATGTTGCCTTGGTTCATATACATTAGGCCACTAGCCAGACCGTTGCATCGAATTTTTATGCCTTCACTCAAACTTTGCGTTTTGCGATTCTCATATAATCAACTTTTTGACAGTTATGATTTTTTAATCCTGCTTCCATTCTTGTTTATGTCCTTGGCCAGCTTTGATGATCCTGGGCCACATGGAGTTTTTAGATACTAAAAAAATATGCTACCTGAGGTTTGAGAGACTGAATTCAGGAAGGGTTCGCAGGCGAGTATCATGTTCTCTTGCAAGTTTCAAACTTTGGATTATGAATCAATCGATGGACTATAAAGCATAACTTTTAATTGATAAGAATCATTGCTGTTTCAAATAATGATCCCCAATTTTAGTTTCAACTTAAAAGACATTTTTATGTTATACATTTTTCAAATGCACTGAATGCATGAAGTGTGTTTGAACTGTTTCCAACACAGTTTCTGAACATTACAGTGGTTCACAATCAAGCGGCAACATGCAATGGTGGTGATTGCAGATAGTCTTTATTATAAAAAATTCAGGCATTACTGCAAGGTAATCAAATCCATCTTTTGGTACTCTGCACTGCATAGGGTGTAGACTGTAGACATCAGCAGTACCTTTGGAGTTCATTAATCATGTTCTTTCATAAAGTTGGTCTGTAGGACTCAGAGAATGCACTTCATTCTAGCTCGCAGTTCACTTTTAGGTCCACTAAGTTACCATTTCTCTGAAAATTCAAGATTCTGTACACTGTTATTCTTGCACATGGTTTGCTAGTTTGATGTCTGCGGATTAATAAATGTCATGATTGAACAATATTCTCATATAACATTTGCCTTCCTTTTTTTATATCAAATTAAGAAGATTTTCTACATTTTGCATGCTGTGTCTATCTGCAGAAGGTGCTCAATCTGAAAAACTGCTATGCCTTGTATAGGTCCTAAAGTTGTTTTTTCCTAATCCATCGCTCCATTCATTCTGTTCTGTTTATAGCACTGTTCTCTGATTAGTGATTTGTTCGGTACTAACATATCTGATTGTACTTTATGCTCTCTTTGCAGCCAGGAATGGAAGAGGGTCGCTATTGCTATGCAGATGAGCATTACACAATGTCATTTTCTATTTTGAAATCTGTCATTATCGTTAATATCTGCTAAATTCAAGAGCTCCCACTTATATCAACCAGATGATGGATCCTGCTGGAATTGCTAATTGGTCTGTGACTTTTGTTGATTGGTCTGAAGGAAAGTGGCATCCTAGATCTTTCCTTCCGAGCTAAGGATGTATCTTATGAATGCCTGAAGAATACGACAGTATGTTTACTTTTATTTTGGGCCATCTTAATGTGCTTTCAGCTAGCTGAACTTTTACCTTTTCTTTTCATGGGGTTCCTTTAACTTCAGTCTCGCTGCAGTCCATTGACGTGAGCTACCATGTCACAAGTGATGAAAAGGTCCCTTCTCCCTCTCTTAGTTTACCCTTAATGTACCCCAATGTGCTTTGCTAACTGTTTTACCAATAATATCACTGTGTACTTAGTGAGTTCATGATCACATTAAATCAGAGCTCTCTCTCTCTCTCTCTCTCTGCGCGCGCGCGCGCTGAGAAAATTTGGTTTCATGTGCAAAATCACACTTACAATTTTACTTCTAATTTATCAACCATTTCACCTGGTACTTAAGAGTTTATGATGCACGCTAAATTAGAGTAGATGGTAATGCCATTGCCATTGTACAATCTACGCAGAAAACTATGATTGGCATGGTAAAATACTACACATCATATTCTTTTTACATCATACATCATTTATATTTTGTTCACATAGTGTTTGGTCTTAAAGAAAGTTAGACTATGTCTTCTTGCACCATCATCCAATCGTCCTAACTCTCCAAACCCATATATATACATCGCTGATACGTATAATCATCAAACTACAGGGCAAAAAATACTAAACATTATGCACCGTTTTTTGCTTTGCAGAAAGAGCTCTTGCAGAGGCCTTGCGTGTGGAATTGCGGCCTCTCTTGACTAAGTACTTTGGGAGGTGTTAATGATGAGCTGGTTGG
The DNA here is from genome assembly GCA_036346395.1 of Hsuehochloa calcarea. Taxonomy (NCBI): domain Eukaryota; kingdom Viridiplantae; phylum Streptophyta; class Magnoliopsida; order Poales; family Poaceae; genus Hsuehochloa; species Hsuehochloa calcarea. The sequence continues at coordinate 35,801,911 of CM070607.1, read as the reverse complement.
TGAGTGTTTAAAAAAAATGGTGTTGTGATAGGAGGGGAGCATTAGTAGATCGGCTATAAGCTGGCTAATGTATCTTTCTCTTCGTGGGTTGCGGCTCGTAATTAGCATCATCCATTGGAAATGTCTCGTAGGACTTAGCCGTGCCGGCATACCTAAGAAAGTGTGCTTCATAGCTTGACAAAAAGACGGTCTGACGTGTGGGTACATTGGTACACCCCTGCAGGGTACAACCTATTCGAATAGCCTCGTCCTAGGTTATGGACACGCTTGGGAAGGTCTTCCAAAAGTTAGACTACAACCTTTAATTAAAACTTGACATTGGTGGTATGAATGTGTAATTCATGCTATTATTGTGGTGACTATTGGGTTAGTCACTTCCAGGTTGTTGTTGTCATCTATTTATTGTTATTATGTTGTTCTTTACTGTTATTTGAGCAATAAAAACAGATTGTAAATTTATTTTTAAATATACTACATTATTACAAATAAAGACTGCTTTGTGTTAAAAATGAAACATACAGCTTCCACTTAAATAAGCTTGCATGTAGCTATGTATAGGCCTGTTACCCTACACGTAAGTCTTGCGGAGTACAATTTTTGTACTCATTTGCTTTGCTTAACTATTTATTGCAGAGGAGGAAGGTGAGCCCCAAGGGTCTCACTTTTGTGAGATGTGCTGCGGGTTTGACGACTAGCTTGGTGGTCCGGTTGGTTGCCTTGTGGGTAAAGACACACTGATTGGCTTTTTTGTTTATCGCCATCTTATGGTATTTCGCTTCCGTTGTCTAATTAGTTAATTGTATGACTTTTGGCCGGTCGGCCTCCCTTTTGTAATAACTTTACTATGTATGTCTTTTCAATTGTTAAGTTTGCTTTGGTTCTATATCTTGAATGAAATTGTTGCATGAATTTTGTAAAGGGGTGTGTATACAATATTTCTGGGAAGTATACATATCTCAAAGACACGGGTTATTTTGTTTGCGATGCTAGGGTCAATTGGTGAGTAAGCATTGCAAGTTTAATAAACCGGGGTCCTCATAGGACCCCTGTTAGGTTAGCACTCCCCAGTTGCGGTCGTTCTATGGTCTAACGGCTCTAGACTTGAGGTTGCAAAAACCCGCGTTTTAAAGTACTAAAATAAACTACCGCTCGTACTTGTATGTCACTAAGTCTATCAAATTTTTTTTGCGCAAATACGCACAATTAGTTTTACTTATGTGCGTACGCATTTATTTACTAGTCTAAATAACTCGATACCGCTTATTTTAATTATTTAATCGTGATAAAATTATCGTTGACGCTACAAATTATTTTTCTAGTTTACTGGGCTCTACCGGCGGTTTATTTAATTTAAAAAGTCTCATATTAATATTTTATACATTATCTTATTTTATTCTAGACCGGTTTATCTACTATTAAAATATTCGTACACGGCATAAAAATTCCATACTCGGTGATTCGTCTGAAAATCACAGGCATGTTACGTACGTGTTATCTCTACCTGCTAAAAATTTTCTACAAAATTATCTTTTTATTTCCTTCTATTTTCTTTTCCTGCCCCCCCCCCCTACCCTATTTCTTTACTACGGCTGAGTTTTTTTCTGGCCATTGATTTGGTTCGGCCATTCCCCATTCCCATTTCAACTTCTACCTCGTCCTCTCCACGGTGCTCTCTCCCCTCTATCATGGCTCTCTCCCTTTACTGGAGCTTTGCTCCCTGGTCTTTCCCCTCATGGCGCCGGCCCCAGCTCCGCTCGGCTCGCTGCGGCTCCTGCCGGCCCGGCCCCACTGCCGCCTCCGGCTCCCGCGCGTCTCCCGTCTCTGGCCACCACGGCCTCCGGCCGCCGGCGCTCGGCCAGGCCCCCCGGCTCAGGCCGCCTCCCTCGGCCCATGGCCGCCACCGGTTCTCCCGGGCCCCCGGCCCCCGGCCCCGTGCGCTCGGCTGCTACCAGTGCATCCCCTCCCTTTGTTCATTTTTGTTTTGTTGTGGACTTTATTCTTCTGATGCGGTTGTTTATTTGATGATGCATGAGTATGATGTTGGAGGTGGGCTTGCTACTGGTGGACATGGGTTGGGTTGATGTGGTGTTGCCGGAGTGGTTGCCAGTGGTCACGCCTCTGTTGCGCACTGAGGTAAGATTAACCCCCCTTCATCCCTACTCTCTAGCCCCCCTCCTGGTGCTCTGAGTGAGATGGGCTGGCACGAATGAGCCGCTATGGTTCTGATGGTGTGAATGGCACTACAACCGGACAAAAGTGGTTCTGTGGAAATGATGGCAAGGATGAAAATGGGACGCGGGCTACCTTGCTAGTTGATTGCCAGCTTGTTTTGAGAAAGCACAAAAGTAGGCCTTGATCTGCCGCTCTCTTGATTCGGTGCAGTGGTGGTCGGCTTGATGTGGCTCTGCCGTCCTCCTCCTGTGATTGTGACCACCTGGGCTTGCTTCTCCTTGTGCTGGATGGGGGATCTGGAGGTGAAGGGTGGGGTTTGTCGTAGCCGAGCACCGGGGGTGCCCCGCACCCTCGGGTCGTCAGGAATACCATTGTACCGTCACGGATACTACACCTATGTAAACCAAGTTCATATGATTTAGTGTGGACAAATGTACATAAATACCTCCTCCTCTCTCTCTCTCAACACTTTGCTAGGGCAGGAAGGTAAATGTCTCTTCCTGCCCTCCTATAAATAAGGCCTCAAGGGCATGTACAAAAGGGGAGCTCATTCATATACTCATAATGCAAGGCTCATGCAACTATTGTCGACTCCCCTCCCATTCGGTCCTCCAATGATAAAAGGGTACTATGATACCCACTGTCTAGCGATGCTACGACAGTTGGCGCCGTCCGTACGGATCGAGCAAGAAGCTACACAGGAGAGGAGGGGAAGACACCCTACGCTGAAGCCCACCACGCGCGGCCCGGGAAAAAGCCTCGGCCAAAGCACCTTCGACAGGCCACCGAGCCTCACCACCCCCAACCGAAGCCCACCAGGGGAACCTGGTTAAAAACTCGGTCGGTAGCAAAGGCATCCAACTCTCCGGCTCTTGCCCGGCACCCCAAGGCCCATTTGGGGCAAATTCGCAGCATGCCGCCCTCGGGAGCCCCTGTTCGGCCTCCGTCGCCGCCGCCACGGGAGCCCCCCTTCGGCCTCTCTTTGCCGCCTCGGCCTCGCCGCCTCGGGAGCCCCTGTTCGGCCTCGCCGTCGTTGCCTCGGGAGCCCCCGCCTGGCCTCCGCCTCGGCCTCGCCGCCTCGGGAGCCAGCCGCGCCGCCTCGGCCTTGGCCTCCTCCGCCGCCTCGGGAGCCCGCCTTCCGCTGCCTCACTGGCCGCCTCGGGAGCCCCCGCCCCTCGGCGCCTCGGTCCCCTCGGCACCTGTCTGCCGCCAGCGTGGCCCGGTGTCTTCGGCTGCCGTGAGAGCCTCGACCCTTCGGTTCCTTTCGAGGCTCTCTCGGCCGCGATGGCTCAAGCACCACCTCCGCCTTCGTTGGCTTCCCCCTGAGCCTCCTCCGGCTGCCTCGACACCGCCGCCTCGCCCTGCAGACCACCCTCGGCCCCTTCGGTCGCACCTCGGGCCAGCTGCCACCTCTGGAGCACCTTTGGCCGCCCCCTCCGGACCACCTTCGGCCGAAGCCCAACCCCATCCAGCACCTTCAGCCGAAGCACCATCCCCAACCCTCCATGGCGCACGAAGACGCCCTCGGCCGCTGCAAGGCGCAACCTCCGGAGCCCCTCGGGCGAGCTTGGCGAAGACCGCCTTGCCCTTGACCGCACAGATCCCTGCGAGCCGTCGACCCCTTAAGAAGACCGCCCCGACCTTGGGCGCTTTAGGCTCACCCACCTTCAACAACACGTCTCGAGCGGCGGGCTTCACCTCTGGCCTTCATCACCCAGAGCCCCCCTGGAGCCCCTTCGGCATTGACCCTTCGGCGTCGTCACACTTGGAGCCCCCCTTGGGTAACCCTCGGGTCACCCTGCAGGTTTCCTCTACTACTCACCTTATTATGGAAGGATTTGGAACTAGATTTACTTTCTACCCGTGCTGATCTCATTCATGGTAGTCTCCACGATTGGAAGCCTCTGTATTATACTTCTAGGGCAGAGTCCCAAGTGGAGCCTGCATTTCAAATCACTGTTATACTGCAAAATTCATTTATACTTAGTGGGATGACCAAGACAAACCACCTCCTGCTTCCCAAATATTCAACTCATTCTGACGTACATACATCAGTTCATCTCAAAAGATAAGAAAATCTAGACAGATAGTTGCACCACCGGTCAAGGATTTAGCTACCAGCTTATCGTTTTCAGAGAAGTGACAGGTTTATTGCATAGGCAGTCTGATTAAAGGAGGAAAGAATTCGTTGGTGCTTTTGGATGCCAACAAGGTGCTAGTACCTGAGACCCATGAACGTTGCGGCAGTTCACTGATAACCTGTAACGGTGTCAAGCTTGAATTGGAGATAACTGTCTTTATGCATAGTCTTACTTCGTCGAATAAGATCAATTAGCTTGATTGAGAGCAGTAGCATGTGCAAAAGAAACTCGTTAGATCTAAGCCGTTGTCACATCTGGTTTGCGTAAAAAAAAGTTAATAGTAGTAGATCCTATGCATACTAGTATTTGGGTCAAAGCAACTTGCACAATATAAAAAGACATCGCGTATGGCCCTAAGCCTCGGTACACACTAACTAACCCTCGCGGGTGTGGAGTGTATAAACAAGACGCCGCGCATGGCCCCGAGCCCAGGTGCACACTAACTCACCTTTGCGGGTGTGGAGTGTATAAACAAGACGCCGCGCATGGCCCGGAGCCCCGGTGCATACTAACTCACACTCGCGGGTGTGGAGTGTATAAACAAGACGCCGCGCATGGCCCCGAGCCCTGGTGCACACTAACTCACCCTCGCAGGTGTGGAGTGTATAAACAAGACGCCGCACATGGCCGTGAGCCCTCGGCGACTAGGGAGTCTCCCGCTTCGAAGGCCTCGCCTCGGCGGCAAGACTGCATACCGCGCTCAATCGCGTAAAAGACCCTAGTCGTTTCGAAGGCTGCGCCTCGGCGACTAGGGAGTCTCCCGCTCGAAGGCATCGCCTCGGTGGCAAGACTGCATACCGCGCTCAATCGCGCAAAAGACCCTAGTCGTTCCGAAGGCCGCGCCTCGCGACTAAAGAGTCTCTCGCTTCGAAGGCCTCGCCTCGGCAATAAGATCTCACACCACGTCCAATCGGGCAAAAGACCATAGTCGTTCTGGAGGCCATGCCTCGGCGAGTACGGAGTCTCCCGTCTCGGGGGCCTCACCTTGGTGAGGAGGCATCTCACATTGCGCTGAATCGCGCAAGAGACCCTAGTCGATTCTAGAGGCTCCGCCTCGTTACCTTTGGGCTCTAAAACGAGCCCAATCAAAAAAACTATAGGGGACAACGATCGGCTTCGCCTCCCCTCGCTACCTTTGGGCTCTGAAATGAGCCTAATAAAAAAGTGTGGGGGACGGCTATCGGCTTCGCCTCCCCTTCGCTGCCTTAGGGCTCTCAAACGAGCCCAATCAAAAAAAAGTATGGGGGACGGCGATCGGCTTCGCCTCCCCCTTGCTGCCTCTGGGCTCTCAAACGAGCCCAATAAAAAAAGTATGGGGGACGGCGATCGGCTTCGCCGCCCCCTCGCTGCCTCTGGGCTCTGAAACGAGCCCAATAAAAAACTGAGGGGGACGGCGATCGGCTTCGCCTCCCCTCGCTGCCTTTGGGCTCTGAAACGAGCCCAATAAAAAAAGTATGGGGGACGGCGATCGACTTCGCCTCCTCGCTGCCTCTGGGCTTTGAAACGAACCCAATAAAAAAACTATAGGGGACGGCGATCGGCTTTGCCTCCCCTCGCTACCTTTGGGCTCTGAAATGAGCCCAATAAAAAAGTGTGGGGGACGGCGATCGGCTTCGCCTCCCCCACGCTACCTTTGGGTTCTGAAACGAGCCCAATAAAAAAAGTATAGGGAACGGCGATCGGCTTCGCCTCCCCCTCGCTACCTTTGGGCTCTAAAACGAGCCTAATAAAAAAAAGTATGGGGGACGCCGATCGGCTTCGCCTCCCCCTCGCTGCCTTTGGGCTCTCAAACGAGCCCAGTAAAAAAAAGATGGGGGACGGCGATCGGCTTCGCCCCCTCGCCGCCTTTGGGCTCTGAAACGAACCCAATCAAAAAAAGTATGGGGGGCGGCGATCGCCTTCGCCTCTCCTCGCCACCTTTGGGTTCTGAAACAAGCCCAATCAAAAAAAAAAGAATGGGGGACGGCGATCGGCTTCGCCTCCCCCTCGCTACCTTTGGGTTTTGAAACGAGCCCAACCAACCAAAAAAAGTACCTCACACTACCATAAAAAAACAAACCCCTTCGCGCCCCTCCAAGTCACAGGCACACTTGACGAGTGGTCGAAGGGGGGGGGGGGTACTAGGCCCCCAGCAGGAGCATTGCAAAAAGGTAAGTCAAATACGAGGGCAGTGACGGCTGCCATGACACGCCGCCCGCCTCGAGGGCCATGTCTCGGCATGGCGCCCTGCGTCGACTTCGCCCTCGTGGGTTATGCCACTGCTCGTCGCATGCCTCGAGGCAGTCGCCTCGGCGGGGCGGCCCCGACACGTCGCCCGCCTCGAGGGCCATGCCTCGGCGTGGCGGCCCCGCGTCGACCGCCCTCGTGGGTTCGCGCCGCTCGCCTCCGCTGCGCGCCTCGAGGAAATCGCCTCGGCGGGCGGCCCCGACGCGTCGCTTCGCCTCGAGGGCCATGCATCGGCGTGGCGGCCGCGTCGACTTCGCCCGTGGGTTCCATCGCTGCTCATCGCCGCCTCGAGGCTATCGCCTCGGCGGGGCATCCCCGACACATCGCCCGCCTCGAGGGCCATGCCTCGGCGTGGTGGGCTCGCGTCGACTTCGCCCCCATGGGTTTCACCGCTCGCCACCGCCTCGAGGCGGTCGCCTCGGCGGTGCGCCGACGCGTCGCCCACCTCAAGGGCCATGCCTCGTCATGGCGGCCCCGCGTCGACTTCGCCCTCGTGGGTTCCTCCGTTGCTCGCCGCCCGCCTCGAGGCTATCGCCTCGAGGGCCATGCCTTGGCATGGCGGCCCCACGTCGACTTCGCCCCCGTGGGTTTCGCCGTTGCTCGCCGCTCGCCTTGAGGCTATTGCCTCGGCAGGGCGGCCCTGACGCGCCGCCCGCTTTTAGGGCTCGTGTCGATCACTTCCGGGGTATCCCGACTCCCGAGGGGCCGGGGGCGACGAGATTGCGTCCGCTCGTCCCTCGGGATCGCAGGGCCAGTCCTCGCAACCTCGGACCACGCAGACGGGGGAGTTGTCGTAGCCAGGCACCCTCTGGTGCCCTGCACCCTCAGGTCGTCAGAAATACTATTGTACCGTCAGGGATACTGCACCTATGTAAACCAAGTCCATATGGTTTAGTGTTGACAAACGTACCTAAATACCCTCTCTTTCTCAACACTTTGCGAGGGCAGGATTTACCTTCCTGCCCTCCTATAAATAAGGCCTCAAGGGCATGTACAAAAGGGGAGCTCATTCATATACTTGTAATACAAGGCTCATGCAACTATTGTCGACTCCCCTCCCATTCGATCCTCGTACTAGCGATGCTACGACAGGGTTGGTTTTGGAGGTGAGCTTGCTTGAGCAATTGCAGTGTCGGAGTGGCTTTGTGTTTTTGTGAAGTTTTGTGATCAGCATTGAGGGAGATAAGGCTTTATGCAGGGGAGAGGGCTTCGGCTGTGTTCTGTTTCTTCTCGTGTACACAACTCTTTCCATTCCCCCTCCTGTACGCAGCCTTATCCATTACTCCCTCGTGTGACAGTGGAGCTAGATACCATTGGTCTAAACGGTGTTCCGATGACTGAGCTGTGGGTTTTATACGATCCCGGTGAATTAGTATATGTGAGTGTCGGACTTTATAACGCCGAATGACAAAACCTACGAAAATAAGACGGCGCCGATTTATTTAGCTTAGTCTAGGTATCATGGGTATCCAGATGCCAACTGATTTGGGTTAACCTAGGTGACTTGAAAATCAAGATGCCGTTTAGCCTAAGTTGGTGTGGGTAATCTAGATATTTAGGGTGCTGACTAATCTAGATCGATCTAGGAACCGCGATGATTCCTATGGTACTCTGACGGCAATTCATTTTATTCTAACTCTACTCTGTTGCTTTTGAACTGCTAACTGTCTTATGGTTTGTTGGCAGATGATGGAGCTGTGAATGGTGCTTCGGATTGGGTCAAGGAAAACGGTTTGACTGGATGGCGACAGACGGACAAAATTTCAAGGAAGGTTTCGACGACATGCAATGCAAGTTTTTATTTTAATCTGTTGTAATGTATTCAGAGTTGTAACTACAACTGCATTAGATGTAATTAATACTTGTAATCCAATTGAAATCGTAACCATGTTGTTTTGTTACTTTTAGGATTCATATTGTAATTTTTGGAGATTGATTCTTGTATTATGTGCTGACTGTATTATTTTACAAGAGATTGTTTCATGATGTGTTTGTTATCCACTGCGTTTATGTTTTACTTTTGTTTAGAATTTTTTTTATTTTACTGCTAATTACAAATTAGCACTATTTTAGATTAGTTTAATCTTTTGGGTTCTCACATCCTCCCCCCTTGGAAAAATTTTGTCCCGAAATTGAAGTTCTCACTTGAATAGGTTGGGGTAGGCAAGTAGTTCTTCTTCCTTCTCCCACATAGCTTCTTGTATGGAGTGGTTCTTCCACTATACCTTACAGAAACGGATTGTTCGGTTTCTTAATTGACGGTCTTCTGTAGCCAGAATCTTCATTGGGTGCTCTTCGTAGGTAAGGTCATCTTGTAGTGGAATGTCAAGATTGGTTAGATGATGAGATGGCTCTCTCAAGCATTTTCGGGGTTGAGAGACATGGAATACACCATGTATTCGTGATAATTAATTTGGCAATTCCAATTTGTATGCCAGGGTGCCTTTACGCTTTAAGATATGGAATGGCCCAACATACCGTGGACTTAGTTTTCCTTTTAGTCCACATCTGCGCATCCCGCGCATAGGTGATACCTTTAGATATACATAATCTCCGACTTCGAATTGGAGGTCTCTCCTATGTTTATCGACGTAACTCTTTTTCCTATCTTGGGCAATTTTGAGACGCTCTCGAATTAACTGAACTTTCTCATTAGTTTCTCTTACCAGTTCAGGTCCCAATAAGGGTTTCTCTCCCACCTCATACCAACAGATGAGAGACCTACACTTTCTGCTGTAGAGGGCTTCGTATGGTCCCATTTGTATACTGGACTGGTAACTATTGTTGTAGGCGAATTGTGCCAATGCCAAGTGTTTTCCCCAAGAATCTCCAAAATCCAGTACACATGCCCGCAGTATGTCTTCTAGGATCTGATTTACCCTTTCAGTCTGACCATCAGTCTGAGGATGATAAGCCGTATTGAAATTGAGGGTGGTGCCCAAGGCATTGTGTAGACTTTTCCAAAATGCTGAGGTGAATACAGATCCTCTATCTGAGGTAATAATCTTTGGTACTCTGTGTAATGTGACTATTCTTTCTATATAGAGTTCTGCTAATTTATTGATCGAGCATGCTTGGTTGGTGGCAATAAAGTGGGCCGATTTAGTGAGACGGTCCACGATAACCCAAATTGTGTCTTTCTTTTTGACTGTCATGGGAAGGCCTATTATGAAGTCCATACAGATATCCTCCCATTTCCATTCAGGTATTTCTAAGGGTTGTAGCAGTCATGCTGGGCGTTGGTGCTCTGCCTTGACCTTTTGACAGGTATCACATTGGTTCATGTACGTATTCCGCTATGGCTCTTTTTATGTTTGGCCACCAAAATTTTTCCCTTAAATCCCGATACATCTTTGTGCTGCCCGGGTGGATGGTGTACGGGGTATCATGTGCTTCTCGTAGGTTTCCTTGATGTGGGGGTCGTCAGGAACACAAATTCTGCATTGTCGCCATAAGATCCCGGAGTTGTCTATCTGAAACTCAGAGGGTTGGCCTGATTTAATTCTTTGGATTTCTTCGATGATAAATGGATCTGAGTGTTGGTGTTCCTAGATTTGCTCACGGAGGGTGGGATGGAATACCATGGCTGAGATAGTGGCTTCAGAGGTGGTAGTCTTTACTTCTATACTCATTTTGGCCAATGCTTGAATTAGTTCAGACGCATGACTCTCAGCAGAAAGATGATGACATTGAGATTTTCTGTTGAGGGCATCAGCTACTACATTGGCTTTGCCGAGGTGATAATTTATGGTTAGATCGTAATCATTGATTAATTCTAACCATCTTTTTTTGCCTCATATTTAACTCTTTTTGGGTGAAGATATATTTGAGGCTTTTGTGATCACTGTACAAGGTGCATTTCGATCCATAGAGGTAGTGTCTCCAGATCTTCAGGGCAAACACTACGGCTCCCAATTCGAGGTCATGAGTAGGATAATTCAGCTCGTGGGGCCTCAATTGCCTGGAAGCATAAGCAATAACTTTGTCATCCTGCATTAGTATGCATCCTAGTCCATACTTCAATGTGTCACAATATACCACATAGTCAGTCCCGTCGTTAGGCAAGGTTAGGATGGGTGCTGTGGTTAAGCGTTATTTCAATTCCTAGAAACTCTTCTCACATGCTTCTGTCCATACATATTTCACGTCTTTCTTTAAAAGTTTTGTGAGAGGTGAGGTTATCTGAGAGAATCCTTTTATAAATCTCTGGTAGTATCCTGCGAATCCCAGGAAACTCTTCCTGTGGTGTTCGTTGGACGCTTCCATGAGATAACTGTATCGATTTTGGAAGGATCTACTTCTACTCCTCTTCCAAATATGACATGTCCGAGGAATGCCACTTGGTATAGCCAGAATTCACATTTACTGAATTTGACAAAAAAAAGTTAATTTTCTCTAAGGATTAAAACAGAGCTCTCTCTCTCTCTCTCTCTCTGAGATATTGTTCACGTAGTGTTTGGTCTTAAAGAAAGTTAGACTATGTCTTCTTGCAGCATCATCAAGTCGTCCTTACTCTCCAAACCCATATCTATGCATCGCTGATACGCATAACCATCAAACTACAGGGCAAAAAATACTAAACATTATGCACCTTTTTTCTGCTTGTTCTTGTATGCAGAAAGAGCTCTTGCAGAGGCCTTGACTGAGGAGACCATAACGTCAAGGTGGGGGCGGCGCACCTTCGATCAAGGGAATCTTACGCTCTGCCAACGGAATATTAGCAATTTAGCATAACCTAACAGGATAATCGGTGACTCAAATTGCGCAATTTTCCTAGTGCCGCGACACGTCAGCAACGCACTAAAGGAATGACGTCACTCCGTACTCACTAAATGTACGTACTATGCACCGGGCCCTAAAATAAATAAATACTTGTTCGTAGCAGAGAGGCAGCATGCTTCCCAGCCAGCGACGGCAGCTAGTGATCATCTGTCCTCGCCGCCGCTCAGATTGGCCACACGGTACGGTGCATCAAGCCCCTGATGAAGCGGCGGCAGCATTCGTCTTCCGTGTGGTTGCACTTCGACCGTGACAGAAGCTCCGAAAAGGCGACATGCAGGAAGTGCGGCGGGACGCTGGGGAGCAACCCCGAGAACGGGACGTCGCACCTACGGCGGCACCTCGACAGCGCCGTCTGCGCGAGCCAGGCCGCCCAGCGGCGCCATGCATCGTCGACGACATGGCTGCCGCTGCCGCCGCCGCCCGCAGGTTCGGCCGCCGCCGGTGATCGAGACGACGACGAGGAGGGATTCGCGGAGCGCATCGCGAATCTCTACGATGAGCTCATGGCCATGGGCCTCGTGCTCATACAAGGCGGCAGCGAGCTGAAGGAGGTGGCAGGCGCGGGAGACCGTCCCCCAAACTGTTCGTATGCTATATTCGGTTTTGCTAATTGAAATTTCAAATCTCTTGGTCACGTAAACTTGCACGCTACTAAATTTAAAATTATAGTACTAAATAACATGCAAGTTCGGCAAAGATTTACTATAATTTTTAGTTACATTAAAATCTATGCATGCACGATTAATTATATTAACAGTCACGGAAGAATATCATTTTGAACATCTACACGGTCTCCAAAACATAACTTTCATCACAAATTTATAATGTAATATATTTATAAATCCTTATAAAATTGTACTTTTCATTAAAGTTCTTTTCACGAAAAAATTATACTGTAGTTTTCATGTGTTCAATCTAAATATTGCAAAAGATATCGATAGCCAAAGTTTAGAAAGTTTGATGGCAAGATCCCCAAAACGACATTCTTTCATGTGTTCAATCTAAATATTGCAAAAGATATCGGAGTGTAATATCTTGTTTATTTAAAGAGAATATAGGAAAATTGAGAGATTCCTGTAACACCCTGGCTATTCGGAAGCCAAGATGCTACCAAAAGTTTCATCATACACTTCATTTGCGGAACTATTAATCAATTTGCTCCAAAATTAAATAATCAAGACAAAGTAACGAAAAGTATTTAACCGTTCAACCACAGAATATAACCAATGAATTAAAATTACAGTTCGTCTCTTTAACCAAATAACTTAGCAGAACATCTTTATAAATAAGCGAATCTTTGAGGTGTGTGAAACGTGCTTGGACTACGCCCTCCCGCTAGCAACTATATCATCATGGATCACCTAAAAAAAATAAACACAGAAAAACAAGAGTGAGTCGAAACTCAGCAAGCACCACATCAATCTCACAGTGTACAAAGGAACAAATCATTAATCAAGACAGTAGAACATATCTTCCACGAATCTGTGAAACTGCATAGTATGAATGCATACATGGAATGAAAAATGGACCTCTCAACTGCATATACCGGTATAGCGAGTGATACACCCGTCGGTGTTCACTTAAGCCCGTACTTCACAAAGTACGGGGACCCAATCACCGTATGAAGAACGTTTCATACGGGTGTCCGAGTTGCCACATTGGAATGGTGGTCAACACTACCCACATTGGAATGGTGGGTCTCATATGCCCATATTGGATTGATGGGACTTAATAAAATTTCCACTCCCGTGGACGGAAACGAAGCATGCATGAATGGAATGAATCATGTATCACAAGAAACATAAATATTGAAATCTATTCACATCATGAGCACAACCCAAGAACAATCATATATTCAACACATCATCATGCATTCCTTTGAAAACAACACAAATTAACAAACAGTACTTGCCTTCCGTGCTGCGACGTACTAGGAAGCAACGAAGGTGTCCTTCCACCCACCGCCTCACCGCCTACACAAGCATTTACACGGAATAAGAATAACAAGGTATGACATATCTACACGCGCCCTATCATACCCTCTAACCAACCCACACAACCAAGGGTTCAATTTGACAACTTCACCCAAAAGATCAGATTACTACTCTACTGGCAGTTGTACGATAAAATTCACCATTAATTATCTGTAACTCCTAAAGACCTGAAACCAGTGCTCAGCTAATCCTAACGAACCAGGCTACGAAACTTTAGTTGGCGGGATCCTCTGAGTCGGCCAAAACAGAGGACTAATCTGCCCAAGAAGACACCGACAGAAACCTGTCCAGATTTCAGAACAGTCGTAAAGAAAAGATTGTAACTTTCAGTCTATTGATCCTATGGAGATGATCTTTACCAATCTGGAATCATGGAGAAATTATCTTCAAAAATCTATTTGGGTGGCCTCCCTGAATCTGGATCTATATAGAACAAAACTGAAGAGTAACCAACAGTCTCCACAATTTCTGACAGACAGAGCAGTGTGCGGTTAAAAATTCATAACTCCTAAACCACAGGGTGGAATCTCGTGATCTCAGTGCCAAAAGAAAGCTAACGAAACCAGGAACATATCTCTAGGAGACGTCGACCCGAGATTCGGCCTCTAAAGGGTCGAAACTGGCTGCGCAAAGAGATGGACGCGTTCTGGAATCTCCAGAACAGAAACCGATTTAGATCTAATCCACCATTAAGCAATAAAATCGAATCAAACTACCACTAAAATCATTCGTTACCCTTGAATATCAGCAGGGAGACGTGGATCCACATCCCAAGGACCTCCCTCCCTTCTCCTCCCTTCCCTCTCCAAGACCGGCCACAAGATCGCCGGCGAACGGTCGGTGGCGCCGTTGGAAGGAGAGCGGCTTCGGTGGAGAGCTTGGGGGCGACACCGGGGATCTCCACAGCAGCGAGACGCCGTCAAGGAGCAGCAAGGAACACCGGAGAGGAGGGGAATGGAGGTGGCGGCTCTAGGGGGGAGAGGAGGGAGTGGGGGAGGTGGCTAGGGTTGGGGGCGCCTCCCCCCTCCCCTTGGCCGGCCCCCCTTGGGCCGGCCTCCCCCCTCTTGGGCCGCGGTCCGCGGCCCAGGTTGTCATAAAAATGCGGAAAACCCCCTATTTTTCTCAGAATTTCTATTCCTTTCTTTGCATTTTACTCCCCCGACTGAATCTCTAATTACCGGTCCATTTTCGCGGTATTACATTCTACCCCCTTTAACAGAATTCGACCCCGAATTCTACCAACGAAACGAATACAAGATTAAAAATATCACGGAATTGCAATCAACGAATTAGCACATATCAGAAACGAACAAGTCTAAATACTACTCACACATGCGAGGCTCTAGCCCTGAAGTGGCCTCTCTCTCGGACTAGAGAAACCGCAACACAAAAACGTAAAACGATGACTGACCTAACGCTCAACCTGAACTTTCTAGGTTCACTTATTAGAACAGGATCGAAGGTAAGACCTTACTTGACGGTCAACGTCTTTTACTAAATCTCAAACTTTGAATGGCTCAGCTGTTCACTCAGCCCAGAACACAACAGACGTTGTGTACTTCGCGAATGAACCCGAGACGGACAAAACGATATGCTAACTTCCCAATTTCTGCAAGTTTCGGGAACGAAGAGAATCCAATTGGAAATAGAGAGTCCTTATCGCAACCACGTAATGCTAACTCTCCGCTAAAAGATTAAATCCCAAATTTGATAATTCATCTCGGAAACAAACCTTTGGTTTTTTTTAAGTAGGCAGTTTACAAATGAACACCACGACAACCAAAGGAGAAATCACTCGAATGCTAAAACCAAATACTTCTTGTGGTTTATCAGAATGGGAAGGAATCAAATATGCCCACACCACGCTGACTCAAATTGCAGAAAACACTGGTCAACAACACAAAACTCAAACGAGAATCAAGAAAACGCCTCATTATCCGATGAAACATAATTTTCCTCAATTTCTCTCTTCTAGGAATAAAAATTCTCTCGAACCTTGAAATTCGAATTCATCGCATACCACCTGCGTTTAAACCTCTTAGTTAAACATCCTCAACATCCTCAAATTATGATCAAACCGAAGGACATCATCCACACAATTGTGAAGAGGCTATATTGAATCCACCGAATACTCTAGATAATTCATTCTACTAACCAAAATTGATTTAATAGAAGGCGTTCAAGGCACCACAGAATAGGTTCCACACCATCATATTTCCTCCAATTTCCAAGAACAACAACTCAGAATCCTTAACCCGCACAATCATATACTACATCAGAAGGGTTCTATCAATTATCATTCTACTGTTCAGGAAACTCTATTATTCCACTTTCTCTACACCTAATCATTGTATGACCAAAGGTCTAGCATAAGAATGCAAAGTCCAGATCTAACTTCCAAAACCTCTACAACAATTTTTTTTAATAACAGATAGTGAAATCATCAAATTAAATATCTAACATTCCTACAATTCTAACATCCTCACTCATTGACATCATCTGAAATCACCCACACAATCTCACAATACTATCCAATTGCGTTACTCTATAAAATTAATCAAGGTTTTCATACCTTCGATAATCCTCGACCTTTCAACATGAACTAAAGTTCTGGAATTTCACTATGCCATAGGTTCTACTCAGTCGTAATACTATTCAGGTCTACTTCGAAACCAAACATTCCCTGTGGATCAAATTTTCCTCCAAGAGATACAGATCAAAACCATTTCACATACTACTACTCCTCCAATAACCTGGTAGTAAAATACCACCATTACGAAAACTTAGCCACCACCAAACAGAGGCCAATTTACGCGTTGCAAAACTTTGTAACAAAATTTGCTGGGTCTTTCTCAAAAGAAAGAGGCGAATAAGAACAAGCTTCGTCACACAGAAAAACGTTGCTCCTCACAGCGAGCACGACACCAAAAGAAAGAATCCGGTAAGGAGGACCTTAAAAGAAATAAAAAGTGAACTCACAGCTGAGGGCACACCTCCCTCAAAAAGGAATTAACAAATAACAAGTAATAAGGAAAATGACATTACGGTTGAAACTCGACATCTCTTGAGCAGAAAGAGCAGGAAGTCTAGGCAAGATTCAAATAACCACATGTTACAAAACTTGACTCAAATTCTCAAATACTTCTACTACACTCTTTCCTTTAACATAGCATTTAGTCCTTGAACTAATAACACCTTGCCACATAGAACAGGGTAAGTTCTTTAGTCCAACCCACCGAACTACTTAAGAACCAATAAAATTCTTCAATACGCTCAATTTGTTCGGAACAGTTCATCTACTTCTGAAACATGAGATCCAAATGACCCCAGCCATAACACTCGAAACATCCTTTTTTTTCTTTTCAGGACTTCACGGAAAGCAAACGGATTCTCAACGAAATTGACAAAAATTTTCTTTTATTGCAACCTCACTTTGCGAACCCAAACCAAGGGGCCTTTAGGACTAAATCACACGTAAACTCTTAAGAAACAATAGGATAACTCCAATACCTCAATTTACCCAAAAATAATTTTAGCTACCAGATGATTCAAGAGCTCCAAAGTACCACGAAAGCTAAACTTGAAATATTTTCATTTGAACGATATCACCAAAGGCGATCAACTTACTACAACTATTAACATCAATCTCACAACAACAATTAGAAAACACTTCAAAAGATCCACGTGAAAAGAATGAGTTGATTCTTTTTCAAAAGAAGAAACAAATGGAAACGATGTTCACTAACTAAACAATCATTTACAACTCACAATGAACACAGGGCCAAAGGGGAAAATCAATTAAGCACAGAACTCATAGAACGTAAGTGGAGTCCGCAGTTAAAAGCATAAGCCTCACAAGAAGAGAATGTCAGACCTTAACAAATAAGAACAACGAGCATTCAAGATCAAAGCGCTCGCTTCAACGAAGAACTATTATAACTTTGCAACAAATTGTTTTACGTGGCAACTTCGTTTACCATATAAATCTTGAACCCCCAAAAGGTCATGAACACAAAACTTGAAATTGGATCATTTTAGAAACATTAAGAAAGGCGGTCAAACTTCTTTCTCTATAAAAGAATCAATATTACCCTCACATTACTGAACATTTCATTAAGAGCAATAACATACGTTTCTAGTAACAATCCATTTACATTACTATTCTATCAATAAATCTTCTAAAGGAAAAAAGACAAAGTGTGGCTTAGAAATTCCCAGCATTAAATGGGATTGTTCTCGAAAAGAAACCTAGTACAAAAACCGCAAAGCTTAAACAAACCTCTAACACAACACCACAAAAGGGTTTTAACATTTTTCTTCAGAAAAAAAATGCATTAAAATTCATCATGCGGAATGATCCAAAAGAAATTCATGGAGCCAAACGCGTTCTCGTTTTAACGAACTTGCAGCAGAAAACTCTCAGTATTCAAACTATCAAACGAGTAAGTGAGTTGCTCTTTCCCAATGAGAAAGAAGGAACAACCATGAAAATAGCAATATTGCCAATTGACGAAAATCACCAGTAGTAAAAGCAACTCAACAATCGAAAATAACAATGGTTTCAGAGAACCATTAAAGACCCATTGAAACTCATCTACCATGAATCATGAACCCAAGAGAAATTCATCAACCACAAGAAACTACACCCAGGAAACCAAATACAAGCTCGAGAAAGACAACAAATTCACTAACGAGCTCATGCTCAACACAGAACTATGGAACATGTTAAGAACTTTTTTTTTCATACCAAGAACAATGGTGTAGCATGGCAAAACCCAGGACAACAACCACGAACTCAAGTTCTCAACGTTTATTACTAATACGCATAACCATTATAGTCAATTATGAATGTATTGGATCATCTCATGACAATCATAAAATAAATTCATATATATAGGATATCACATCATATTATAGATTAACACATCATAGCACAAAATAATTCAACCACGACTCATTAATCGAGTCACACAATTGAAATGCGGAAGCAATAGTTTACCCAACCCCTTCCTAGTGTGCACAGTGTGTCAATTTAATATGTTTGAATGAACCACGGACCTAAAGCCCGCTCTGATACCAACTGTAACACCCTAGCTATTCGAAAGCCAAGATGCTACCAAAAGTTTCATCATACACTTCATTTGCGGAACTATTAATCAATTTGCTCCAAAATTAAATAGTCAAGACAAAGTAACGAAAAGTATTTAACCGTTCAACCACAGAATATAACCAAGGAATTAAAATTACAGTTCGTCTCTTTAACCCAATAACTTAGCAGAACATCTTTATAAATAAGTGAATCTTTGAGGTGTGTGAAACGTGCTTGGACTACGCCCTCCCGCTAGCAACTATATCATCATGGATCACCTAAAAAAAATAAACACAGGAAAACAAGAGTAAGTTGAAACTCAGCAAGCACCACATCAATCTCACAGTGTACAAAGGAACAAATCATTAATCAAGACAGTAGAACATATCTTCCACGAATCTGTGAAACTGCATAGTATAAATGCATACATGGAATGAAAAATGGACCTCTCAACTGCATATACCGGTATAGCGAGTGATACACCCGTCGGTGTTCACTTAAGCCCGTACTTCACAAAGTACGGGGACCCAATCACCGTATGAAGAACGTTTCATACGGGTGTCCGAGTTGCCACATTGGAATGGTGGTCAACACTACCCACATTGGAATGGTGGGTCTCATATGCCCATATTGGATTGATGGGACTTAATAAAATTTCCACTCCCGTGGACGGAAACGAAGCATGCATGAATGGAATGAATCATGTATCACAAGAAACATAAATATTGAAATCTATTCACATCATGAGCACAACCCAAGAACAATCATATATTCAACACATCATCATGCATTCCTTTGAAAACAACACAAATTAACAAACAAGATTTGCCTTCCGTCTTTGCGACGTACTAGGAAGCAACGAAGGTGTCCTTCCACCCACCGCCTCACCGCCTACACAAGCATTTACACGGAATAAGAATAACAAGGTATGACATATCTACACGCGCCTATCATACCCTCTAACCAACCCACACAACCAAGGGTTCAATTTGACAACTTCACCCAAAAGATCGATTACTACTCTCTTGGCGGTTATGCGATAAAATTCACCATTAATTATCTGTAACTCCTAAAGACCTGAAACCAGTGCTCAGCTAATCCTAACGAACCAGGCTACGAAACTTTAGTTGGCGGGATCATCTGATTCGGCCAAAACAGAGGACTAATCTGCCCAAGAAGATACCGACAGAAACCTGTCCAGATTTCGGAACAGTCGTAAAGAAAAGCCTGTAACTTTCAGTCTATTGATCCTATGGAGATGATCTTTACCAATATGGAATCATGGCGAAATTATCTTCAAAAACCTATTTGGGTGGCCTCCTTGAATGGGTGGCCTCCTTGAATCTGGATCTATATAGAACAAAACTGAAGAGTAACCAACAGTCTCCACAATTTCGACAGGCAGCAAAGGTACGGTTAAAATTCATAACTCCTAAACCACAGGGTGGAATCTCGTGATCTCGGTGCCAAAAGAAAGCTAACGAAACCAGGAACATATCTCTAGGAGACGTAGACCCGAGATTCGGCCTCTAAAGGGTCGAAACTGGCCGCGCAAAGAGACGGACGCGTTCTGGAATCTCCAGAACAGAAACCGATTTAGATCTAATCCACCATTAAGCAATAAAATCGAATCAAACTACCACTAAAATCATTCGTTACCCTTGAATATCTGCAGGAGACGTGGATCCACATCCCAAGGACCTCCTCCTTCTCCTCCTTCCTCTCCAAGACCGCCACAAGATCGCGTGAGCAGTCGATGGCGCCGTTGGAAGGAGGCGGCCGGTGGAGAGCTTGGGGCGACACCGGGATCTCCACAGCAGCGAGACGCCGTTAAGGAGCAGCAAGGAACACCGGAGAGGAGGGAATGGAGGTGGCGGCTCTAGGGGAGAGGAGGGAGTGGGAGGCGGCTAGGGTTGGGGCGCCCCCCTCCTTGGCCGCCCCTTGGGCCGGCCTCCTCTTGGGCGCGGTCCATGCCCAGTTGTTATAAAATGCAGAAAACCCCCTATTTTTCTCAGAATTTCTATTCCTTTCTTTGCATTTTACTCCTCCGACTGAATCTCTAATTACCGGTCCATTTCCGCGGTATTACATTCTACCCCCTTTAACAGAATTCGACCCCGAATTCTACCAACGAAACGAATACAAGATTAAAAATATCACGGAATTGCAATCAACGAATTAGCACATATCAGAAACGAACAAGTCTAAATACTACTCGCACATGCGAGGCTCTAATACAAGTGGCCTCTCTCGGACTAGAGAAACCACAACACAAAAACGTAAAACGATGACTGACCTAACGCTCAACCTGAACTTTCTAGGTTCACTCATTAGAAGAGGATCGAAGGTAAGACCTTACTTGACAGTCAATGTCTTTTACCAAATCTCAAACTTTGAATGTCCTAGATTTTAAAATTTTAAATAAAAATTATTGAGTTTTCTGGGCTTTTCTTGGATTTAAAGTTAAAAATAAAAATTTATTTATTTATTGATTTTAAAAAGGGTTTTCCTATTTTTAGAAATTATATGCAAAAACAAAAAGCCAACTTTAAGTTTTAAATAATTTTATTAAGTTAAAAATAATTCAAGGGATTTCTAAGATTTTTCTAGAATTTTTGAATTCTATTTTATATTTTCTAAAAGGCCTTTTAATTTGTTGCATTTTCTGAAATTCAGAAATCAAATTAAAATCCCTTTTCTCTCTCGGGCCAAGACTCCTTCCCCCAACCCATTTTTCATCTTTTTTCGCCCAGTGCACACACCATCAAGTGCATTCAAAACCTCTCTTAACCCCGCACTAAATTTTGACCGTCACCCCTCGTTCATGCGCATTTACTCCGGAACACGTAACCACCTCCGCGATCTTCACCGCGTCGATCTCCTCCCCCGGTGCTCCTCTGCCCCTATAAATGGGAGCACCATGTTCCCCTCTCCCTCCTCATCTCATCCTGAAAACCTCACCCCCTCTCCCTTTCTCGCTACTGTAAATCATCGTTGAAGTTCGCCGACCGAGCTCAATTCCGCCGCCGTTCCCGATGCCGTCGACGAAGCCTCACTGCCTTCTTCCTCACCATCGGAATTGCACGGCCGCATTCTACCTCTTGCTCCCTCCCTCCTCGCCAGAGCACCACTGGAGCGCCGCACCGCCGCAAGCCCGAAGTGTGCCGTTGCCCTTTTCCTCGCCGCCTTGTTGTTGGCGATTAGAGTGATCTTCTGAAATAAAAAGAGGAAAATAGCAAAGACTTCTTGGAAGAGAATGAGGATTGCTCTTTATTGCTATGAACTGGTAATTATAGGGGTGCCTTGACAAGGCAATGGACTATCTCTATGTACACAGAGTGTATTGCTTGCTATGCTATTGCTTCAGAAGAAATCCAATCGTCTATTGATCTCTTGAATTGGATTGAATTCGTTGTCCCTCAATTGCCTCTTGATCTTCCCTTTAAATAATTGACGAAGAGATGACAGTTAATCTTGGAAAGGGCGCCTGTTGGAAGTGAGGCATCTGGTCCGAGGAACTGTAGCAGTTGGTGAAATACCAACTGTCGAGCAGTTGTTGTCAGTGGAAGATATAACCATATGATGGTTATTGTTAGTGACTTAGGACTATGTAACTTCGCATGGTATGAAATAAATATGACATATACTCTATTCATCACACGGTAGGAATATATTTGGAATCGGGTCCAAGTGCCAGTTCAAAGCTTCTAGGAGTAGTCACCTTGTTGGGGATAAGGTAGAAGCCCTCGTCCAACCATGGTACCCACAATGTAACCTCAATTGCCTGGAAGCATAAGCAATAACTTTATCATCCTGCATTAGTACGCATCCTAGTTCATACTTCGATGCGTCACAATATACCACATAGTCAATCCCGTCCTTAGGCAAGGTTAGGATGGGCTGTGGTTAAGCGTTGTTTCAATTCCTGAAAACTATTCTCACATGCTTCTGTCCGTACATATTTCACGTCTTTCTTTAAAAGTTTTGTGAGAGGTGAGGTTATCTGAGAGAATCCTTTTATAAATCTCCGGTAGTATCATGCGAATCCCAGGAAACTCCGAATTCCTGTGGTGTTCGTTGGACGCTTCCATGAGATAACTGTGTCGATTTTGGAAGGATCTACTTCTATTCCTCTTCCAGATATGACATGTCCGAGGAATGCCACTTGGTCTAGCCAGAATTCACATTTACTGAATTTGACAAAAAGCTAATTTTCTCTAAGGAGTTCATGATCGCATTAAATCAGAGCTCTCTCTCTCTCTCAGAGCTGAGAAATTTGGTTTCATGTGCGAAATCACACTTACAACTTTACTTATAATTTATCAAGCATTTCACCTGGTACTTAAGAGTTTATGATGCACACTAAATTAGGGTAGATGGTAAAATACTACACATCATATTCTTTTTACATGATACATGATACATGATATATATATATATATATATATATATATATAGTTCACATAGTGTTTGGTGTTAAAGAAAGTTAGACTATGTCTTCTTGCACCATCATCAAGTCGTCCTTACTCTCCAAACCCATATCTATGCATCGCTGATACGTATAATCATCAAACTACAGGGCAAAAAAACACTAAACATTATGCACCTTTTTTTTTTTTTTGCTTGTTCTCGTATGCAGAAAGAGCTCTTGCAGAGGCCTTGAGGCTTCGATCCATATATATTGGTTGATTTTGAGGCTTGTCAATGGATTAGAAGAATGATTATTAAGCATTGTATTGTTGATAAAACAGAGTAATTTTTGGGCAATCCTTGTCATTTTGATAAAGTTGCTATGTATTAACTCACTAGAGAGGGCAATGGAGCTGCTCGCTCTCCTCGACCAGATAGATCACTACATACAGAGTCGAAGCCGGCTGAAGACTACAGGCTACAGGTACAGCTGGGGGAAATCAACAACGGCAAAATCTGTATGTTTACCAAGATCAAATGCTACATTCATCCCTTTCGCTCAATTCTGAAATCATGAAGCAAGATTTTACACGGAAGTCCAAGCAATGAGAAGGCTCGTTTTTCTAGCAACGATGTGTGAGTGCCAGGAATCCGTTAAGGGCCAACGATCTTATCATTTGCAGAATGAGAAAACAGAGTATTCGAAATGGAGCTATAGATGGCAAAAATAGCAACTTAGGCTCGTAAATATATGTCAAACACCTATCTGATGTATTATTGAAATTATGTTAAAAGAAGTCTCCATGTTTGCTTTGAGAGGCTAGAAATTCACAAATTAATAGAAGAAAAAAAGAAAGCTCTATGCCGTTTATTTTGGCCCATATTACAATGGTGTAGAATTGTGCGTCTATCTAACAGGGCAATTACCCAAGAAATTTGGCTAGTTAATACTTTAAAAATATCAAGGATAATAAGATTGAGGATCGTTATTTTCATTCCAAGTCTTGTTTCAAAAACAATTATATCATCTATAAACAAAGTGCAATATACGTAGATATATATACAGTATATTAAACCGGAAGGTTCGGTGTGACCTCCTTCGTTTAGGCTGGGTTTAGGAGCGCTGATTACGTAACATCTGTCTTGCACTCGATGCTTACGGGGTGTTTAGTTCGAAAAACGACCGTCACAGTCTAATCTTAACTCCGAACCTAATTCATTTATTTGGTTTGATTAATAGAATGAGTTGATTACCATCACCTCGTCCCTCCTAAGCACAAACTTAATATAAAAATGAGAGATGACGTACAAAATAAGGGATTGTATCGTCACACCAAATTCATGGAAGATCACTTCTTCCATTAATTAGTGTTTACAAAGACCCAACAGAAAAACATAATTCCTCCTGCCTGATTCATGGGCCGGCTGTGTGCTGTTGTTCCGTTTCCTTCTTCTTCTTTTTTGTACTTTGTGCAAAGCAGAACAAAGCCAACCTACTCTGCCTTTGTAATCTGAATCGATGTGCCTTTGTTTCTTCTATCCTGCAACATGGCTACCGGACCATTTGTACCGATACGTGCTTACCGCAGTGCAAGCTCTGTATTTTTTTTTTTTTGAAATAGAATGCAAGATCTGTATATAGACGGCTATGGTGTAGTTCACTTCGGTGTAGTTCACTTACATAATTCCTCCTTACCTCAAATCAAATGCCCTGACATTAACAGCACACCTCAAAATATGTATGAACTCCTAACTTAATCCTTTTTTCAGACGAGCTCCTAACTTAACATGATGGTGCACACAAGATAGCAAAGCAGAGCACTGTAAGGAAAAAAAAAAACAAAGCATGAATATGGAAAAGATAAAAGGTTCCACCCTTTTAACCTTGCCGTATCGGGCTAAACTGTTTGTGATTATGACAGGGACTTGCTGTCATGCACATATTCTTCTTCGTCTATGCCTTGTTTTTTAATTGGAGTTCAAGATATGGACAGGGATACTCCTCTTGTCTGCTTTTTTGGGGCTCCAAAAGAAATATACACTTCGTAAAAAAAAGCATGGATTCTGACAGGGACTTGCTGTCATACACGTATCATTCTTCTTCTACAGGGACAGGAATTCTGAAGCCTTTTTTTTTTTTTTTTCTTCGTTCAATATTATGACAGGAACAGGCCGGGGCGCCTGTTCCTGTCATAATAAGACCAACTCTCCTAACTTAATATGATTGTGCACACAAGATAACAAAGCAGGGCACTGTAAGAAGGAAAAAAAAAACAAACAAAACATGAACAAACTAGGCCGGATATGGAGAACAAGTTCCACCTTTTTAGTCTCGGTGGATGCACAAGTCGTCGTATCGGGCCCAATAGTGCTCCCGTTCTAAACCTTTGGTAGTCTACATGGGACTCCAAGACCAATCGCGCTCCCGCTCGCGCTCCCGCTCGAATCCTTTGGTTCTTCTCCTTCTTCTTCTTCTTCTTCTTTGGAGTTCAATATATAGACAGGAACAGGCCGGGGCGCCGGGCTCTAAAAGAAATATACACTTCGTAGCAGAGGGGATACTCCTCCTGTCTCCTAGTACAGTGTTCCCTAGCATCAAGTCCCTGATGAAGCGGCGGCGGCATTCGTCTTCCGTGTGGGAGCACTTCGACCACGACAGAAGCTCCGAAAAGGCGACGTGCCAGAAATGCGGCCGGACGCTGGCCAGCAACTCCAAGAAGCACGGGAGGTCGCACCTACGGCGGCACCTCGACAGCGGCATCTGCGCGAGCCAGGCCGCCCAGCGGCGTCATGCATCGTCGACGACATGGCTACCACCGCCACCCGCAGGTTCGGCCGCCGCCGGTGATAGAGACGACGACGACGACGACGACGAGGGATTCGTGGAGCGCATCGCGAATCTTTACGATGAGCTCATGGCCATGGGCCACGTGTTCATACAAGGCGGCAACGAGCTGGAGGAGGTGGCGAGCACGGGAGATGGACATACCCCTGATTGTACGTATGTTATATTCGGTTTTGCTAACTCACGGTTGCCTCAAAATTTCAATTCTCTCGGTCACGTAAAGTCGCGTACTATTAAAATTGCAGTGCTAAGTAATATACAATTTTCATAAAGTTTTACTACAATTTTAAGTTATATTTGTTTTGCATTTGTAGGGATTCGACTAGGTTTACTTTTTTTTATCTAGATTAGAATTTTTTTTCTGTCTTTGTATTCGGTAGGAGTTCACCAAAATTAAATTTACTTTTTGTCTAGGTTACAACAATTCCTCATTTTTGTCTTTTTTTTCTATGGGTGAGGGGTGAGTTTATATAAGAAGTGAGGGAGTGATGATAATGGTTGTATCTTTATTCATAGGCTAAGAAAAGTGACTGAAATTTAATAAGATTTCAATCACCTGATAAATTGCCGTGGAGGGCAATGGAGTTGCTCGCTTTCCTCGACCAGATAGATCATTACATACAGAGTCGAAGCCGGATGAAGACTACATGCTACAGGTAATTCTACCTCACAGGCACGGCTGGGGATCAACAATGGCAAAATCTGTATGTTTACCAAGATCAAATACTGTATTCATCCCTTTCGCTAAGTTATGAAATCTTGAAGCAAAATTTTACACGGAAGTCCAAGCAATGAGAAGGCTCGTTTTTCTAGCAACGAAGTGTGAGTGCCAGGAATCCGTCAAGGACCAGCGATCTTATCATGTGCAGAATGAGCAAACAGAGTATTCGAAAACTATGTTAAAAAAAGTCTCCTTGTTTGCTTTGAGAGGCTAAAAATTCACACATTGATAGAAGAAAAAAAAGAAAGTTCTATGCCGCTTATTTAGACCCATATTACAATTGTACGTCATATTAGCGCTGTTACATACTCGAGATTCAAATATAATTCTATTTTCAAATACAAACATATGTATTATAATATCTAGCCGCCCAATTACCCAAGAAATTCAGCTAGTTACTCAATACTTCAAAAATATCAAGGATAATAAAATTAAAGATCGTTATTTTCATACCAAGTCTTGCTTCAAAAACAATTATATCCTCTATAAACAAAGTGTAATACACACACACACACACACACACACACACACACACACACACACACACATATATATATATACACACACACACGGTATATTAAACAGAAAGGTTTTGTGACCTCCTTCGTTTAGGCTGTTTTTAGGAGCGCTGATTCTATAATTTTATTAAGTTAAAAATAGTTCAAGAGATTTAAATCCCTATTTTAAATTTATAGTTATTACCAATTCTTTTGTACAACCAATTTTTTTCTTGAATTAGGCATCCCTTGATACCTTAGTTGAAAATATAGTTGGTACAATAGTTTGAACTAGAACGTATTGAAAAACTTTATGCTCAATCAAGGTTTAGAAAAAAAATATTGAATTTGGGGAGTTTAGCCAAAATATTCAGTTATGATTTAAAATGAGAATATGGTATTATTTTTATCATATGAATTCTAGAAAATGATTTGACTTGGAAAATAAATTAAAATTTGTTTAGACTTGGGAAAAATGGATGTTGGTATGGTGCAAGTCAATCCATAGGTTCGATTCATTTCAATGATCGAGTCTAGGGTTTTATGGACTGTTGCCCCAGTTAGTTAAGGACCGGTCTTAGAGCCGCATCTTGTAAAGCTCCACTGTACTACGACAAATCTGCAATGGGGACAGACCTGTCTGACTAAAGTACAATGTTTCACCGTGGTTGTGTTGTTTTGAGGTGTGGGTGTGGTGAAGGTCTACTTTTAGTACACACATGGCGCAAGAGGAGATTATCGCTGTAACACTCCAGCCCTACATGAGTCTGGAATGTTACTAAAATAGCATGATAACAAATTGAAAACCTATGATATCACACAAAATTCCAGCAGAACCTGCTTTGTGTAATTAACCAAACAGGAGATTCTAATAAAACTACAATAATATAAACAAATATTTCAACATCCAACTTAAATCATAATCATAAAGGCCTCATGGTACGATAATCAACTCCATTACAAAGATGACAAGCATGGAGACAAATCCAATAAAGACATCTTAATAGTTTGCTCAATTATTATTGCATAGTCCAAAATTATTCATTCATGAAAAGTTCGTGGAAGTGTGCTACAGATCATAACACTAACCCCTCCCATGCATGACGTCCGAGCAAGAGGTACCTAAAATACAATCAAATAGCAAGGGTGAGTCCATGACTCAGCAAGTACAAATAAATCGGTAATCTAACTTACAATTTTGTCACAGTCAATCAATCACAGTATTCATCTCAAGAACAGCTCATATGCTTCATGCAATGCAAATGCCAACAGATACACTTTTCTTTTCTCTTTGCATTTACCGGTAATGCGGAGTATGCATCCGTCAATGCATACCCATGCCTGTGCCTTCTAGCACAGGGACCATAAGTCTACACTCCACGAGTGTAGGGACCACAAGCCCGTCTAAATATGACGGGGACCTCAAAATCAATACTTGGCCTCCACATGGCCAAGTCTCAAGGATAACAATATGATGCATATGAATTCATACGAAAATCCATCGTAAAAATGTAATAATCAACAGCGACATTCATGAGTAAAGACGTAATCACAACACAAATGTGGTTTGACTGGTATTTGGTTCAGTTTTCATAAATTTGGTTTTTAATTTGTTTTTTTTTGTAAAAACCAGCTAAAAACCGAACAAACCGAGCAAATGCCGGCTGTTGCCTGTTGGGATGTTGCACTGTTGGGTGTGTTGGCCGCTGGGCTTGGCGTTGACCTGCCTGTTGGTGCCTGTTGGGCTTGGTTGGCTTGCTGCACTGCTCACTGCACTAGTGGAGTGCCGAGTAGGACTATCCTGTATATGTACTAGTCCCTCTAGATATACACTAGTAGGAATATCCTGCTCTTTAAATTTCCATTGCAAAGTACTATATATTAATATTACAAATAAAACTTGCTTAATGCTGAAAATAACTTGTAGCATAGAGCCTTATCCCTTATTAGCCATGTATATATATAAATTTTGCGATACACTACAAGTCTTGCTGAGTACGTAATGTACTCAATCTTACTTAAATTGTTGTTCAGAGTTAGAGGATGGTCTATGCCGAACGACACGTTCTTTGCACTCGGTACCGGAAGGTTCGGTGGTAGGTCTTTCTGGGTCTTATTCCTTGTCGGTTGCCTGAGAGTTTGGATGGGTATACCGCTGGACTTTTAGTTTATATTTACATGTTATGCTTCCACTGTTTAATTGCAACTTTTGATACTTGTTATTTTATTTGGTTGATCGGCCGTATCATACTATGTGATTGTAACACCCTATCTATCCGGAAGACAAGATGTCACCTAACAAGACAATCTACTATTCATTTCATAAGTTTAACAACGCATTCAATGCTAAAGAAACGATTAACCAAGATAACTATCTAGGCGAAATCATAGTTCATCTATAAATTCAAACGAGAATTTACCAAAGCGATAATAATGAACCTTCAAATGTTAATTATTACAATCCATTACATGATAAATAAAACTGAAGATATGTAAATAGAACTTTTAACGAATGATTATTTTATTCATGTGCAAGGAACGTGCTGGACTACACCCTCCCGCTATCAAATTTGTTTTCACCGAATTCACCTAAAAATAAATAAAAGCAAGAGTGAGTCGAAACTCAGCAAGCACAACATATACATTCACATAGAACACTGAATTGAATCAAGCTACCAATTAAATCATTTACTTCATGAATTTAAGAAAGCATGATATGAATGAATGAATGCATTGAAGGAGAATGGACTTTCCACATGTTTATACCGGTATAACTAGTGACACACCCGTCGGTGTTCACTTAAGCCCGCTCTTAACCAAGAGCGGGGATCCAAGTCCGTATGAAGAACGTTTCATACGGAATGTCCGAAACTGCCTACATTGGAATGGTAGGTCTTACATGCCCATATTGGAATTAATGGGACTTAAACAAGTTTCCACTCCCGTGGACATCAACTGAAATATGTATGCATGAAATGAAAAACATAACTTGGCATTCAACTCAATGTATCATCGAATAAGGTATTGGACTCTACCACATCATACTCAAATCACATGAATATTCATAATTTACCAAGTTAACATGAAATCAATGAATTCACACGATTTAAACATTTGCACTTGCCTTCCGTGTGGTGACGTGTTGTGAAACAACGAAGGTGTCCTTCCACCCACCGTCTCACCGCCTACACAAGTATTACCACGTATTACGGATAATCGAATATGGCACAGCTACAAATGTACTACAATGCTCTCTAATCAACCTACTCATCCCAAGGGTTCAATTTGACATCTACACCAAGAGTCCAGATTATCGTTCTACGGGCAGTTGCACAAGAAAATTCGCCATTAATTATCTGTAACTCTAAACGACCTGAAACCAGTGCTCACTGATTCTTAACTGATCAGGCTACAAAAACTTAGTTGGCGGAATCTTCTGATTCGGCCAAAACAGAGGGTAATTAACTGCTAAACCTAACCCATCTACAACAGTCCAGAAAACAGATCAGCAGTAAAGAAAATAGTGTAACTTTTAGCCTACTGATCCAAATGGAATGATCTTTATCAACTTGGAAAGATAATTTCAAGATCTACAATAACTTAGTTGGGGGAGTCTTCTGATTCGGCCTCTATTTTTAACAAAAACGAGGGACAAAACTACTGACCACAGATTTCAGACAGATTGGACAGTTCGCATTCAAAATTCATAACTCTCAAACTACTGGTCGGATTTTGCTCATCTTGGTGCCAAAAGAAAGCTAACGAAACCAGGAACAAATCTCTATAAGGGAAAAACCCCAAATTCGGCCTCTAAAGTACTGAAACAAGCCGCGCAACAATCTGATCAATTCTGTAAATTCTGGAACTCTAAACCGACGTGACTCAAATGATCTCTACCGCAACAAAACTTGATCAAACAAATAACCGGGTGCTCGTTACCCTTGAAGACCAGAGCACGACGAAGAACCACTCCCGCTGGTCTCCTTCTTCTTCCTTGGCCGCCACACCACAGCGAACCACCGGCGGCAAACGACCGCGGAGGACAGATCGGAGGAGAAGCGCCCGGGGATCTTGGAGACCAACTCCGGGAGCACCAATGGCCGGCCACCAAGGGAGGAGACGGCGCCCAACCAGGGGAGGAGGCGCCGGCCAAAGAGGATGGAGAGGGGAGGGGGTGGCGGCTTGGTGGGAGGGGAAGGGGCGGCTAGGGTTTGGGGGGGAGTGGCGCCCCCCCCTTTTATGGCCGGCCCCTTCATGGGCCGGCCAGCCCCCTCTTGGGCCTCCTGGGTCGCGCACTGCGGCCCAGGTTGCCGGAAAATTATGATAACCCCCCCTGCTAAATAGAATTTTCGACAAAAACTATTTCTTTTTCTCCCTCTGACTTCTTTCTTTTTACCGAATGCGATTCCGAAAACTAATAAATCACATTTTCGACTAAATTCCAAACTATGCGAACTAGCTGGATTTATGAGGTATTACAGTGATGTAATCGTTTAAGTTAAGTAACATATTTGTTTAATGTTGTATGTATATTGTGTATGGATGTGTATGCCAAAGTTATGGATGTGTGTACTAGCCACTGATCATGGGACTAGTACGATACACACACGAGGGCTTCTGGTATTCCACGCCCGGGGCCCGACAGGTCTGCTAGTTATGGATTGTTAAGCCATAACTACACGATCAAAAGTCTGGTATGGGATAGATCTGGCTAACTAACTTACAATACTTCACCATGGTTGTGTCATTCGGATGTGTGGGTGTCAGAATGTCGTACTTTTTATTTATTCCCACATGACGCAAGAGGGGGTTACCGTTTGGTGTGAAACCTTACGGTAGCAAAACCTTTGCGGGTATAACTGCATTGGGATAGTGTAGAGTAAAGGCCTTGTGATAGTCGCTTCGTCGCACGCCTACAGAAGCGTGTCTTGGTCCATATTTTGAACAAACTATCTCCTGTGGGTAAAGTTGTACAACCTCTGCAGAATGTAAAAATCTATTCGAATAGCTGTATCCATGGTCATTGACATGCTGAGTAAAGCCTTTTGCGGATTAGAATTTGGTTTTGATTTAAAAATAATTTTAAGACAAATAATTTTGGATGGTTTATCAGATTGGAAAAATTGCGCAGATAGCCATGGTGTTAGGGTGGTTTTCCTTCACCAATCATGCATGTAGGATTATCCTATACTCAAATTGATGATTTAAAATTAAAATAAATTTCTATATATATAATAATTGCTTTGGAACTTTGTAAGAATATTTAAACTTTTAAGGTCGCTTTATGCAAACTCAGACATTTAAACCCTCCTTTGAAATCACCTCATGTATTATAATCTGTTATTGGGTGTAAGATGCGGAGTAAGTTTCGTACTCGCCTTGCTTATTAAATTGTTGACTTGGACGACTAGGCTGCGCTCCAAACAATTATCTGTGGCGTATCGTGTGGTTTACTACTACCTTATTCTACCACTTTACTTTTCTTTTGGCTTTATGCCCTTTTTGTATAAAACTTTGATAATAAGAATAAAATATGTGATATGGACATGTTATCATTTTTATTTAACTATGTACAGTATCTATTCCTAGACTAGTGTGAGAAACACAGAAAATTCAGGATCCTTCTACTCACGGGTTCGACAATGAGGTCAGGGAAGGTCAGAAGCGGCTTGTCGTCGACGAGCAACGGTGGTGCAAAGGAGGCTCTCGGTGCTGGTGCTCTACGGTGATGGAGGTGCTACAAGAAGCAGTGTATTAGATTCATGAAGTCCTAAGGATGGTGTGGATGCAAGGAATTGGACGGGGACTCATCGGACTTTGAGGAAGAATCAAAATGACAGCGTCGACTGAGGATGAGGAAGGAGATGGTGAAGCTCGGATTGTTGGCGAGTTTGCCTGCGTTGAGTGGGGGAAACATCAATAGCGTATGGAACAGACGGTGACACGGTTCATTTGAACCTAAACTCACCGAAGCGATGGAAACGTGTTTGCGCGATCAGGTGCACGCCAGAGTCGAGGACGAAGGTGATCACGGTCGTGCTACAAGGTTCCAGAAGCTGCTTTAAGTAGAGAGGAAGGATGAGTGAAGCTCAAGGGTGAAAGTGACGCGCTTGTCGTGGGTGAGGAAGCTCACCGGAGTGGTGGACCTGAGGAGGTGCGCTCCTGCGAAACCAAGGAGCGATAAAGTTCGTGTTTGCACGAAGTGGAATTTGGGCGAGCTGAGGAAGACGATGTACGGTCTATTGCTTAAATAGCTGGGATAAATGCGCGAGAAGAACGACGAGACGCTGGCAGTTGCACGAGAAACTCATGGGTATCCTTAGGTCTCTCCGTCTGCGCGGGAAAATGGCATGTCAACGAGGCAGATAGCATGGGTGAGAGCAGACGGAGGTGACAGAGGTGGTTGAGGCGCGAAAACGGTGGGCGTAGCGTCGTAAACCACGAGCGTTGAGGCGAACGCGATGTGGAAGAAAGGCTCCGACAGGTGAGGCCAGCATGTTAGCAAGCGCGAGAAGCGGGAACTGGTGCGGTCTAGAGCAAGCGCGAGTGAAGTTGGGCCGGGCAAATTCGGCCCACTCGCTCGGCGGGAAATTCAAATGAGATTTGGATCTTTCAAGAAAAGGCTAAGAATTTAGTGAATTTTTAAACATATCAAATGGGCTCTAAAAATTATGAATTTTTTTGTGGAGACTCCTGATATAGATTAGTTCGTTACGTGAATTTTCCAGAATTTATGAGTTCTGTAGTTTTCTAAAAAATTCTTTCAATCTGCTGTTCAGCATGTAGTTTCACTATTTGATTTATGCAAAGTTCAAAAACATGCTCAAAATATATTTTTCCCACATATAAACATGCTGAAAATTTTCCTTTTATTTTTTTAATATTTTTTTTAAAATTGGGATTTTTGAGATGGTACAGAACAGATATCAATTGAATATGGGATTCGGTGATTTGGTATATGTACACGTTAGCAGTGGGTAATTAAGGTTGCTGGGCACCCAATCCATGCTGTTATTGAGGTTAAAACTTGGAACTGAAATGTCAAGTTGGAGTGACAGAATGGTTACTGATCCTGCACAAAGGGAACAGGAACCCAAAGTTACCACAGTTAAAAGGCAGTAACTTAACTCCAAAGATAATATTTTCAATTACTTATCCTCAATGCCAGATGCAGGGAGTCAGGACACTCCATTTCTTTCACGACAAAGATGATACTATGACATTTCATAGATTCAATTCTGATTTTCTTAATGAGTGGTGTCAAACACCTAGGAAGATTCCACTCATTCCAAGGAATGTGCCTAACAGCTTAGATTGACCTGCTCTATGAATGAAAACTACAAAGCTATTATTATGGTTTAAGAGCCGAAATAATCAACCACTCATCAGGTTCAGCTTAGGGTGAGGGGCTAATCTCAATCTTGCGCAGCTTGTTGGCCTTCTCGAATGCATCCAGCAAGACAGATGGGTTGGTTCTTTTGAGCTCCGCGTACCCTCGGGTCGCCGCCACGTCATCCATCGTATTCGAAGAGGTGATGAACTGAATGCAAGCCTCCTTGAGCTTGCCACAATGGTGCTGATCAGCCAAGGCCAGCGTGGTTGCCACCGTCTCCACGACAAGGCTCTTGCACAGGGTGCTTTGGCACACCAGCTTGAGCCTCTCCATGGCGTATCGATCCGCGGCCGCGAGCAGATGCCGGATAATCTCAATCTTGTCATCTCCCTCGAGATCGTCCATCTCGGGCAATAAATCGGTGTAGATGAAATGGAGCAGGGCCCTGAAGACCGCAGGCTGCATGTCTTCAATGGCTATGCTCTGCATGCCGTTGTCCTCCTCCTTCATCGGCCCAAAAAATTCTGCCTTGAACACCGGCGATCGTGCGGCGAGCACGACCTTGTGCGCGGCAAAAACCTCTCCGCCGACGTTCAGAGTCACGTCCCCTCCCACCGGATCCTCCAGCAGCTTGGCGAACTGCGCCGCGAAGTCCGAGGGTGGCACCTCGATCTCATAGGCCACCTTCGCCGTCTCGGACACAACCAGGTCCTTGATGACATTAACCACGCAGTCGATCGTGAGGCGGTCGCCATTGACGAACGGCGTCTCTTCCAGCTTGCCTCTTGCTATCGTCCCGCCAAACCGCGGGCCGAACCGGCTGGCGTCGCGCGAGTTAAAGATCCTCGGGGTAGCTTCGGACCACATGGTGTGATGGATCCCGGTGACATGGTTGAAGAATCTCAGCTCGAAGGACGCCCGCGCCGCGGTGTTCTTGGTCGTGAGCTCGAGGTAGAAGAGCACGAAGTCCTTGAAGCCCTCGGTGGCTCCGTCGGGGTAGACGCGGATGGCCCAGTCGAAGCCCCCGACGGAGAAGGTGCCGGACTGGATGAACCGGCCCGCGCCGATGCCCTTCTTGAGGCCGTAGTTCTCGATCACGAAGGTGTGCGTGCCCTGCACCATCTCCGTGGTGCACCTTGATGTCGTCTTCTTCAACTCGGGCGCCATCCTCTCTGCAACCAAGAAAGATTCCAACAACTGATCACAGAGGGATCTTGAACCTTGCATACGAGAGGAAAAGAGACAGCAACCTCTGAGTAGAAGAAGGAGAAGCAATCGAGCTGGAGGAGGAGGAGGAGGCGTACCTTGAAAGCGGCGGCGGCGAAATGGGGAGGTGTGAGCGAGGAAAGTGAGGAGACCGCGGTTCCCTCGCTGTTCAGGCTTTCTTGTGTCATGCTTAAGCTGCCTGGGCAAGCACATCCTTTGCCATGGCTATTTATAACGGTAGAGAGTCTCTTAGGTGTGGTGCGTGCCGCGTGGTGAAATCTCGTCCCTCCAATATCTTCCAATATATATCTGATCAGGCAACAGATAATGTTTAAGTGGCGAAGCCGCGACAAAAAGAAAAAAGAAAAAAAAGGAGTGCTCTTTGTCAAAGTTGGCACGAGACAAAGCGTACCAAAAAAAAAAAGCATCAGACCGTCAAGTAAAATCCAAATTCAAGTAGAAATAGAAGTAAGAAAAGGTTATTTTCTAGAACACATATAAACAGTGGCGACGCCACGACAAAAATAAAAGGAGTGTTGTCTGTCAAAGCTAGCACGAGAGAAAGCGTACCAAAAATTCATCTAACGGTATGTAAGATCTAAATCTATGTATAAATAGAAACAAAACAAAGTTCTTTTCTGGACCACGTAGAAACAGAAAGAACACACAAATGGTGGCGAAGCCACGGAGAAAATAGAGGGGCTCTTCGTCAAAGATGGCATGACACAAAGCGCACCAAAAATGTGTCACGCAAAATCCAAATTCATGCATACATAGAAAGAAAGAGCTTCCCTCTGGTCGGACCCCCTCTCCCACATGGTTAGACCCCTACACGGCCCCCAGCATCCACGGCACCGGCATCCGACGAAGAGGAGGCTTGCTGCCGACTTGATAAGTGACGAGCGGTTTGTGGGTTTTGTTCAATTGGGCCTGGTTTATCCGGCCGATCGACCCCATTAGACAAAGGCAGCCGCTCCTCATTTTCCTCATGGGCTCACGGCCTCTTCCGTCCTCACACACTCATGCATCCTCAATCCCCACTAACCCTAACCAAGTAGCCAACGTGCGCCGGCCGTGGCTTCCAGGGTGCACGGCGGCAAGGGCTCAGATGCCTCATTTCTAGTAAGTTAGTCCTTTTCAGTGAATCATTTCTAAGATGATACATCAATAAAACCAAATTAACAGAGATTGATGTGAGCCTTTTACCATCTTCGATGCAAATTGTTGAAGATGACTCCACATGAAGCCTGTTATGTAAATCTGCATTATGCATACTAACAGTCGAAGGATGACTGTGCACTATTACTGTAAATTCTGATGTGCTGAAAATACGTTGTTCTGTGTGGATTGTAGTTGAGGAGTATCAGAGGAGTTGGCAGCCAGGGTCAGCAGGGGGTTTGTCAAAATGAGCAAGCAAGGCAGCAATAAAACAGGGAAAAGCTCCGATAGTAAGTGTCCAGTTGATAAATCTTTAGTCTTTACTCTTCACTTGTCAAAATCAAATGGAGTATTGAAATGTGTTGTCAATAGTTGCTTGTTTGATTTGGTAGAAATGGTTTTGAAGAGGTATTTTTTAGCAAAATGTCAAGCACAAGCACAGGGGCAAGCGGAACAGCAACCGCACAAGCACAATCTCAACTTGAAGTCCAATTGGACCAACTCCAAGAGGCTACACAACCACAACCACAACCACAAGACCAAGAAGATGCACAACCACAACGGCCGCAACAAGTGGTTGAAGGTATTAAAGAATTCAACTCGGATCACATCATTACTGGTCTGGCACTTCGTATACCAATTGAGGATTTTCATCCCAACATGAGAGATCAAGTATGGAGAGCTTATATGTTGAAGGGCCCTACTCAACCTATTGGCCATAATTATCCTCGCAAAACATATGGAAATAGCCTTAGGGGCTTTCGTGAATCATGGTTTAAGAAGTACGATTTGTTGGAATATAGTGTGGAGAAATATGCAACCTATTGTTCTATTGCTTTCCTTTTAAGCAATAAACATTACATGAACAATTTGGCCATGATGTTTTCACCAAAATAGGATATAACAATAGGAAGAATCAATACAAATTATATGGCGATCATGTCGGTGGGTCTGATCAAGGCGTGATGGGATAACCGTCACTCAAGACCATTATTATCATGTTGCTACCTTCTTTACTGCTATTTATGCTATTACCACAGAGATGGACCATCGCTTCAATGTTGTATCTTCGGAGTTGCTTGTATGCTTTTCTTGTCTTGATCCAAGAGACTCCTTCTCTAAGTTTGATTTGGATAAGATTGCTTGACTAGCGAAGATCCGTGATACAGATTTCTCCATTATTGATCGTGTGACTATAAAGGATCAACTTGAAACCTTCATTCTTCATGTGTGAAGAGTTGATCATTTTATTGTTTTTCATGATCATAGAAGTCTGGCTATGAAAATGGTCGAAACTGAAAGAAATATTGTATTTTCATTGGTCTACTGCCTCATCGAGTTAGCATTGTGTCAGACCCTGGACGTAGAATACCCGAAGCTCTCGTATGTGTATTGTACTAGTCCCA
Source organism: Hsuehochloa calcarea (assembly GCA_036346395.1). Classification (NCBI taxonomy): domain Eukaryota; kingdom Viridiplantae; phylum Streptophyta; class Magnoliopsida; order Poales; family Poaceae; genus Hsuehochloa; species Hsuehochloa calcarea. The sequence goes on along the minus strand of CM070607.1, from coordinate 35,763,931 downwards.
TTATTAGTGACTAGTCCACACATCCACAACATTGGCATACACATCCATACACAATATACATACAATATGAAATAAATATGGTACTTAACTTGAGCAGTTACATGACAAGTGTATATTACACGACCGACCGGCCAAATTAAAAAAAAATAGAAGTAGCAAGTTATACAGCTAAAGCATATTAAATAAAAGCCAAAAGTCCAGCGGTATGCCCATCCAAACCCTCAGGCAACCGACAAGAACAAGTCCTAGCCAGACCCGTCACCAAACCCTTCGGTATCGGGTGCAAAGAACGTGTCGTCTGTCATAGGCTCATCCTCATACTTTGATCAATAATTTAAGTAAGATTGAGTATATTTTGTACTCAGTAAGACTTGTAGTGTATCACAACATAATTATAAATGCCAGGTTTAACAAAGGACGATGCTCTACTCTATAAGTCATTTTCAGCATTAAGTAAGTTTTATTTTCAATATCCATATGTAATAGTTTGCAACGGAAATTTTAAAGAGTAGTTGACCGATAACGAAATAACAACTATGTAATTCAATAATAACAAAATTACAACCCTCCTCGGCTGTGACCAACATTTTATTTTCAGCCATAGACATGGCACTCACACAAAACAACCATCCCATCATTTTTCCAAAAATCAAGACTATACCTGGCAATACTACACTTAGCATACTCATCACCGTGAGCATGGAGATTTAAATAGATTTACACTCTGCAGAGGTGTACAAATTTACCGACAGTATACGATTTGTCTAGTTTATCCAGCATCCGTCAATACCGCCGCTCACAATCTTTTAGTAAGTAGTCTAGAGCACATAACGAAGCCTTGACATCATCTAGTCCTAACCTTGCATTAGCCCGACAATGGCAACCCTCACTTCAATCATGGGTACCTCCCGTCAAAGTGAGGCATTAACCGTTCTGTCGGAAGGCTTTGGTCCCAATGCCTTAGTGAAGGGAGCCCCTTCGAGCAATTACACATGCTCGCACTACTACGATCTACCAACATGCAAGGCTAGTTTTCGATGACTTACTTAGCTAAGGCCATCCCATACTGACACATGTGGCTATACGCTTACGCTTAGGTCGGATATATCAGCGATCGGTCCTTAATCGACTCAAGAGAGGATCCCCCCTATCTACTTGTGAGACACACTTCTCACACTTCTTAGTGCAACAAGACATAAAAACTACAGACCAACCCGGTCTGTAGTTCAGGCGACTGCGCCCGAAGCCTTGCTCCTGTTTAGGGGCTTGCTACCCTCCTTGACCTCGTGCGAGGCCCTTGGGTCGCTCCTAGACACCTTGGGGTTGAGGATTAGGCACTGGGAGTTGCTATCGTGGGCAATTCGGTGAGTAATGCATGTGCTCACTGCAATTGTAGCAAGTGATGTTGCTTCCCTGTTTTGGCTTCTAGACGGCAGCTCTCCATGGTTATATGGCTGAACCGTGGATTGTTGTGGGCGGGGTCTTTGTGCTTGAAACCTCAGAGGTGGTGGCACTGAAGGACAGACGTTTGGTGATTGCCAAACATGCAGTTTCGACGGGCTACTGCTTGCTGATTTCTACGCTAACTACTTGCACTTGCAGCTCTCCATGACCATCCGAGTGCTATCTTCAACCCAAATTGCCTTATTGATTAAGGTATGGAAGTTGGGGATGTTATAGGCAGCAAGTGACCACTTCATCTCATCATTGAGGCACTCCCGGAAGAGAGTAACCTTCCTTCCCTCGTCCGGCATCTCAGAGGCGGCATACCGGGCAAGGTAGTTGAAGCGATGAAGGAGCTCCATCACTGTTAGGTTCCCCTACTTGAGTTCGTAGAACTCCCACTTCTTAATGTCCATGAGACCTGCTGGTATTTGGGCATCACGAAATGCCTTCTTCAAGGCAGCCCAAGTGAGGGTCTGACCTTTCGGGAGGATGGCCTGATGGCTTTCCCACCAAGCAGCTATCGTGCCTTACAGCTAATAAGATGCATATAGTACCTTCTCCTCATCATTGCACTAGGCAATAACTAACTTGCCCTCGACGCAACGAATTCAGTCGTCGGCGTCGAGGGGATCCACCGTAGTCGAGAAAGTTGGCGGCCAAGTTCGTAGGAACTCGCTCATCCTCAACTGCGATTGATTCGTAGTAGCTCCACCTCCCACAGCAACAGTACCGAAGTTGGCAATTTTTTGCACCAACTGTTGCAGCAGGGGGGTGTTCATCTACCGCCCTTCCTCGATCATGGCGAGCACGTGTGCTATGGTTGTCGGTGGCGGTAGGACCTCTGCTTCTTCAGTTGTAGATGGAGGTTGCTTCGTTAGTAGAGTAGTTATAGAAGGATGAAACGGGCTGGGTTGTGGAGGATTGGGGGACCTCGCCTTCTGATTGCCATGATCCGGGGGCAACTCCTGTTAATAGAGCATGTTACTGGCATCCTGTTCATACAATATGTAGATTAAAAAATGCGCGCAGGGTGAGGGGGAATAAGCACAAGTTAAGTGGGTCGGCAAGTAACACCATCCAATGCTAAAATAACTCATATAAAACTGTTATATGCATATTTTCATACCATTGGGACATCATACATGTAACTTTAACATACTAGTTAAGTTTTGCATGGTTCGCATGCTCGTTGCTTAAGTATACAAAAAGCAACTAAACCATCATAAGTACAAAGTTACAATCACCATACATCAGCACCTTACATAGCTTAGCACACCAAAATACCCTAAATTAGCTCACACTAAACCCCTAAAAGTGAGCTCCTGCTAAACGGTCTAGGCCTATGCGTCGTCGGTGCACTCAGTGGCGCGAGGTGACTCCGGTGCAACGGAGGATGAAGGTATGATGAACTCAATCATCTCATTCCTGTCATAACGGAGATAGTGTCACTGCACTACTCGTGGTGGCTCCTCTGCGTCCGAGTAGATGGCCATCACGCGGCGGCGGTGACCAATAGTCAACATATAAGGACATTAGGTACCCTGTCGGATTCGGATGGTGGGCTCCGACAACTCCTCCGCAGGTGCTAGTATGACATCCTCCCTGTACAGTAGCTCCCGCAAAAAGAGCCCCTAGGACACCATCTGTGCAATGCTATACTCGAGACTGGAGATCCTCCGGTGGGCCTCCAGCAGCTCGCTGGTCACGCGACGGAGATATCCATCTAGTGATCTCACGAAGCAGATGAGGTGCAAGTGTGGGGGTGATGAACGACATACCCTCCACTTGGTAGGTTTGCTCCTCTCTGTCCACCGTCTGTACAGGGAAGTAGAAGAACATGTCCTCCAACTCGGGTAGCTCATGTTGCAGGCATACGATGGTGACGTAAGTTGCATCGTAAAGCGACATCAGGGCTCTAGAGCCCTGTCTGTAGTAGCGGAAGGAGGGATCTCCAAAGTATCGACCCTGGATGAGCACTAGGTGAGGTACTCAGTGGACGCCGCACTGGAGGGCATGCTGAAGATAGTATATAACAGCATATGAGGCTAATAGACATGTTGTAACATCACCCATAGCGTGTGCTGCAGTGTGCCCCCTCAAATGTGCTAGTTCGGTACTATGGTTCCCATGGGGTGGTCATCTACAATTTTAGGAAAAATGAAAAGTTAGTCATCAATTCTGCATATAATGAGAGACATATATAAGAAATGACACTAAGACAAGAAAAGAATGTAGCACAAGTTTTTATTCATTCTCTACAATATTTAACCAACACCTACGGTTTATTTTTAGGTTATACTACCCCTTGGTCTTTATGTATAAATATACCTCCATAATGCCCAATCAAATCAACACCAAATGAAGGTAGGAGATATTAAGGAATAGTACATCACATCATTTTTAGTACATAACTAGGTTTTGATATTTTTGTAAAGAGCCATCTAAATTGGCATTTTTTCTAATTTTAAAATAGGTTTTCAAAAAACCTTTATGTATGATGTTTTAGGGACTTTTAGAAAATATTTTGGCTCTTTTTGACACTTTAAATATAGTTAAAACTTTTATTTTCAAAGGGAACCTTTTCTTTTCAAATCAAAGACTATTTGAAAGAAGGTAAGAAAAGAGAGCAAAAGAATGACTTAGATGTGAGGAGAATGCTAGGAGGGGTAAGATTAAAAAAACTCCTAAATTTTCACAACTATTTCATAATTTGAAATAGGCTGCATTTTGAAAACCAAATCCAAATCTAATAGCCATTCTAACTAGTGCTTATCCTACAGTCAGTATGACTCTAATACGAACGTTGTTAGACCCCGTGTGTGGAATACCCGAAACCCTCATGTATGTACTGTACTAGTCGCATCATAAGTGGCTAGTAAACACATCCATACACAATATACATACAACATGAAACTAATATGGTACTTTACTTAAGCGGTAACATCACAAGTGTATATTACACGGCCGATTGGCCAAATTAAAAGACAAGTATCAGAAGTAACAAGTTAAACAACAAAAGCATATTAAATAAAACCCCAAAGTCCAGCGGTATACCCATCCAAACCCTTAAGCAACCGACAAGAGCAAGTCCTAGTAAGACCCACCACCGAACCGTCCGGTATCGAGTGCAAAGAACGTGTTGTCTGACATTAGCTCATCCTCATACTCTGATGAAAAATTTAAGCAAGATTGAACACATTTTGTACTCAGTAGGACTTGTAGTATATCGTAACATAATTATAAATACCAGGTTTAACAAAGGATGATGCTCTACTCTACAAGTTATTTTCAGTATTAAGCAAGTTTTATTTTCAATATCCAAATGTAATAATTTGCAACGGAAATTTTAAAGAGCAGTTGACCGATAATGAAATAACAACTATGTAACTCAATAATAACAAAATCACAACCCTCCTCGGCTGCGATCAATATTTCATTTTCAGCCATAGACATGGCACTCATACAAACCAACCATCCCATCATTTTCCAACAAATTGTTTTTGCATCAAGACTATACCTGACAACACTACACATTGCATGCTCATCACCGCGAGTACAGATATTTAAATTGATTTACACTCTGCAGAGGTGTACAACTTTACCCACAGTATATGAATTCTCTAGTTTATCTAGCATCCATCGGTACCACCACTCATGATCTTTTAGAAAGTAGTCTGGAGCACATCATCTAGTCCTAACTTAATTTCCACTAGCCCAACAATGACAACCCTCACTTCAATCTTGGGTACCTCCCATCAAAGTGAGGCATTAACCATTCTGTCGGAAGGCTTTGGTCCACACACCTCGGTGAAGAGAGCCCCTTTGAGTAATCACACATGCTCGCACTACTACAACCTACCAATATGTAAGGCTATTTTTCGATGACTTAATTAGAAAAATCTGTCCCATACCAGCACATGTGGTTATACGCTTACGCTTAGGTCTGATATACCGACGTTTGGTCCTTAATCGACCTAGGCGTGGATCTCCCCTATCTACATATGAGACACACCTCTCACACTTCTTAGTTTATAATATAATATAATATAACCCACTCGCGTCACAAACTAAGTTTTTGTTTTTCATTTTCATACTAAACAACAAAGGCTAGTTTTTGATTACTTAATTAGCTTGCCTTGCTCTCGTATATCTGAATATGAGGATGGAGGGTCGTCGAATAATTCGTTCGTGGTATCGACGTCTATTCAAAAGAGCCGATAACAAATAAAAAATAGAAAAAATAATTTCAACAGTAACAAAATCCAAATATTTTTTTGTATATTTATACAGAGCATGATTTTAGATGAATTTATAAAAATATTCATTCAATTTAGAGTTATTAAGGTTTGAATTTGCTTCGGTTTTGAAAATCCTAAAATTAATATAAAAAAGGTGACGTTGAAAGTGTATTTTCTGAGGTTTACACTTTCTAACTGAGAAAGCGTATTTTCCTCTAAGCTATTATGAGGTTTACGTTTTCTAAAAGAGAAAATGTATTTTCCTCTAAAATGAAAATAGCTTTTCTTATTTTCCTGAATTTTATTAACTTACTTGTGGAGCCTACTTGTTAGTGACTCATATTTTAATTTTATTGATTTTATTTATGAAACAGAGGCAGTCCCTCATGTCATAGATGCGTTATTTATTACTTAGTGATTAAATCTATTGTTTTATTTTAATTAACTGACGGCTAGGGTCCACATGTCCGTCTCTTGGTTTTAAAACATGTTTTAAAACCGAGAATAGTGTGTGGTCCAACATGTCAGTGCCACATATCGTTTTAAATTAGATTTCTATTAAACTTTTCGATCGGTCCCACACGTCATACACTTATTACCCTTAATCTTTGTTACTTAGTATTAATCAACTCTTAATCTCTGCAGAGAGAGAGAGAGAGAGAGAAGTGAAGCAGTAGAGTTGCAAGCGGCCGAGTGCCATGGCGAGCTCGCTGGCGACGAACAGCGTAGCGACTTGGCTCGGGGATGGGCAAAATGAGTTCCTCTCTCGACGGAGATCCCACTGGGTGGTGGTGGAGGCTGGAGAGATGAATAGAGGCGGCGCTACGCCTGTGATAAGAGGCGAAGCTCCTCGGGTCCGAAATGGTTTTCGCACATGGAGAAAATCAGTGGCGAAAGATGGTGCACATTGGCTCTAGTGGGCAACAACAATGCTATAGGCAACATCTCGGGGACCAATGGTCACTAGAGCAGCGGCAATACCATTTCCCGCGGCGGCGCCATAGGCGGCCACAGTGAACTCTATGTTACGCTTTCTAATGATCCAAATTAATAAGCGCAAAAGATTTAGGGGACTACTAGAAGCTCACCAAGGGGGGTAGATGACGTCGGGGGATAGCTAGAGAAGCATGTTAAAGTTGTACAATGGTGGCGTAGAAGAGGCTCTCAGTGCTGGTGCTCAACGGCAATGGAGATGCTACAAGAAGCAGCGCATTAGGTTCCTAAGGCTCTAAGGATCGTGTGGATGCAAGGAATTGGACTGAGACTAACTGGGCTTCGAGGAAGAATCAAAATGGCGGCGGCGGTTGTGAGAGAGAAGGAGGACAACGAAGCTTCGATTTCTTGTGATTATACCTGTGTTGAGTGAGGGAAAAAGATGAAGTAGTGTTGGAACACATCATGACGCACTCGAGAGGGGTTCAAACCTTCTGGAGTGGTGGGAGTGTAGCGGCTCAGATTGGGTACACGCCGGTGTCGGGGACGAAGGAGAACACGATCAAGTTATGGGACTCCCGGAGTTGTATTGAGCAAATGAAAGGGATGAGTGATGCATGTGGATCAAAAAAAACACGAACGTCGTGGGCAAGGAAGCTCAACAGAGCGACGGAGCTGCAGAGTCACCTTCACCGGCGTTGAGAACAACGCTCTCGTTCCTTGCAAAGCAAAGCACGATATGCTCTAATTCTTTGCGGGAAGCGAGAATGGTGAGCTGAGGAACTCGTGGCGCAATTGGATGCTTAAGTAGCACTGAGTAGAGCGCGAGAATGGCGGCAAGAAAATGCGACTACGGTGAGAAACTCGCACCCTCCTTAGGCGTCTCTGCCCGTTCGGGGTTAGGCGGTGACAAGGGAGATGCTAGCATGGGCGTTGTGACATACCATATAGGCAGAAGCGACGGGAGCAGTTGGAGAGCAAAATGGTGGACGATAATCGCGAACTGGGGGCGAAGCAGGCGAGCGCGCTCGCGCGAGGTGGAAGAAGGATGCTGACATGCGAGCCTAGTGTGTTAGTGAGAGGGAAGAGGGGCACATTGGCATGGGTCAAGTGTGCGCCAAGAAATGGGTCAGTTTCAGATTCGCCCAATCAGGCGTAGCTGAAATTCAAATAGAGTTTGAAATTTCCATAAAAGGCCGAGAATTTACCAAATTTGTGAACCTATCAAACGTGACCCATAATTTATTAATTTTTTTGGAGAGGCTCCTGACACAGTCCAGTTCCTAAAATTTATTAAAATTTCTATATTTTTCTCAAAAATTCTTTCAAGTTGTTGTTTTTGTATAATTTCAATACTTATTTTATGCAAAAGTTCAAAAACATGCACAATTTTTTTTGTACATAAACATGCTGAAAATTTTCACCTTTATTATTTTTGTCATTCTTTCCCAAATTGGGATTTTTGGGATGTTACATTTGGAGTTCATATGCAAAAGTAAGGTTTGAATTTACTTCGGCTTTGAAAATTGTGAAATTAATAAAAAATGGTGATGTCGAAAGTGTATGCTCTGAGGTTTACACTTTCTAATAGAGAAAGTGTATTTTCCTCTTAGTTCTTATGAAGTTTACGTTTTCCAACAGAGAAAGTTTATTTCCTCTTAACTCAAAGCGGTTTTTCCTATTTTTTTGAATTTTATTAACTTACATGTTGGTCCTACTTATCTTGATTTTATTAATAAAAACAGAGGTGGTCTGATTTGTTATAGACTTATTATTTATTAACTAATGATTAAACATATTTTTTTGTTTTACTTAACTGACGCGTCTACTTGTTAATCTCTCATTTTTAAAATATGTTTTAAAATTGAGAATAGTGAGTGGTACCACTTGTTAGTGACTCACATACTAAACGTGTTTTAAATTAGATTTTCGATTAATTTTTCAGCCGGTCCCATATATCATTGATTAGTTTCACTTAACAACTGTCATTAGTGTTAAGCTAATACTCATCCTGAATGGGACCCACTGTCAGCGAGAGAGAATATAAAGGAGCAAAGCTGCTCATGGCTGATGGCCAAGGCGAGTTTGCCGGCGGGGAGCAGCGCAGCATCTTTGCTCGGGAAGGGGCAAAATGGGTTCCACTGTCGATGGCAATCTCACAGGGTCGTGGTGGAGGCTGGAGAGGTGGTTGGAGATGACGCTACACCATGAGAAGCGGCAGAGTGCCTCGAGTCTGTAGTGGCGTTTGCGAATGGGGCATGTCGGTGATGAAAGATGGTGCGCAAAGGCTCTAGGGGGTAACAACGATGCTACTGGTAGTGGCTCGGAGACCAACGGTCATTGGAGCGGTGGAGACATCATCTCCTGCGGTGGCGCCATGAGCGGCTACGAGGAACTGTAGACTATGCTAGCTAATCCACCGATCTAATGCGCCCAATAGCTCTAGGGGACTACTAGAATCTCACCAATGTCCTTGATGGAGTCAGGGATGGCCAGAGAAACCTGGCAATGTTGACTAGTGGTGGTGCAAAGGAGGCTTTACGACAACAGCTCACCACAGTGATGAAGGTGCTACAAGGAGCATCACATTAGTTCACTGACATCCTATGGATGGTGTAGATGCTAGGAATCAAACAGGGACTCATCGAGGTTCGAGGAAGATCGAAAATGGCGGCGGCAGCCGAAGACGAGGAAGAAGAAGGTGAGGCTCAGATTCACAGCAAATTGGCCTGCATTAAGTGAGGGAAATAGATGAAGGAGTGTCAGAACACATGATGACGCACTCGAGAGAGGTTCAAACCTTCTGGAGTGGTGGGAATGCAGTGACTCTGATCATGTGCACGCCGGAGTCGGGATGAAGGAGAACGAAATCAAGCTACGAGACTCTCAGAGCTGCATTGAGCAAAGGACATGGATGAGTGATGCATTATGATCAAAATGACGCGAATGTCATGGGTGAGGAAGCTCACTAGAGCAGCGGAGCGGCGGGGGCACTCTCACCGGCATCGAGAACGATGCTCTTATTCCCGGTGAAGCAAACTATGAGATAACGGTGCGTCAACAGGGCAGCTAGCATGGGTGAGGGCTGGCGGAAGCGACAGGGGCAGATGGGGCACAAATGTGTGGGCGCCAATCGCGAAGGTGAAGCAAAGTGGACGAAGGTTGCTGAAAGGTGGGGCCAGCATGTCAGTGAGTGGAAGGAGTGAGGGTGCAAGGTAGGCTAGAGCGGGCACGATAGAATTGGGCCGAGTGAATTTCAGCCCGTTGTCTCAGCGGGAAATTCAAATGGAGTTTGTAATTTCCAAAAAAAAAGGCTGAGAATTTGCCAAAATATTAAACCTGGCAAACCTACTCCAAAATTTATGAAAATTTGTGGGAAGGTTTTTGACATAGTATAATTCAATCTGTAAAATTTTCATAATTTTTGTGTTTTATATTTTTCTCTAAAATTCTTTTAAACTGTTGTTTGAATATAAATGTATTGTTGCTTTTGATGAAAATTTTAAAACATGCTCAAATAAATATTCCCACGTATAAACGTGCTCAAAATTATTCCCCATTTATTTTCATTGTACTTTCCCAAATTTAGGTTTTTTGGGATGGTACACATTGTTACTATCGGTGGCAACATCGGTTGAAAGAGTATTTTCGGCTTGATACATGAATATTATCAAGATCGATTTGCGCAATAAGATATTAGATGATTGACTTAATGACTTGCTGGCGTGCTATATCGAGCGAGAGATATTCAAAGGACTTGATCGGGATAGAATCAAGAAATAGTTTCAGGGTATGAAATCACGTAGAATGAAAATGCCTCGTTCTTCTAGACGTAAATAGTGCTTTAGTTGTATGTGTTTTGGCTTCTCTTTCTTCTACATCTTTCATAATTTATTATCAACTAACCGTTACACTGCTAAATACTAATCCTTCTCTCTTTCACATGTTGTTTATTCTATGTATCATCTTTTGTTCAAACTATTATGTTTGATAAGTTGGTGGCAAATTATTGAGTACGCTTCGTTTTTCTATGTCCTACCTTACTCTTCATATGTACGCATGCAGATTGTAGTTGTTGATTCTATTTAGTGTCATATATTTTTATTAGTGCGATTGCAATATAATTTATGTTTGGATTCTTTTGGTTTTGGATAATCCTCTTTGGTCCCCTGCTACTAATACTGAGAATGAAGGTTTGGACTTTGGAGATATAGCAAACGGTGTGTGTTGTCTTTAACAAGAACCGGAAACAATCAAGCAAATTGGCTTTTGAATATTGCCCATTGACACATTGACAAAAGAGAAGCTGAATACGGAGTAGTACAAGATCAAGACTAGAGCACCTCGGGTTCTCGGCTTGCCCTGTGCCCGTCCGTCCGTCTGCCGCAATGCTACTTGCCTGCAGCCTTCCCTGCTGCTGCGCCGCCTCGCTATGCTGCCCGCCCGCTTGGGCCGCCACAGTGCCTGCTCTGCCGCGGTGCAGTGCACGGCGATGTCGTCTCACACAACGACGTGCCGCGATACTGCGGCGCGCAGCCCGTCGCGTCTAGGGTTTGTGTCGCTTGGTGTGTGACCACTCGGCCGTCGTGTGTCTTCGTCTTTGACCACTTCGATCACTTCGCGAATCGCCTCCTGCATCCAACAAGTGCAGCAGCCCAGGAAGCAGCCATTAGCTCCTTATTCCTCCATCGCCGGCGGTAGATAGACTAGAGAGCACGAGGGGTCTGCCGGCCTGAGCCGGTGATCGGGCCCCGACTAGCACCGGCGGTGGCTCCGGCCCTTGCGGTTAATCTAAATGACTAGATATCTGATCGGGCAACAGATCACGATACATCTAAAGTTCTAAACAGACGTCAACCTCATTTTCCACATCTGTCAACCTCGTTTGTCAGGTGAGGTAAGTCTTTCCGAGCCCAACCTACCCCATACTTCCTATGGATAGTCGGCCCAAAGTGAAGTTGTGGCCCCATGGGGGGCCCACTGGTAAAGTTGATCAGCTCAATTAACTGTTGCCAAAAAAAAACCACCCACTTACATTCAAACCAGCTAGGCAAAGATTTAATGTAACATCCCGAAATTTTAAATTCAAAGGTAGAAATATCCATGTTCACCTTTTATGAAATTTTGATGATTTGTGAAACATTTCTCAATTGTTAAAAGTTTATCCTATTTTCGGAAACCAAAAAGAATTATTTAATCTGTTCAAAGTTTGGAATTATTTTATTTGAGTTCCAAATAAAATAAAGTACATCCATTATTTTTTTTTGTAAGCTAGAAGTCATTTTATGGAATACTTAAAACCCTAAACTTGTTTAAAATCTTCTACTCCTTTGCAACCCCATATTTCGTTTTGCTAGCGAGCCTAAAGAAAAGCTATGGGCCCATGTGGTGACCCAAGAATGCCACTACCTTAGGTACGTAGTATGTCATTCTACAACCTACACTAGACAAAGTATAACTTTACCATATATGTGCACACCAGGCTTGGTATCACAACGAAGCAATAGCAGCAGTCTCATCGTTAGATTATAACTAAAAGATAGTTTTAAACATTTGTTTGCAAGATAAGGTGGCATTGGACGCCATGCTCATGCCGAAACTCGCCTAGCTCGTAGGCGAACAAAAGCTACTCTAATTACACTACGTACTCTCGCGCCTCATATTTTTCATTGAAGGTCACACCACCAAAGTAAAGAGTCCTCCTGAGCTTCATTCATGTCCCACAGGGGTTCATCCCCCATCCTAATCTTTAGCAGCAAAACTCTCGAGATCGAATTCCTCAAAGTCTAACAATAAAATTATAATATAGAGATGGGTACAAAAGTACGCAACAAATTCAACAATATATAGCAAGCTAGCTAGCAAACCAATATATGCTCTAACTAACCAATTATACCAAACCTATACTAGTGAAGGACCTATATATGTCCTTAAGAATATGCTAGATAGTTTTCTAAAACATTTGTTGCCAAAATTTATCAATTGTCTGGTTATGAAAATATATTCACAAGACATGTACACCACAAGCAGAACCTCCTATAGTTCCATTTCCTACCGCCACGTAGATTCTATCAAAAAACAGTGAGTGATAGTGACATTTTTACTCTGCAGGTCCACTACTTTATCAACATACGCCTCTAGTTTTGTTATGCTACTAGGAAATGCACACTTCTTTTAGTACGTAGCCAAAACCAAGAGCTCACATGCCTTTCCAAGTTCCTTCAGTATTGTGATGATAAAATAGATCAATTAGCACAATACAAAAACATTACTTAGTGGTCATAAACATTCTACCCATGTAGAGGTTTTTTTACATATTATAAAAACATTTTTACATATATTATATTGTATAAATCTGGTATAAAATTCAAGTAAATAAATATTAACATTGTATTAACTGTTTTAATATACAAATTTCAGGCCGATAAATTTGACAGCGTTGATTTCCTACAAACAACAAGTGTGGAGGTAAAAACATATTTGTGGACTAAGGCATGTTACATTAAAAAAAAATTACAAATGAATTAACTAAATCCAGTGAGATCTCATTTTCTTGAAGGCGGAGCATCCTATTTCAACAGTTGGATCCACAACCGGAAAAACGTCCTTTGCCTAGAGCCGCGATTTTTGCCGAGAGCAAAAACGCGGGCTCTCGGCAAAGAAAACATTTGCCGAGTGTGGCTCTCGGCAAACACGGGCCGTCGGGAACCGATAAGATTGCCGTGGGCCTGCATCTCGGCAAACAATAACTCTCGGCGAAGTGGGCCATTTTGCCGAGAGCCGCGCTCGGCAACAAATGCCCATCGGCAAAATGGGCCTTTGCCGTGGGCCGCACTCTCGGCAAAATCAGGCTCTCGGCAAAACAATGCCGTGGGCCCATAGCCGTGACCTGCCCTGACGGCGTCACCGCTTTGCCGAGAGCCCCACCGTTACGGCTCTCGGCAAACCTGTTTGCCGAGCGCCGCCAAGAACGTTCTCGAGAGCCCATCCGTGCTCTCGGCAAATGTGGTTTCTATATTTCATGTGCATGTGTTTCTCTTCTCCTAACTCTCTCCAATTAAATTATTTTTTCTTTCATATGCTCCAAACTTTTTTTCTCTATACATATACTACAGGTTGTACTCAATATTAAAATTTTTGTATTTTTGTAATTATTTGCTATATATAATTAATTAATTGCATTTCAAGGAGTTTTTTTAATCGATTAAAATTTGAACAGCGATTGATTTAAACACGGGAAAAAATTAAGTAGAAAATGATATTAATGCTATTTATGCATTATTGGGGGCAAATAACATCTTGTTGACGTTTTTTTCACCTTTTATTTTACGAATCGAAGACCACGAACATATGTCGCCGAACGATTTAAAAATTCTTAAAAAAAGGAAACGAATTCGGAAAATTGTGATATTTGCAATGAAGTCATGGTATCACACTTGGAGGCTGTGGTAAAAAATTGAAAATATTTCGCGCAAGTGGTTGCGTATGATTCTTACAATCTGATACATCTCCGAATAAGTTTCATAAAGCTGAAGAGGATCCATTAGGATTTTCAAACAATGTCACGGTTGAATTAGTAATGGAGTTCCAAACTTTTTGTATAGCCATTAGAGAGCATAAGTTGTAAGACGGCAAAATTTCGTATTTTTCCGGAGCCGTTTGCTATTTATTAATTTTTTTTGGGATATTCTTTGCCTAGAGCTTCAGGGGATTACTCTCGGCAAATACTCTTTGCCGAGAGCAACTGGGCCCGCTCTCGACGCAAATTTCTTTTTTTACCTAGCCTGGATCAATGTTTTGCCGAGAGCTGGCTCTCGGCGAATAGTTTTGCCGAGAGCTGGCTCTCGGCGAATAGTTTTGCCGAGAGCTGATCTCGGCAAATGTTTAATTTTTTTTAGAAATATCATTTTTTGTTCAGTTTGTTAGATTTAATAAAAATATTTAAAAAAATAATAATGTTGCTTAGAGTAGCTCTCGGCAAATAATAATTTTATTTTTTAAATATTTTTTGTGCAGTTAGCTAGTTAAAAATTGAACGAAATTTGGAAAAAACGCGTTGTAGAGGCGGATCTGGGGCTCTCGGCAAAGATGGAAGGTTTGCCGAGAGCCTCCCAGATCGGCTCTCGGCAAAGAGGTTTCGCAGACTTAACCGCTTTGGCCTTATCTCTCCGCTTTCGCTCTCTCACTCTCACTGTCTCACCGTTTCGCCTCACCACGCCGCTCGACGCGCAGGCCGCGCCGGGCGCGCCGAGCCTCGCCGCCGCCGCGAGCCACGAGTCGCCGAGCCACGCCGCGCGCCGCACTCGCCTCGAGCCACGCCGCCGCCGCAGCCGCCTCGAGCCTCGCCGTCGCCGAGCCACGCCGTCGCCCGAGCTACGCCGCCGCCGAGCCACGCCACGTCCCGCCACCCCTCCACGGTCGGCCAACCGTCCAAGCTAGCCCACCCGACCACGCCACGCCCGCGCCACGGCGCGCGCCCTCTCGCCCGCCGCCGCGCCTCCTCGTCCTCGCCCTCGGGCTCGTCCTCGCCCGCGCATTTGTTATCCCCAACTGTATGTATAGTATTTCTAATTTGATCATGGTCGCACTGGAATGTTTGTTTGATCTTTGATCTTTTCATGTTTGCAATTGATGCCGATTGACACATGCATGATTTACTTATTTGTGAATCATATATCATTTTATTGATGATCTCTAGCTAGATTTTGGTGTTGTCAATTGTTAATATTGATTTCTTGAAAGAATTGCAACCATGGATCATTCAAATTTATTTATTTATATATATGCTTGATGATTAACGAAAATTGAAACCGAATGGCAAGTATCAATATTTGGACATATATAGCCCCCTTAGACCACATCACCAACATGTCATCATCTGAATAAGTGATGTTGTCAGCAATCAAGGTGCAATGCTTGATTTCAGCAGACCACATCCATGGAAATGACACTAGCGAGAACCTGAACTTGTTATTATTCTTGCTTCATATTGTTTGCTATTGAGCATCCCTTTATCCTTTGATTGGCTATAGTAATGTGAACTAACAATTCCAGCATTCACTTTCCTTGAACAACCTGAAACTACCTCCAATATTGTATGTACATCCATTGCCCAAGCTAA
The DNA here is from genome assembly GCA_036346395.1 of Hsuehochloa calcarea. NCBI lineage: Eukaryota > Viridiplantae > Streptophyta > Magnoliopsida > Poales > Poaceae > Hsuehochloa > Hsuehochloa calcarea. The sequence continues at coordinate 35,748,193 of CM070607.1, read as the reverse complement.
TGCGTCCCTCACTAATCCCAAGCTAATGCGTCCCTCACTAATCTGATGCCTAGATCCCACTGCCTTGTAGGATAGTATGCATTCTTGTGTAGCTTAGGCCGCTGCTCATGGTCACCAGGGCTAAAACCATTTCTTCTCCAAGGTGGCACTTTATCAAACACATAATGACCACTTTCTATTCCAAATTTTACAGGGCTAAAAGCATTTTGCCTCCATGGCAGCATGTTATCAAACACATGCTGCACACCACTGACTTTCCAATCTACAGGCACTGACTCATTATCGTCAATGCAACGGGTATCTTGGTCGCACCCAGTGTTGTCCCTGTCGCTTGTGGTCATGTCGTGCAAGGTGCTCAACCATTCATTCACACGACTGTAGTCCACTTCCCATGAGGTTCTTCTCAGCTGCACACCACCCGACCAACATAGTTGAAGAGCTCATGACGACGACTGGTTGGAGCCATGCCATGAGATGCTCATGTGATATTCTCTTGCCATCTTGTGGCATTTCAAAGAAAACCACACGGTCAAACCCGAAGATCAAAGTCTGCCACTGCCGTGTAGATGTATCGCCTCCCTCATCCCACAACAACTGCTCATTGGACATGGCGTCCCAGCCCCAGCCAGGTGAAGGTGATAAGACCAGCTCGTCGGGCATTGGTTCGTCGGCGCTGGTGGAGAGCTTGGTGGGCGACGAAGAGTGTGGAGCCAAAACGACAACCTCAGGGGCGAGTGCAAAGGCCACCACCATCGTAGTGGAAGTAGAATCTGGTGCTGGCTACACCAGCTGGATGTGGAGGTAGCAGCAGCCATCGTAGATGCATCGGCCGTGCAAGGCATCTCGAGCACGCATCGCCTCATGCCATGATCAAAGCTATACAATATTGTTGGTCGTAACATTTAGCTAATAAGCTGTCTAGATTTCGTGAACAAACTATTTTCCAAAACATTTCTTCAAAAGAGTATAGAAAATTCAATATTGTTGAATTTAGAGCAAAGCAGTACAACAAAATTGCTATGTATAAGTTTCATGTTTGTCTTGTGATGCCTTAAGTTAATTTCTCTCAACTATAGCACTTTGTGATACACTGGTATTTTCCTCTTGATGCATGTACCCATGAGTTAGCAAGCTATATATGGTTGCTTCTTCTTTTAAGTCAGACCACAAGCAGACAGTAGAGACAGCAAAATGAACATCTGTTCTTGTCTTACACACTCCCTTTGTAGGGCACAAGCATTGCAAGATAGCATAATTAGGAGCTTGTGCTGTGATGATGTGATGATGGTGCTGTGATGCTGTGCTTGTGCTGTGCTTGTGCTGTGATGCTGTGCTTGTGCTGTGCTTGCTTGCAAGATAGCATAATTAGGAGCGCAGTACAGTACTGCTTGTGCTGTGATGATGGGTTAAACCTAAGTAGTGGTAGTAATAGAAGTCTTTTAGATCACTTTAAGCCAATGCGTCTTTCATTATTGGGAAGCCATATTCTGGGGATGCTATTATACTTGCATGGGGTAATTTAGATGTCATGTATATTTTAGAAGAAACTTTTATGGGAACGTACGTAAAGGAGGATTTGATTTTATAGTGCATGTGCATGCCGAAATGTTCTTACTATATTATTAGAGTGCCAAATAAAAATTTCAATTACATGAAATTTCGAAATGTTTCCTGCATATATAGTGTGGATAGAAGTAGATGGATTCAGTTTTTTTCCTCACAAATTATTAAACAAGTACCTATATTTTACATTAATGGACCTAGTTAACAAAGCACTTGTGTGCTATGATAAAATAATATTTTCTTATATAATGGACTTGCACTGGAACCCGGACGACCCAGCCGAGTCGTTCACCAACGAGAGCATCCCCGAGCGCATCAACAAGACACCGAGGCGCAAGGAGTCCATGGGCGGATCGATCCGCACACCGCGGACATTGACGGCGACCTCGTCATGAGGGTGGGAGGAGGCAAGAAGCATGGGCGGTACCTCATCGGCAACAGCACGCTCGACCCGCACACCACTCCCACTCTCTCACAGGTCCGGACAAGCAGCACGAGCGGGAGCGTGCCCATACGCCCAAGGCAGGACACTTCGACGCATCGTGTGGCAGCACTACAGGTTATTTCTGTTTTATTCGTCGTTCATTGGTTTTACATTCCTCGAAATTGCTTGTAACAATGCGGTGAAAAATTATAGGCCCAGGTGCATGCGCTCGAGGAGCATAAGGCTAGGGTCGAGGAAGAGCGACAGAGGGAGCGGGCGAGGTTTGACGCCTTGGCTCAGTACGTGGCAAGTCTTGGCGTCACGATGGGTCGTCCAGCGCCACTAGAGCTGTTCGCTCCTCCACCGCCTGACCCATACCCGCCTTACTCATACGTGAGTTCAACTTCTCTAACAAAAGCTCTTTACTGTGCATGTCGGCCATCGTGCCGTTGATATGTGATGGGAGGCCTTCGTGCCGTTGATATGTGATGGGAGGCCTTCGTGCCGTTGATATATATGTGTGCCGGCCATCGTGCCGTTGATATGTGGTGGGCGGCCATCGTGCCGTTGGTTTTCTTGCAGGTTTTGGAAACCCCACCGTGCAGGGGAGGTGCTGCCGAAATTTTGATGTGTCTAGGCTTAGATTACAATTTTATACCTAGTTCTGCAAATTTTGACTTGTCTACGCTTAGATTACAATTATATGCCTTAGTATTACTATAATTACTAATTTTTCTTCTCCTTTGTGCAGAATCAATCATGGTTCGAATGATGTGCCCGAGCAACATTGTCGGGAGGGTCGGGTACCACCAGCATCAAGAACGCAGCATCACCGCCGTCGGGAGGGTCGGGGGTGGGAGCCTTGGGGGTGAGCCTGTTGTTCTTCATCATGTATTAGCACTTTGTGACATGAACTTGTATGAGATGAACTTAGCACTTTGAGATGGACATGTGTTGTTGGATTTCAGATGTTTAGATGGATGACATATTTGTGATATATGTGATGTGGATGACATATTTGTGATATATGTGATGTGGATGACATATTTGTGATATATGTGATGTGGATGATGTGTTATATTTGTGAAATATGTGTTGGAAATATAAACAAAAATAAAAAAAATGCTCTCTGGACTCTTTGCCGAGAGCTTGGTCTCGACTCTCAAAAATCGACTCTTTTCGAGAGCCTAGCTCTCAAGACAATTGCCTCTTTGCCGAGAGCTTGGTCTCGACTCTCGGCAAAACTGCCTCTTTGCCGAGAGCCTAGCTCTCGGCACAGATGCCTCTTTGCCGAGAGCTTGGTCTCGATTCTCGGCAAAACTGCCTCTTTGCCGAGAGCCTAGCTCTCGGCACAGCTGCCTCTTTGCCGAGAGCTTGCTCTCGACTCTCGGCAAAACTTCCTCTTTGCCGACGGTTGCTCTCGGCAAAGAAGTTGTTTGCCGACGGTCGCTCTCGGCAAATAAGTTCTTTGCCGACGGTCGCTCTCGGCAAACAAGCTGTCACACCGTTAACGATCGTTTGGCCGTTACCAGGGCAACCCATTTTGCCGAGAGCTATAGTTTGCCGAGCTCCTTGTCATTACTCTCGGTAAATATTTTGCCGAGAGGGGCTCTCGGTAAAGAATCCTTTGCCGGTAGATGTTTTGCCGACGGCTATTTGCCGAGAGCTGCTCTCGGCAAATATGTTGCCGAGCGTCAACTCGTCTTTGCCGAGAGCTTTGGGCTCTCGGCAAAGGCCAATAGTCCGGTAGTGATCCTTATATTTGGTATGTCTTATTGAGTGAAGTGTGCAGCCAACGTGACTCTTGGGACTCTTGGGCTCCATAGCTCAACGAATTTCGTGACACAAATGCCGCAATCATAACTGTGAACCAATGGAACAAAAGAAATGGGAAAAACACAAATGTGAGAAGGCTCATAAAAAAATAGTGTGTTTTTAACATTGTTATTGGATATGAGAAAAAAAACTAACACAAGCAAAAAAAAATTACTTACGTGGTAGTCTGGCTGGGGACAAGAGGAAATGTGATTTCAAAAGGATCCAGAAAGTCAGGTGGTGCCTCCTTCACATATTCCTTCCAAGCTACCTGAAGTTACTTGACTACACAAAACAGAGAAAAAAAAACCCCGCTAATCAACTAGACCTTAATAAAAACAAAACCATTAAAAAAAACATATGGAATTTCAAATTTATAATATACGGAACCACATAAAATGAACAAAAAATATAATATATGGAACAAAATTGATAATATTTGGAACCACATAAAATGAGCAAAATTTATAATCAAGGTAAAAAAAACACATAAATTCGACTTCAAATTTATAATATATGGAACCAGATAAAATGAATAAAATCTTTACTACTTCAAAAGAACTTATTGGGGATGGTGGTTCATTCACCCCAATCCCACCCCTTCCCTTCCATTCGCCCCTCCCTCCTAATCGACGGGCTGACATGTGGGCCATGTGTGTCAGCCTGTTCCATCTCCCTAAAAAAATCTCTAACAAAAAATAGAAAAAAACAATCCATCAGCAAACAAGTTGAGCACGCGGAGGCACAACACGGCCGAGCGTAGAGGTAGAGCTGAGGGCGTGGGCTGGGCAGGCTGATCTCAAATCAACGTGCTGGGGTAATATGATATTGTTTATTTGTAGCAAAACAGGAGCATTTAACCCGTAGACATTAATTGTGTATTGCCTTAGAAACAAACTCTTACATCAACTACCTTGAAAAAAACAATCAAGAACAAACATTTTTTATTATACATAAGTTTTTTTTTAGAAAATGGCATCATTTTTTTACATACGGTAAAAACATTTTTACATGTATTATATTGTATAAAACTGGTAAAAGAATCGTGTAAATGAATTTTACACAGTTGTACACCTAGCAACTTAGTCATACGAAACAAAAATGTTTTGCTCACCTCCGGCAAAAACTGACAAGTGACAAAACAACCACCGGCTTGTCTGCAATATCCAGCAGTGTGCAAACACGCCTATCCCTGTGTGCGCACCCCGGATGGAAATGCACAGCACGGATCACCAAACAGCATCCTACGGATAGGAAAAACGAGTACTAGCGAACAAAAGAATCACTCGAGTACTATTTAGCAAATCTCTTTGGGATTACCCTCACAATTCTTCGGTGAGGACGCCTTGTCGTCGCGACATAAGACAACATCCCCTTTCTTCGTCTTCCCTTTCCCATCAAATGCTCTCTCGTTGCGCCACGTGGTGACACCCCTTTCGATTTGAAAATTTTTCGAGTTGATTTTTTTTTTTGAAATTCTCCATTTGAAAAAATTTCGAGTTTAATTGAACTCGAAAGTTTTAGTTTTTTTTTACTTGAAACTTCCCGATTTAAAATTTTCGTGTTAAGAGAGGAAGAGGAATGAAGGGAAGGTAAGAGGTTGCTCGAGAAGATGACATATGGCGTTCTAGGAAGGTACAATTAGTTTTTGAGTTTGAGGTAACCTCAAACTAGATGCCCTCAATAAATAATTCCACCGATCGTTCGAGAGAAGACGGGGGAAAGTCCGATCCAACAAAATTTTGGAAAAAGAGAAGAAAAATCATCTACAGATAAGTAACCGGCACCGACCCCGGTGAGCTCCAGGACGACGTACATGTTAGGTAATCTTTCTCTAAAGTATTAGTTTCCTTCTGTAGATCATCGAGTCCTAATTGGATTCTGATTTCTAGTCCTATTTCGTTTGTGTGGCTGAGTCTTGGTGCTATATAAGCAAGGGTATTATACTCTAATATGAGATAACTTGAGAAGAAAAGAAGAAAAATATGCTAGTTGTGCCGCACTGGAAATTTTTCTTTATTCGTATTCGAGAGTTTTTGCCGTGAGTTTGTTTGTCTTCGGTTTGGGGCCAACAATTGGTATCAGAGCTCTAGGTTCGAAACCCTAGCTGGTGCCCCAGGAGAGGTGATCTTAACTCACAGGGTGGCATATACGGCGGCAGGTGTGGTGACGTCCTAGGGCACATGGCTGCCGACTGTGCCATGGCGAATGTGCAGCGCTCAGCAGCGAAGCGCATGGCGGTGAGGCCGATACACTGTACGGTGCATGCGGCTCCATGACGAGAAGCCTGAGTTTTTTGATTTATACTCAAGATCATGTCGCGTTCTCCAGGGAGTGGTGTTATCGGTGACGAGGCAACGTCGACGCTCTTCCTACTGGTTGAAAAGGAGTCGGCCAAAGCTGTGTGGAAGGTGTTGAAGACGATGCATCTTGGTGCCGATCATCGAAAGGTGGAGGCAAGGGGCGTTGAGAAGATGTGTTTGCCGTACCTATATGGCCCATTGTATTTCTATGTAATTCCCTGCGCTTCTTTGCTTTTCTATCCGCTGTATTTTGTCCTTTATTCCTATCAGTGTGGCCCCGGTTTAGATAGGAGAGATGTACCATGACATTTTTTTTGAAATAATATTAATTAAAAATATAATTACAATAAAATAGTCAATTTTTTTTTACAAAAAAAGCCCTGATAATTACAAAAAAAATGTACAAAAATATGCCACTGTCAGTATTTGGAATGGCGAAAATCACCTATCACCATTCCAGTTGGCAACAGTATCCCTGTTGCATATTGAAATAGTATCGAGAGGGTTCTGTCGCCAATTGAACTGGCGATATGCCAATTACACTAGTTCAATTGGCGATAGGACCCTGTCGCTAGTTCAATTGACGACAGCAATCTGTCACCAATTGGAATGGCGAAATAGCCCGATATATAATTTTTTTTTAATTTATGTGTAGAGAATTCAGCATAAAGATTTAGTGTATGTCACAAATTTTTTTTGGTAATACCTTGAAGTGGCCGCGTAGTTCGGAATCCAAAATTGGAGAAGATAACAAAATGTGAAATTGAGAATGCGAAATCGGCGGCGCAAATACACAAACATCCCCCTTCAGAGCGAAATGAAAAGATATATTTGGGTTTAGGGTTGTCATGCGCGTTGTTGTCCCGATTGTATTGTTCGTGGAACCGATTCCTTCGAAAAAATATTACATAATATTTAATAGTCGAAATATTTGAGAAAAGAGATTCAAGTTTGAAAGACTTTATAATTTAATTATGAATTACATTGCGTGCTGAGTTTGGTTACGTACATTAGAAACGCCAACATTTACTCATACTATTTTCGTATATTCAAACTATATGTTTTAGATAGTATCATTGATCAAAATTAATATTTTTTGACTATATGCATTCTACGACGGCTTTCTTTTGTGACTAGAGGGAGTAGTAAAATAACCTTCATGGTTGTTACGAGGCACCTAACGGTTTCGCAGTGAGGTAGTGTGGTAATAAAATAGAAAGGGGGAAATTAACAAGAGAACACATATGCTTAGTTTGATCTAAATATCTTTCTACAATCTTTTGCCTCCCTATTCTAACTTACCACAAGTCCACAAGATCCATTTATTTCCTTTCTAAAAATCGATTATATGTTTCTTGCACTCCAATCCTAACATCTTACAAGTAGCATTTCATAGTCCAATCTGATTATCAGCATTTATGATCTCTCTATTATTTAACGGCATGTAAAAAGCCCAATCCAAGATTTGCATGCTAATCTTCATTTACCTGTGGATGGAGCACATAACTCTTTGAGACAGAAGATGGTGCCAAACACCTTGACGGTGAGCACGCTGCCGCCTTCATGTTGGAGCAGCAAGAACCACCTGACGCCAATGTCATGCGCGCCCGCGAACTCTGGCCACCCGCACCATAGGAAAGCGCTATCGTCGTGACAAAATAGTTTGAAAAGCAAAGCTGCCGCCATGCAGTTTGAAAAGCAAAGCTACCGCCATACAGTTTGAAAAGCGTTAACTCAACAAATTAAAAACTCCATGTCATTACCCCAATCTTTTGTGACAAAACAGTTTGAAAATAAAAGCTACCATCATACCAGCCACACTAAACACGCTCATGACCGCGAGCTTGACCATTCAAATAGTTTATCACTCTACAGAGGTGTACAACTTTACCCTAGTACGCGGTATTCCGGTTGCTTGGAATATCTCTATATCACTACTCACTACCGAAGGTAAGCAGACTAGAGTTCGCGATGCAGCTTTACATGATGTAGCCCTAACCTTGCACTAACCCTGCGAGTGATTATCCCCAATTACTCGGATAGAAACCCGCAGTATGAGGAGTCTTCACTCACCGAATAGAAACCCGTTGAGTGAGTCTCTCACTTACCGGATAGAAACCCGTCAAGTGAGTCTCTCACTTCACCCAGATAGAAACCACGTTGAAGTGAGTCATTCATAGTTGTGACAACAATAGAAATTGCCTGCACTACATGTGCCTACTAATCATGCAAGGTTATGATTCGATAACTTAGCTAGCTACGGCTACCCCATCCTAGCACATACGGTTGTACGATTAGGTCTTAGTCCTAGATTTGCTGGCTTCAGTCCTTGATCGACCATGGGCGAGAACTCTACCCTAGCTACTAGTGAGTCACAATCCTCACTTTTTAAGAACACAGTGTAACTCGCCCGCATCTAAAAACTAAGGTTTTAATTTCAATTTCATATCAAATAATAGAGGTACCCTCTTTGGATTTTTTTTAAAAATATTATCAAATTATCATATTGTTATTTTATCAATTTTTCAGAAAATATATCGCTCTAGTTGCATTTGTGCGATAATCGCACTAAAAAAATTTCCCAATTGACATTACATAGTGTCTAACCCATATTCTAATGGTTACAATAGTAGAGGATCAGTATTTCAACAGGATACATGCAACAAGTAGGATTACAACTACCATTTTTCCAATAATAGCATTTTTCATACGCAACAAACACGCATGGATAATTGGATTTACAAAACAAAGTAGAATAATTAAAATACTGGGATCAACATGATCAAAGGAGGTGCTTGCCTTGCTCTTGCTATTTTGGAAATATGGTGGATGGATCGTCGCAATAATACTCAGAGCAATCGACATTTAATTCAAAAAGAGATGAAAACGAATTAAATAACACCAGATAAATTCAGTAGTAACCAATTTTTTTATATATTTAGGTAGATTAGGTTTTCAGATGAATTTATAGATAAATTTCATTCAATTTATAGATAAGGTTTGAATTCCTTTTAGGTTGATAAATCCAGATTAAATGAGAAATACACTTTCTAACGAAGAAAGTGTATTCTCGCGTCTGTTCTAATGAGGTTTATGCTTTCCAGTGAGGAAAGTGTATTTTCCTCGAGTTTCTTTGAGGTTTACGCTTTCCATATTTGGAAAGCGTATTCTTCTCAAAACTAAAAGTGTATTTTCCCATTTCTCTTACGATTTTTGTTTACACCAACAAGTGGGGCCCACTCTCAGTGTTACGGTCCATGAGCACAGCGTATAGACCGAAGGTTCATGAGCTCGGTGCACGGGTCCACGGGTGGGTTTTATTGTGCACTTAAACCGTAGGGCTTGCATGTCATAGACTCATATAAGAAAACGTTTTGGTTTAAGATTTCTTTTAATCTAAAGTTGGGTCCCACATGTCATTGACTTATTACAACTAAACCGATAGCTAATGATTTAATTAGTCATAATGATCATGATTAGACATAGCGATGACGAGCTACAATGCTCGTCATACTTGTTTCGCACGGTGGCGCTCGCGCCCGCGCGTCTCGCCGGCGGTGTGGCTGGAGATTGCCCAAGATGGGATCTCCATGCTAGGCCAGAGATTGCCCAAGAATGTTACATCTGCTCCTTCATTTGACTCCAGCAACTTTCCAAAATCATTTGATAAATCTGATCAGGGTGTAATTCAATTTCAGATGACACTATTAGAGTGTGTGACACTATTTTTCACAATATTTTTTTTGAATGATAGGACCTCGCCATGCAATGCCCCAGTTCCAATATTTATAATTATAACATCACGCTAGTTGCTCTAGGTAGAAATCGCTCGCCCAAGTCAGAACCACAAGTTTTTTTTTTCTTTTCTAACAAAAAAAATATAATAGGTTTCCTCTACTCTTAATTTGCTGAAACTTTCCGATAGAGTTCAAATTTTGAGGTATACCAAATTCCACCAACTTTAGCATTTTACCATCATTATTCTAAGCATGGCTAAGGATATGACATCGTATACCACTCTAAAATTTTACAAATATTTACAACAGTACTGGATAGTATTTCTAAGGTGACAAAAATAAGATATTCAAATTTCAAGGTAAGTTCAATGCAACAATTGGTAGTAACTAAATAATTAACATAAACATAACAATTTAACCAAAATAAACATGCATAATAGTTTGAGCAAAACAATATACATAGCATTGATTAAATATTGGGTCAACATGGTGAAAAGGAGGGTGATTTTCCGTACTTGTTGAACAATCTCGGAAGTTTTGGGCACGTTGGTATCTAAATGGGAAAAGCCAATAAATGCAAATAAAAACCAAATAAAATTAAAACAGAGTCCAAATTTAATGATTTTGTGCATAATGAAATCTCATGATTTTATAAAAATTTAGAAACAAAAATCACTTTAGTCGAAGTTCTTACGAGGGAGAACGAGTCATAGGAAGTTATGCCGCGAGAGAAAATCCTTAAACTTAAGAGAGAAAATATTGTGCTGATTAGGTTTCAAATTTTCATTTTATTTTCCATTTTTTCAAAAGGAAATTACAAATTTACTGTATGGCTAGACTGATGGGTGGGGCCGATTTATGCCGAACCGAATTCATGGACGTGTGGATTCAGTGGGTCCCGATTGTTAGAGAGTCATCACCTAAAATTGATTTTAATTAGTAATACAATTAATTAATTCTCTCAGGCCCACTTATTAGCAATTGGTTATAATTAATCAAGATTAATTATCGCTAATATAATCCTCTCAATGGGACCTCTTAGGCATGCTCAGAAACATGAATTGGGTCCAATACAAGTCCAAGGGTGGTGGCGGTACCGCGACACTAAGCGGCAAAGCAGTATGGGCCTTGCAACAGTGTTGGTGCGAGAGCAGAAGTCAACAGAAACCAAGCTATATATAGGGGTTCTTTTCAATGCTATAGGAGGCATCACGGGCACCACAGGTCGTCGGAGATAAGCCAGCGTGAGGATTTGCCGCGATGATGGCACTTCTACGAGGGCGACAACCGAAGCTAGCATGGTGCGCTAATGCGAGCAGTGCATAAGCTTCAGGAGCTTGTTGTAATAATCATGTTGTTTCTTTTCTAACTACATGGAGTTGTTTTTCTATCACCAAATGACGCGTTGTTTCGAAGTGATGTGTTGTTTCCTTGAAGGAAGTTGCTTGTAACTACCAGAGATTGATTAGTATAAATATGGGTTAAAGCCTCTTGCGCAAAAAAAAGAGGCGTTGAGTATCAAAAAAAGAAGCCTTCTTTGTGTTCGTTTTCTAGCATCTGGCTGCAGGCCATTATGTGTGGCACTGACCACTTGCTGTTGTACTTGGGAGTGATTTTTTTATTGAGCCGCTGAAGCAAGGCACTAGCACCAAGGCACTAACAGTGTGTGGTTCGGCCAAACCCCCAGGTGCGAAAAGGCAAGGCGCTAGGCGCTCAAGGAGCACAAGGCGCAGGGTACCGCACAGGAGCCAAGGGAAATTTGATACCGCCAGTCTTTGTATTATTTTTTTGTGATCGTGTGTGATTGCTGACAATTGGTATCAGAGCAAGAGTTCCTTTGATTCTGGTAAGATGTCGCGCAACACAAGATTTGCATCTTCGACGTCTACAAACTTCAATGGCACCGACAGTCGTGAAGTAGGGAGTGGTTCTGGAGGCAGCATCGGCCGTGATCTTGTGGTGCATCAGTTCACGAAGGAGACTAGGGTGACGGTGTGTTACCCCATGCTCACGCACACAAACTACATTGATTGGGCTATTCTGATGAGAGTCAATCTTCAGGCTCAGGGAGTCTGGGAGGTCATCGTTCCAGGCGGTACTGATTTTCGTCAGGACATCATGGCCTTATTGGCCATACTGCAAGTTGTGCCGCCAGAAATGCTACCAACTCTGGCGATGAAAGACTCTACGAAGGAGGCTTGGTAGGCTGTGCGAATGATGCGCCTTGGAGCCGAGCGTGCGTGCAAGGCAAAGGAGCAAGCACTGCTAAAGGAGTTCGACGACATTGTAAGATCGAGGTGGCCGACTAGAGGGGGGTGAATAGACGGTTTTAAAAATTCTTTCGGCTAAAACCAATTAATAATGCGAAAGCTAATAACAAATTGGTTTTGCACAATTAAAACATAAATCAACTAAGCTCTACTTAGTGCACCAACAATATGAACACAATACAATGAGAACAATCATACAAAGATATATAAGCAATTAAAGTACGTAATATAAATTGCTCAAAGTAAAGCACAAGACAAACCAAGATGACACAATTATGTTTTACCGTGGTGTTCGAAGATTTGCCGGTCTTCCCTAATCCACGTTGAGGTAAGCCCAATCAAATTGGACCGGCTCCACTAATTAAGCCAACACCTCCGAGGTAAGTCTAACCACTTAGACCGGTTTCAACACGAACCAACACCTCGCTCCACTAGGGTTGCTCTTCCTCCACTCCAGAGATGGCGAGCACCAAACCACTCACAACACACCGGGCCTTCTCACAAGCTTCTTGAGAAGATCACCGGGCACGACGCCTCCACGCCGTCTAGGTGTCGGCAAACACCAAAAGTAACAAGACTCAACTTTCACTTGAACTAATCAAGTGTCAACGCTCAGTGGATACACAATCCACTACCTAAGACAACACATGCACTTAGGGTTTGCTATCAAATCTCGCTAAGTGCAACACATGCACAAAAGAGAAGAGAGGGTTTGCTCTTAGCTCAAAAGAATGTCTCACGGTACTAGAGTACTTTGTAATGGTAGCAACAACCTCCTCCAACCAGCCAAGGTGGGTATTTATAGCCCACACCCAAAAACTAGCTGTTGGAGGAAAGATTCTCTCGAATCAGTGCAGGGCCGGTCGGACCGCCCATGCGCCAATGGCTATAAAACTAGCCATTGGACTCACGGCCGGTCGGACCGCCAACTAATGGCCGGTCAGACCGCCGTGCAGGGCCGGTCGGACCGCCCATGCGCCAATGGCTATAAAACTAGCCATTGGACTCACGGCCGGTCGGACCGCCAACTAATGGTCGGTCAGACCGCCGCCAAATCGGTCAGACCGCCAAGGTTGGCCGGTCCAACCGCCCGAGGAACATCAGCACAACCCAAAATGGTGCTTCTCTGGAATAAACGTACCGCGAGAACTCCGGTACTTCTGCACCACAGTAGTACCGTTTTCTCAACGACAGAACTACCGCACAGAAAATCAATTCAAGGGGGAATCGATCGGACCGCCCAACACATGGCAGTCAGACCGATTTGCCACCAGTCAGACCGGTGACCCCTGGCGGTCAGACCGCCAGGCCACAGAGACCAAACCCTTTTGACTTTGCTCAAACGGCAAAACACATTTGCCCATTTGAGTGCATTTTCAACACGGTTTCAAAGATGATATTCTCAGCAGGTTATAAAACACATTTGCCAATCTTTAGAATACTCATCACAAGGAATAAGGTACATGGACTTACACCATTTGCAAAACACATTTACAAACTTAAGTCACATGCTACAAGGGTTATGCATGAGCCTCGACTATTTGCAAAACACATTCGCAAATAATAGCATCATGCCTAGATGAGCTAGAGCAACCACAATGAGCTATCAACACATGACTAACTCAACCTACTAGTTAAGACCCCTCTTAATAGTACGACAACATATACTAGCAATCCGGTCTTCCAACCAAACACCAAGACTGGTAAAAGACTAGGAACATATCCTTAGCCCTAGCTAGTCATACCTTCGTCTTGCATCTTCTTGAAGCTTGATGACGCACATCATCACTTCAAGTCCGGGTCATTAACTTGATAATCATCAACACATGATGATCCTTTGCTTGACCTCCATCAACACATGATGGGTCTTCTCTTGTCTTGATGATCAATACATGATCATCTCCTCTTCTTGATAAGCATCAACTTATGACGCATCCTTTACACCAAGCTCTTGACTTTAATGTCATTGACACATGATGACATCCAAAGTCTTCATCACCCTAGAACATAACCTATTCATCCAACTCATGGAAAATGTTAGTTCCACAATGTGATTACCATTAGTTTCCACAACAAACCATTATCACATAATGGCGGGACAAGATACTTTAATCTTTCCCTTATTGGTAATTAATGATAACCACTTCAATTACACATAAATTGAATGTAGATAAATGTAACACAACGTGAGTATATATGAACTACACAAGTTACATATACTCACGATATGAGTATGTAAGAACTACACATGTTTTATATACTCAAAACATGAGTATACAAAAACTACACAAGTTCTATATACTCAAACGGATATGTTTCAAAGTAAAGATCTCTAATATATGTGGAAAACAGAATATGGATCAATACTAATGAAACCACAAAATATAGAATAAACTCCCCCTAAATGTGTGCATACACAAATGTGTAAATAGATCATATGCACATATTCAAGTTAAACTTATGGTTGAGTTCATCCTATATTTTGGATCCGAGGAATGCAACAATATATAAGAGTATAAGATGTTGATTGCATACCTCGTTGAATTTCACATTTATATCTAAATGAGACTACACACTAGATATAGCAATGGAATTGTTAGTCTCACAATTAGATTTGTCATTAATCACCAAAATACTCCATTAACTCATAATGGCGGGTCTAGATCCTTCAGACATTCGCATGAAGGAAAGCGAAACTGTCGACGACTTTTCAATGCGTTTGACTGGCCTCATCAACAACATTCACATTCTTGGAGATACACCGGAAGAAGAAAAGGTAGTGAAATAGCTCCTACGTGTTGTTCCTTTCAGGTATTCACAAGTGGCAATATCAATCGAGCAACTGCTCAATCTAAGGAACATGTCTGTTGAAGAAACTCACATGGCAACTTCGGTCTATTGAAGATCGGTATGAACCTTCAGAAGGTGGTACCAGGGGGGCGCGACTGCTTCTCACAGAATAGGAGTGGCGAACGCGCATGAAAGGGAAGGAGCAAGAAGCTTCATCCGGAACCAGGAAAGGTGGCGGCTCTAAACAGGGCTGGAACCGTGGCAAACCCAGGAAGGAAGGAGTGCCATCTGGTGGCACTTGAGACAAGTCCAAGATAAAGTGTTTTAATTGTGAGATTCTTGGCCATTATGCCAAGGAGTGCCACAACCTTTGGATGGAACGCAAGGAGGTGGCAAATCTCACCAAGGTGTAAGAGGATGAGCCTACACTCTTAATGGCGCAAATGTGCAACACCACGGAGGCTATGGCGAGTGCAACTGCCCAAGTTGGGCTGAACGAAGTACATGCTTAGGCATACCTTGGGCATGAAGAAGGTCATCAAGATGACAAGAGGTATCTCGATACAGGGACAAGCAACCACGGATGCAAGGAGAACTTCGCTGAGTTGGATTCCAACATAGAGGAATCTGTCAAACTTGATGATGGATTCAGCGTTGAGATCAACAAGATTAGGGAGTGATTTGTCGAAATAATCTTATTGTTTCTTTTCTAATTGCATGGAGTAGTTTTTCTATTACCAAATGACGCATTGTTTCAAAGTGATGTGTTGTTTCCTTAAATGAAGTTGCTTGTAACTACCAGAGATTAATTAGTATAAATATGGGTTAAAGCCTCTTGTGCAAAGAGAGGCGTTGAGTACCCAAAAAAGAAGCCTTCTTTGTGTTTGTTTTCTGGCCTCTGGCTGCAGGCCATTATGCGTGGCACTGGCCACTTGTTGTTGTACTTGGGAGATTTTTTATTGTGCCGCTAAAGCAAGGCACTAGCACCAAGGTACTAACGGTGCGTGGTCCGACCGAACCCCAGGAGCAACGAAGCAAGGCGCAAGATACCGCACCGGAGCCAAGGGAAATTTGCTACCGCTAGTCTTTGTATTATTTTTTGCGATCATGTGTGATTGCTAATAGAGATCACTAGGAGCACCACAGTGGGATCAACTACGGCGGAAGTCTAGAGCATCAACGATGGCGGGCATTGAAGGCGGTGATGGGCATCACGACAATAGCTCTCCATGGCGCGGACTAAATGCAATGAAGGATGGGAGAAGAACGAGGGCGTTTTGGCGAAGCTAAAAAGGTCCATGGCCAAGGTCGAAGCTCACCCAAGAGGGAACTGTGCAACGGCGATTGTGGTGGCTGGAGTTGGAGAAGGAGATGCAGATCTGGCGATTCACTACAGGGGTCGAGAAATCGAGTGAGGTGTTTTGATGAGGAAGCAAAATGACACCGAATGACGCGAATGGTGAGGCGTTGGCTCACTGGAATAGACGACACAAAGAGCGTGTGCTGGAGCCGAAAACAACGACTGCATTCTGGGCCCTCCGGTGGATGAAACTTGCTGTAGATGGGCAAATTATTGGAAACGGTGAAGAAGGGAGAAGAAAGTGATGTGCTCAGCTAAGGCTTAATGGCGAGATAAAGGTGTCCTCCTCTTCAAAATATCGTGGCTGACCAAGAGAACACACGGCGTTGGCATGCGGCGCGAGTTATCTATCACCAACGGCTACAGGCTTGAGATGGGACAACCCGTGGCTTCGATCAGAGAGAGCTCAAGTGTTGAAAATTCTTGGGGAGGAACTTTAGATTATTTAGAACAAAAAAAAATTGTTTTCTAGGTTTTTGGTAAAGTTTTATTCTTTTTTTTGAAAATTTATTTTCAGTAGCTGAAAATTTAGAAAAAAAAAAACCTTTATTTAATGCAGAAAAGTTTTGAAAAAACTCAAAAAAAATCAGAATTGACGATTTTAGTATAACCGATATAATGATGTG
Organism: Hsuehochloa calcarea; assembly: GCA_036346395.1. Taxonomy (NCBI): domain Eukaryota; kingdom Viridiplantae; phylum Streptophyta; class Magnoliopsida; order Poales; family Poaceae; genus Hsuehochloa; species Hsuehochloa calcarea. Next base: position 35,731,305 of record CM070607.1, on the reverse strand, counting down.
AAATTTTGGGTATGTTACAGAAAAATTAGAAAAATCAAAAAGCTTTGAAAAATGATGAAAATTTGAGAATGCTACTTCCTCGGGGTACTACTACTATATGACTAGTTTTCCCCCTTTGGTCATAGTTATCGTAGGCTTTAAATAGAATATAATTTCTTTAATTCTTAGTGTGCATGAACAAACAAATAAACAATATTATTTCTTGAACAAATAAGCTAGAGGAGAGAAGTATGGACAGGTAACCTTCATACAACTAAACCAGGAACGTTCAGAAAATATGAGTAGCTAATTAGAAACACCAAGCTGTAAATGTCTCATCCGAGGATTACAACTGCCAGCCAGAAGTGAGGTAACACTTTCCTTTGCTGCCCTGGAAACAAATAGTAGCTAGTAATTAATTACATTAATGCAAGATTAAGAAGTGGGCCAATGGGGTACCCGAGCGGTCCGATACGGATCCGACGGCTAAGAGATGAGGGACCCGGATCGAAGCCCGTCAAAACACAGCCCGTTCTCTCGCTATATAAACTTAACGACGCCGGATGTCCAACACAAGTCTCAGTATTAGTTTTAACTCTGCACACCTAAGCCACTAGCTAGATCGAGGCACTAACCCTAAGACGATCAAGAAGCCATGGCCGCGCCTGATCAGGAGTATCGCCAGGCCGACCAGGAGGACATCTACCGACGATGGATCAGGCGTCAAGGACGTAAGACGGTATGAACGCATGTGTTTTTATACCTAGTGTGCCCTATCTATATATGTATCTCTGTAGTGTTTGATGCGCTTGTTTGTATGCTATACTCTATTAACCACGAGTTAACAACGATTGGATCACCGATCTATCTATATTTCTATCTACCAACAATGGATCAACATCTTGTGGTATATAAGTGATTGCTGATTGTCACTGTATACAGATTAGGACCCTTGAATCAAGGATCCAGAAGCTGGAGAATCAGTTCGCGGAAGCATCCAAGAATGGCTCGCGTGGGTTCAAGATAAGGGAGAAGATTGAAAAGGACAAAGCCCAGAGAGAAAGTATGATCCAGCATTTCTGCAGGAGATCGAATCAGAGAGGAATAGTGATCCAGACCCAGCAGGAGAATGCTGACATTGGCGGTGCTCCTCCGGCCACCGGCGGAGGTAGTAAGAACTGAATTAGCAGGGGGATGTCCATGCATGATGCAGAACGAAGCTTAGCTTGCTAGCTAGCTGCATAGCCTGCATATCGACATGTCGTACCAATAAGACTGCAGAACACTGCATCATGTGCTATTTGTTTTCTATACAATGTTGCTGTAATAATTTTTAATCTGGAACTAGATCTACATAGATCATCAGAACTCTCTTTAATTTGTTGCTTTCTGATCTGCAGTTTAATTATTATATGATTCTCTCTTACCAATAATATAGAACATGTTGGAACATGAAATTATCAGTTTGCGCTTTTGAGAAGCACGACTTCTTTTCTTAAACGAATACACGAAGCAAGAAGAGTAAAATGCAATGTCGCCAGGCAAAAAAAATGCAAGAAGCAACAAGCTGAAGAAGAAAAGTATTCTGGACCAACTCAAAGTCCTAGATTCAATGGCTGAAGTGAGAGGATAAGCTCTGATGTGTGGACTCAAGAGACACTCTTTGGAATAGGAGTTGGAGAAGGTCTTGGAAGTGGAGGAGAAGCATTGGCAGCAAAGAGGTAGCTTAGATTGGATTACTCAGGGGGTGCTAATACTGGGTATTTCCATACTTGTGCTAATGGGATGAAAAGTAAAAAAAAGGGGTTCTTTTGAGAAGCAAAAATGAGATAAGAGAACACATTTATGGGTTTTATAAGACTCTTTTTGGTTATGAAGAAGATCGCGATGTAGGTTTGGCTAATGAGGGTTGGAGCGGTAATTGTAGAGTTTTAGAGAAAGACAATCTATTGCTGCTTCAAGATTTCACTGAGGAAAAAGTGTGAAAGATTATTAAAGAGTTGCCAGCAAATTCGGCTCTTGGTCCAGATGGTTTCCTAATTTTTTTTATAAGGAGTTGGGGGGGTGATTAAGAAGAATGTCTTGATCTGGTTAAAGATTTTTTTTCAAAGGAGATCTGGATATGAAAAGATTGAATTTTGGGGGTGATCACTTTGATTCCTAAACTCAAAGAGGCTAACTGTATCAAACAATACAAACCTATTTGTTTATTAAATGTCAGTTTTAAGATCCTGACAAAGCTTTTAGCTAATAGGCTGGGGGTGACTGCTGACAAAATAATCAACGATAGTCAATCTGCTTTTATCAACAGCAGAAACATGCTGGATGGAGTAGTGGCCCTCCATGAGATTGTTCATGAGATTAGATGTTCAAAGAGAAAAGGGGTGATTTTGAAGCTGGATTTTGAAAAAGCCAATGATAAGATTCATTGGAGTTTTTTTCTAGGAAGTGACAAGGAGATCATCTTTCCCCTGTTCTCTTCAATTTAGTTGTTGATGCTTTAACAAAGATTATTAATATAGTTCAGGATAAAGGTTTGGGGGGGTCCTATTCTTCAATATGCAAATGACACTGTGATTATGATGGAATATGAGGATGATTGTTTTCTGCACCTTAAGTTTATGTTGTATTGTTTTGAATGGATGTCTGGTTTAAAAATTAATTATCACAAGAGTGAAGTTTATGTTCCGGGGGTGGATAATGAAGAGGCTACTGAGGTAGCAAACATTTTTAACTGCAAATTGGCTCAGCTACCTATGACCTATTTGTGTATTGTGGTTGGTGATAGACATGTTGGAATGAAAGCTTCAGATAATGTGATAAACAAATTGAGTAAAAGGCTAGACAATTGGAGAAATAACTTGGTTTCTTCAGGGGGTAGATTAATTTTGATCAATAGTAGCTTGAGTAGCCTCCCTATTTATACTATAGGCTTTTATAGATTTAGTGAGGAGGTGCATAAAAAGATGGATACTACTAGATCTAGATTTTTCTAGAGGGGAGGTAGTGACAAATTTAAGTATCATATGGTGAATTGGCGGCCTGTCTGTAGACCCAAGGATTTTGGAGGGCTAGGGATTATTAACACAAGGGTTATGAATGACTGTCTTTTTGCCAAATTGATTTGGAAGATAAACTTAGCTAATAACGAACTTTGATTTAGGATCATTAAAGCTAAATATTTCCACATGGGTGTTTTCAGAGAGGTCAAAACTTTATATGGTTCCCAGCTTTGGAAGAATGTGCAGAAAATCAAAAAATTATTTAATAAAGGTGCAAGAGAAAAGATTGGGAATGGTTGTAGTATATCCTTTTGGGGGGATGTTTGGTTTGGAGATTGTCCCTTGAAGGTCAAGTATAACAAACTTATTAATATTTGTCAGGTTTCTGATCTGAGTGTTGCCAATTAATGGACTGTTGGGACATATGTGGAATATTACTTTTATTAGGAGCTTTGGTGAATAGGAGACATCCCAGTGGGAGAATTTGAAAAACTCTGTCATGGATGTTGATCTCAATGAATATTTGGACAAAGTGGTGTGGTGTCTTGAGAAGTATGGAGTGTTTTCTGTTAAATCTTTATACAGTCATCTGGCTTTCGGGGGTGTTATCTGTAGGAAAATGCACAAGTTGTGGAAAAGCAAATTACCTTTGAAGGTCAAAAAATTTATGTGGCTGTGTTACCATGATAGAGTTCAGACTTTAGATCAACTTAAAAAATGGGGAGGAAAGGGGAGATAAACTGCATTTTGTGTGGTTCTAAAGAAAGTATTGATCATGTTTTGTTCTCTTGTATTTTTGTCAAAATTTTCTTGTTTTGTATGAAAGAGGAGCTAAGCTGGGAGCGTTATACCAAGATCTTTAGATGATTTCCAACTGAATTGGTTGGAGCTGAGGGGAGCTAATGATTATAATCCTGTTCTATTTAGTTTTGCAGCTTCGGCTTGGAATATCTGGAATTTTAGGAACAAAATGGCGTTTGACAAGAATTTTCCTAAGCAACCAATGGAAGTGATTTTCAAATTTCTATCTTGTTTGCAACATTGGAGTGTTCTCATCAAAAGGGGTGATAAAGATAAGATGAGTTGTTTCTTGTCGACAGTTGAAGACTGGGTGGAGGGCTTCTGCGCTTTGGATAACACTGAGCTTCATCCTGTAATAGTCTAGTTTGAGTTGTTTTTGTTTCTCTGTCCCTGAACTATTTGCTTTGAATTGTAAGCTGGTGATCCTAGCCTTTTGTTTTCGCTTCTGTGTAATAACTTTTATTCGCTTTCTATAAAAAGTTGGGTTTTCCCCTTGTTTCGCTTTCTATACAAAGTTGGGTTTTCCCCTTGTCAAAAAAAAGCAAGAAGCAAGAAGAGGGCACTCAATCTGATTTTTTTCCCATCTGCCTTCAAACTGTAATATCTAGGGAATAATGATAACTGGTAGGTTAGCTTGTAAAGTTTGTAAAGTTCAACCATAAAGGTCTATTTACGATGCATAATAATGTGTTGTACTTTGTTTAACTATTCGTGTATGGATATGATGCAACGATGTTGATTGTGTGTACTAGCTAGTAAACATGAGACTAGTGTAGTAAATAAAGAGGATTTCGGGTCATGTGATCCTGGGGTTTGACACCACCTCTCGGTGCAACCTCTGTGCCATGGATACCCGCTAATGGGCCCAAACCCACACGTACCTGCGCAACAAGGGTTGATGCTCTGATACCATCTGTAACACTCTGGACCCAAAGTAGATATGTAAACTATCCCAATATATACAAACATATCATGTCATCTTCATACTGATATATGTAAATGCATGCCACTATAAATTAGCTAATGTTGACCATAAACATACATAATTCTATGGAAAAGGCAAAATATTTGTACCGAATAAACCATGAGATGTCAACATGAAGTATAACTTATGTCGAAAAGTAGGGTATTATTACCTTCATAGTATGAAGAATTTCCAAAAGTAGGAAGCAGGGACTACAGCTCCTATGATGCAGGGTTCAACTATAGCCTAAAGAGAAGCAATGGGTGACACTAAAAGGAAAAAAGAAGTCCGTTCTAAGGGGGACAATCTTTACGGTAACATTTTAGTTTTGCTTTTTATTTGACAAATGATGATACAAACAACATTTGACGATCTTACAAAAAATCTGGTGCTCCCTTTTATAAAGATTGTTGAGTGTGCAATTTTTTTTATCCCACGCATATATGCTGATTCCGCATTTTTACGTGGGAAATCACCTTGTTTAATTAAAGCTTGGTTGCAGGGGTGCACGAGGGGTGAGGTCTCAATATATATAATCAAGATGCCACTGCGGTGTCAATTCATGCTAAAAAGAACAAAGAGATATTGCACCATCAAAGATTCAAACTTCAATGCCCGAACAATGTAAATTGTATTGATGTGAAAGAACGATATATGGAGAGAAAAATCCGGATGGATTTGCACGTATGCTTGTATGGAGACAAAGGATTTAAAGATTTTATAGATATTGAAATCCTCCACGATCAAGTAGATCAAATGAGTTATTTGAAGCAATCCATTCACAATGCAGACTGAAAGAGTTAAGTTCAAATGAGTTATTGTGGCAAACAATGTAGCGCATTTAACATATATGCATGCATATAGTTCGCGACATGTGTTACCATTACCGCCTCACCAGAGCAAGAAATTATTTAGTGCTCTTAATGTAAAACATGTTCTGCCTATGTGTGTTCCATCCTTGCGTTAGTTAACAGTGTAATATTTGAGCTAACTATATATTTTAGCGAAACGTAACCTTAAAAGGAAAACATCAATTTAAAAAGAAAGTGTGGGGAGTGCTAGGAACGCTTACAACACTTTGCCCAATGCGGCGCGGTCTATCGTGCTCATTTTTTGTTGCAACTGATTGGCCCACCACACTAGTGTCAATTTTTTGCTAGAAAATGAGTTTACCTCAGATGATCCTGAGGGATAAGAAATTGTTGACACCACAACTATGCTTAACCTTCGTGGAGGGTAAAGAAAAGAGCCCCCTAAAAAACAGAGTGGAAACACATTGATTATTACATCTAATATGATAGAGATGATATCATATGACTGAACAAAGCCTTCAAAAAAAGAAATCAAAAGGTTGTTCACATGACTAAACAAGCCATATGTAATATGTAGATTAGGTCGAGCATACTAGATTTTTTGGAACTTGCATACACTCTCCAAAACCTCTACCAATAAATTAGGAGACTTTCATTTGAGGCACTCGTACTTTTTGTTTGCCATAACCTTGTCCATTCTATTCCGAGAGAATAAATTTGAGGCAAGCATCATTGAGATTGTTGCATTAATGCTGACCAACTAGAACTATTATAGTTGCCACTATCTCTACATCGAGGCTCCTGCAAAGATTGTTCTCACGTGCGAGCTTTAGTCTTCCTATTCCATAACAATCAACAACACCGATTAAGTGGTTAAGCAATCATCTAAAGGAAGCAATGAGTCGGTGTATATAAAATAGAGTAAAACCCTAAAAACATCTAGCTCCATATCTTCCACGATTAAGCATGATGCCCCTTCTCCATCATTGGGCTACAGATATCGACCTGAACGGCTAGGAAAAGGCTTTCCTTTGACAAAGAATGTCACATCCGCTCCTTCATTTGACTCTACTTTCCCTAATCATTTGATAAATCTGATCAGGGTGGTAATTGGATTTCAGATGAAACTATTGCAGTGTGTGACACAAATGGAACTTCCACAATTTTTTTTTCAAATGATAGGATCTCGCAATGTGATTCCCCAGTTCCAGTATTTATTGAAACCAGAAAATGTTCAAAACATTTTCGTTTTTGTAGCTAAAGCCACATCAAGTTTAATTTGTCCACATTTTAGAAGACTACTGCTTCATACATAAACGAGACTCATTCAGAGTCTATTTTCTACCAGTTAGGACAAGAGAAAAAAATATTTCACACATCATCTTCTATAAGCACCTTGTTGAGTTTCCTACTCCAACGCACATTTCTACTACTACATGGAGTTTTTCATGTACCACTATAAATATACACTCTCCAAAACTTCTACTAATAAATTACGATACTTTTTTCAGGCACTCGTACTCTTTTCTTGACATCACCTTGCCCATCCTGTTCAGAGACAATAAATTTGAGGCAAGCATCATTAAGATTGTTGTACTGATGCTGACTAGCTTGAACTAACACAGTCACCACTATGTCTACATCGAGGCTCTTGCAAAGAATGTTCTCACATGCGAGCTTCAGTCTTCCTATTGCATAACAATTAGCAACTCCAAGTAAGTGGTTAAGCCGCTCTTTCTTGTCATTGTCATCAAAATCATCCAAGGAAAGCAATGAGTCCTTGTAGATAAAACAGAGCAAAACCCTAAAAACATCCCACTCCATATCTTCCACAGTTATGCATGATGCCTTCTCCACCATCATTGGGACTCAAAGCTTCACCTTAAAAACAAGTGACCGTGTTACCTGCATAATCTTGTTTTCAGGAAAAGCCTTGCCTTTGACAAAGAATGTCCCATCCACTCCTTCATTTGACTCTAGCAACTTTCCCTAATCATTTGATAAATCTGATCAGGGTGGTAATTCGATTTTAGATTACACTATTATAGTGTGTGACACCAATGGATCTTCAGTACAAAATTTTGAATGACAGGACATCGCAATGTGACGCCCCAGTTCCAATATTTATTGAAACCAAAAAACATTCACAACATTTTTGTTTTTGTAGCTAAAGTCACAGCAAGTTTAATTTATCCACATTTTTAGAAGACTACAAGTCCATATATACACAAGACTCTTTCAGAGTCTATTTTCTACCAGCTAGGATAAGAGGAAAAAATCATTTCACACATCATCTTCTATAGGATCTTGTCGATTTTGAGTGTGATACGAATTTACTCCAACCCATGGTTCTACTCCTACATGGAGTCTTTCATGTACCTCTATAGATATACACTCTCTAAAACATCTACTAATAAATTAAGAGATTTTCGTTTGAGGTGCCCGTACTCTTTGCTTGCCATCACCTTGTCCATCCTGTGAAGGGACAATTGAAAGCATCTAGGCCCCTAAAAATTGTATTTTGGTAATTAATGACATTATGTGAATATGGGACTAACATGTTTGATGAAGTGATTACAAGGCATAGTCCCAAATGATAAAGAGAATCCAAGGAGCTGCATGTCAAAGAATGTTGAAAAGATGGAGTTGATCTCAAAGACAAGGTACAAATAGACTAGGACCCCTTTGAATTTTACCGGTCTTTGGAGTATGGAGGAAGACCGGATTATAGGATAAATGTCGTACTATTAAGGGGGAGCTTGTCTAGTAGCTTGAAAGCATCTCATTATGCCTTTGGATCAACTTAGGATCATGCATGTTCTTTTGGTTTGGTTTAAAAAGAAAATTCTTTTTCTCAGAACACAATCGGAAGTTCCGGCATGTGAATCATGGAACTTCCATTGTCGTGTTGTTCAAAAGATCTGCGCTTGATTTTTCCGAGAGCATCCGTTTTGGGACTTAGCCGATTTCTCAAGCGCGGAAGTTCCGCAATGATACGAGCGGAAGTTCCGATTAATCGGTTGCTCCGAAATATATGCGGTCGAATTTTTCCAGAGAGCACCCTTTTTGGGGACTTAGCCGTTTTCACGAGTGCGGTAGTTCCGCTGTGGAAAAAGCGGATCTTCCGATTAATCGGAAGAACCGAAATCTAGTTGGCGGAAGTTCCGCACATAAATCCAACGGCTAGTTCAGAGCATTTAATGCTCACTATAATGACCGTTACAGTGCACTCGATTGAAGGGCGGGAGTTCCGCACTTTGTACTGCGGAAGTTCCGATTTCCCTGAGTTTTGCCCGATTTTCTGCATAACGGTCATATTTGGTTATTAGGGGTATAAATACACCCCCACCAGCTCAAGGACGTGTTGTTGAGCATTCATTCAATTCATTTGAGCCTTGAGCACTCCTCTCACTCCTCATTTACTCTCTTTGCACACTTTTGTGAGGTAGTGAGCTAGAACAAGAGCATTGCATTATTAGTTGATCCTTTGGCTCTTGATTGCCGTCAAGTGAAGGTCAAGTTCTATTCTCTTGGTGCTTGTCGGCACCTAGACGACTTGGCGGAGGTTGCTCGGTGATCTCTTCAAAGAAGCTTGTGAAGAGACCCGTTGCCGATTGTGATTGGTCGGTGTTCACCAACTCCGGAGAGGAGGAAGAACAACCAAGTGATCGAGGGTAGGCTTAATTTGTGGAGCCGGCTTGAGTGGTCAAGCTTCCTCAACGTGGACTAGTGAAGATCGACAAATCTTCGATACCACGGGAAAAACCCCCTTGTCCTTGTGCGGTTAATTCTTGTCTTTACTTATTGCACTTATTTTTGTAGCTCATAGATTGTGATAAATATCTTTGATTAGAGTATCTTGCTAATTTGGGTAATTTGATTAAGAAAATTTAGAAACCTCCTATTCACCCCCCTCTAGTCGGTTATCCTTGATCCTACAACAATAAATTTGAGGCAAGCATCATTAAAATTGTTACACTAATGCTGACCAACTAGAACTAACACAGTTGCCACTGTCTCTACATCAAGGCTCTTGCAAAGAATGTTCTCATATGCGAGCTTCAGTCTTGTTATTGTTTAACAATCAATAGCCCTGATTAAGTGGTTATGCCTCTCTTTCTTATCATTGTAATCAAAATCATCCAAAGGAGGCAATGAGTCAATGTAGATAAAATAGAGCAAAACACTAAAAACATCTAGCTCCATATCTTCCACAGTTATGTAGGATGCCTCCTACTCCATCATTGGGGCACAGAGCTCCACCTTAAGGACTAGGGACTGTGTTGCAAGGACAATCCTATTTCTAGGAAAAGCCTTGCCTTTGATAGAGAATGTCACATCTGTTGCTTCATTTGACTCAAGCAACTTTCCCTAATCATTTGATAAATCTGACCAGGGTAGTAATTCAATTTCACATTAGAATAATATTATAGTGTGTCTTACCAATGGATCTTCCGCAATATATTTTTTCGAATGATAGGACATCGCAATGCGATGCCCTAGTTCCAATATTTATTGAAACCAGAAAGTGTTCACAACATTTTTGTTTTTGTTGGTAAAGCCACACCAAGTTTAATTTGTACACATTTTAGAAGACTACGGCTCCATACGTACACGAGTCTATTTTCTACCAGCTAGGACAAGAGAAAAAATCATTTCACATATCATCTTCTATAAGTATCTTGTTGAGTTTGAGTGTGATTCAAATTTTGTTTCCTACTCCAACTCGTGGTTTTACCCCCAACATAGAGTGTTTCATGTACCACTGTAAATATACACTCTCCAAAACATCTACAAACAAATTAGGAGACTTTCGTTTGAGAAACTCATACTCTTTGCTTGCCATCACCTTGTCCATCCAATTCAAAGAATAAATTTGAGGCAAGCATAATTAAAATTGTTCAACTGATGCTGACCAACGAGAACTAACACAGTTGTCACTGTCTCTATATCAAGGCCCTTGCAAGGAATGTACTCATGTGCAAGCTTCAGGCTTCCTACTGCATAACAATCAGCAGCCCTGAGTATGTGGTCGATCCTCTCTTTGTTTTCATTCTCATCAAAATCATCCAAAGGAAGCAATAAGTTGGTGTAGATAAAATGGAGCAAAGCCATAAACAACATCCAGCTCCAAATCTTCCACGGTTATGCAGGATGCCTCCTCCTCAACCATTAGGACATGGAGCTCCACCTTTTGGACTAGGGATCGTGTTACGAGCACAATCCTATTTCCAGGAAAAGCCAGGCCTTTGACAAATAATGTCACATCCGCTTCTTCATTTGACTCCAGCAACTTTCCCGTATCATTTGATAAATCCGATCAGGGTGGTGATTCGATTTCAGATTAAACTATTACAGTATGTGACACCAGTGGATATTCCACAATATTTTTTTTGAATGATAGGACATCGCAATGCGATCCGCATCTCCAATATATGTTGAAACCAGAAAAAGTTCACAACATTTTTGGTTTTGTAGCCAAAGCCACACCAATTTTAATTTGTCCACATTTTAGAAGACTACAGCTCCATACATACATGATACTCTTTCAGAGTCTATTTTCTACCAGCTAGGACAAGAGAAAAAAATCATTTCACATACCATCTTCTATAAGCTTCTTGTTGAGTTTGAGTGTGATACAAATTTCGTTTCCTACTCCAACTCGTGGTTCTACTCCTACACAGGGTCTGTCACATACCTCTATCAATATACACTCATCAAAACCTCTACTAATAAATTAATAGACTTCCATTTGAGGCACTCATACTTTTTTCTTGCCATCACCTTGTCCATCCATGTTAGAGACAACAAATTTGAGGCAACCATCACTAAGACTGTTGCACTAAATGCCGACCAGCTAGAACTAACACAGTTGTCACTGTCGCTACATCGGGGCTCTTGCAAAGAATGTTCTCACATGCGAGCTTCAGTTTTCCTGTTGCATAAGCCTTGCCTTTGAAAAAAAAATATCACATCCGCTCCTTCATTTGACTACAACTACTTTCCCTTTATCATTTGATAAATCTGATCAAGGTGGTGACTCGATTTCATATTACACTATTACACTGTGTGACAGCAACGGATATTCCACAACATGTTTTTTGGAATGATAGGACATCGCAAGGCGATGCCCAGTTCCAATATATATTGAAACCAGAAAATGTTCACAATATTTTTGGTTTTGTAGCTAAAGCGACACCAAGTTTAATTTGTCCACATTTTAGAGTCTATTTCAGAGTCTATTTTCCACCTGCTAGGAGAAGACAAAAAAATTATTTCACATATCATCTTCTATAAGCATCTTGTGGAGTTTGAGTGTGATACGAATTTTGTTTCCGACTCCAACTCGTGGTTCAACAGCAACACGGGGTCTTTCATATACCTCTATAAATATACACTCTCCAAAATCTATACTAATAAATTAAGAGACTTTTGTTTGAGGCAGTCGTACTCTTTGCTTGCAAATCACCTTGTACTTCCGGTTTAGAGACAATAAATTTGAGGCAAGCATCATTAAAATTGTTGCACTGATGCTGACCTGCTAGAACTAACACAGTTGCCACTGTGTCTACATCGAGCCTCTTGCAAAGAATGTCCTCACACGCGAGCTTCAGTCCTCCTATTGCACAACAATCAACAGCTTTGAGTAAGTGGTTAAGCCTCCCTTTCTTATCATTGTCATCTAAATCATCACAAGCAAGCAATGAGTTGGTGTAGATAAAATCGAGCCAAACCCCAAAAACATCCAGCTCTAAATCTTCCACGGTTATGCATGATGCCTCCTCCTCCATCAATGGGACATGAAGCTCCACCTTAAGGACTAGGGACCGGGTTGCGAGCATAATCCTATTTCAAGGGAAAGCTTTGCCTTTGACAATTAATGTCACAACTTCTCCTTCATTTAACTCTAGCAACATTCCCTTATTATTCGATAAATCAAATCAGGGTGGTAAGTCGATTTTAGATTACACTATTACAATGTGTGACACTAATGGATATTCCACAATATTTTTTGGAATGACGGGACATCACCATGCGATACCCAGTTCCAATATATGTTGAAACCAGAAAATGTCCACAACATTTCTAGTTTTGTAGCTAAAGTGAAACCAAGTTTAATTTCTCCACAATTTGGAAGACTACAGCTCTATACATACATGATACTCTTTTAGAGTCTATTTTCTACGTGCTAGGGCAATAGAAAAAAATCATTTCAAATATCACCTTCTATAAGCATCTTGTTGAGTTCGAGTGTGATACGAATTTTGTTTCCTACTCCAACTCGTTGTTCTGCTCCTACACGGAGTCTTCCAAGTACCTTTATAAATGTACACTCTCCACAACCTCTACTAATAAATTAAGAGACTTTCATTTGAGGCACTCATACTCTTTGCTTGCAATCACCTTGTCCATCCTGTTCGAAAACAATAAATTTGAGGCAATCATCATTAAGATTGTTGCACATATGCTCACCAGCTTGAACTAACACAGTTGCCACTGCCTCTACATGGAGGCTACCGCAAATAATATTCTCACATGCGAGCTTTAGTCTTCCTATTGCATAGCAATCAACAGCCTTGATGAGTAAGTGGTTAAGCCTCCCTTTCTTGTCATTGTCATCTAAATCATCCCAAGCAAGCAATGAGTTGGTGTAGATAAAATCGAGCCAAACTCCAAAAACATCCAGCTCTAAATCTTCCACGGTTATGCATGATGCCTCCTCCTCCATCATAGGGACATGGAGCTCCACCTTAAGGAGTAGGGACCATTTTGAGAGCACAATCCTATTTCTAGGAAAAGCCTTGACTTTAACAAAGAATGTCACATCCGCTCAATCATTTGACTGCAACAACTTTCCTTTATCATTTGATAAATCTTATCAGGGTGGTAATTCGATTTTAACTTACACTATTACAGTGTGTGACACCAATGGATCTTCCACAATAGTTTTTTTAATGACATGACATCACATTGCGATGCCTAGTTCCAATACAGGTTGAAACCAGAAAATGTTCACAACACATTTGCTTTTGTATGTAAAGCCACACCAAGTTTAATTTTTCCACATTTTAGAAGACTCCAGCTCCACACATAAATGAGATCCTTTCAGAGGTGACAAAAAAATATTTCACATATCATCTTCTATAAGCATCTTGTGTAGTTTCAATGTGACATGAGTTTCGTTTCCTACTCCAATTTGAGGTTCTACTCCTACACGGGTCCTGTCATGTACCTCTATAAATATACAATCTCCAAAAGCTCTACTAATATATTAAGAGGCTTTCGTTTGAGACACTCATACTGTTTGCTTGCCATCACCTTGTCCATCCTGTTCGGAGATAATAAATTTAAGGCAATCATCATTAAGATTGTTGCACTGATGCTGACCAGCTATATAACTAAATTGAGGCTCGCGCAAAGAATGTTCCCACATGCGAGCTTCAGTCTTCCTATTGCATAACAATCAGCAGCCTTAAGTAAGTGGTTAAGCCTCCCTATCTTATCATTGTTATCAAAATCATCCCAAGGAAGCAATGAGCCGTTGTAGATAAAATAGAGCCAAACCCTAAAAACATCTAGCTCCAAATCTTTCACGGTTATGCACGATGCCTCCTCCACCATCACTGGGACACAGAGCTCCGCCTTAAGGTCTAGGGACCATGTTGTAACATCCTGGCTATTCGGAAGCCAAGATGTCACACAAATCTAACAAACACTAAGAATATACAACAATACCAGGTTAATCAGGCTCAATTAACAATATCTCATAAGGAACGACGATAAACAATTAACAGTTTCATGAGAAGGAATGGAAAACATTCATAATAAAGACGTACAGTAGGAATTACCAAAATTGGATTATTACAATTTGAAAATTTATCAAATAGTTGACATAACTGAAAGATAACACTAGTTATTCTGGTTTGATAAAAGTGATGTGCAGCGTGCTAGACTATCCCTCAAAAGGTCTTGCCTTCTTCCTTATTTACCTAAATAAACATACAAAGCAAGGATGAGCCAAAGACTCAGCAAGTACTTTAGCGAATAACAGAAACATTAAGCAACAAAGCAATCAAAATCCACTTGTGAAAAATTTCTCTGAACATATATGGGAATGAATGGAATGGAATAATGCAATGAAGGAATGGACTGCTCACAACTTATACCGGTATAGTGAGTGACACACTCGTCGGTGTTCACTTAAGCCCGTACTTAACAAAGTCCGGGGATCCAATCACTGTATGAAGAACGTTTCATACGGGTGTCCGAAGTTGCCCACATTGGAGTGGTGGCCAACATTGCCCACATTGGAGTGGTGGGTCTTACATGCCCCGTACTGGAATTGATGGGACTTACAATTTTTTTTCCACGTCCGTGGACAACAAGAAACAAATGCATGAACGGAATAAACTTCATGCAATGAACTCTTATCACATCATAATGTAGAAATATACATGGCATACGAACATGAATAGCCATACTACCAATTCATCCACACCCAATCATCACCATTCATTACGATAAGACAAAGTACTTGCCTTCCGCGCTGTGATGTGTTAGGAGGCAACGACGGTGTTTCTCCACTCACTGCCCCACCGCCTACACAAATATTTATTCGAAATAAGAATAACAAGACATGACGTGGCTAGAAGTGTCTTACCAAACCCCTCTAACTCCCCAACATAACCAAAGACTCAAAATGACGAATTAACTAACCAGCCCAATTTCAGCCCTTCTGATCAGCAGTACGAGAAAAATCATAATTAAATATCTGTGAATCATAATGACTTGAAACCAGCGCTCAAATACTCTTAACGTATTAGGCTATGAAACTCTAGTTGGTGAGGTTCTTTGATTCGGCCAAACCAGTGGCCTAAACAACAGTTGAAAACAACTGACATACATCTGTCTAGATTGCAGAACAGCAGCAAAGAAATTGATGTAACTTTCAATCTAATGATACAATGGAGGTGATATTTATCAACTTGGAAAGATTATTTAAAGGGCTACAATAACCTAGTTTGGTGGAAGTTCTGAATCTGATTCTATCTAGATCAAAACCGATGAACAAACCGACAGTCCCCAGATCTCAGACAGACAGAACAGCGCGCGGTTAAAATTCCATAACTTTTGATTTTCAACTCTAAAAATTGTGTTATTTATAAACTTGGAAATATTACTTAATTATATACAACATTCATTTTGGGTAGCCTTTCTGATTCGGCCTCTAAATAATTCATAATGGTCAGACAAGCAAACTGCCAAATCCCATCAGCTCTCCTGAACCCATATCTCCTAAACCGTAACTCCAAATCAGATAGATCTCGGTGCCTAAAGAAAGCTAAGACCAAGTGCTACAACTTTCTAAGAGGTGGACAGATCAGAAAACGTACGAAACTTACCCAAATCTGACGAACAACTCTGGCGCAGGGGGAAGGAGAAGGTGGCGCACGGCAGGGAGGAGGGTGGCGGCTCCAAGTGGGGGAAAGGGGAGGGGAGGGGGTCTCTAGGGTGTTGGGGGAGGAGACCCTCCCCCTTGGCCGGCCCCCCTAATGGGCCTCCCACCTGGCGGCGGCCCAAGCCCAGGTTGCCGGAGAAAAGCTAAAAACCCCCCGACCAAAAAGGAAATTCAGATTTTTCCGATTAGCTCCCTCTCCCGAGACTTCTTCTAATACGCCGATTTACTTTTGGGGTATTACACATGTTGCGAGCACAATCCTATTTACATGAAAAGCTTTGCCTTTGACAAGGAATGTCACGTCTGCACCATCATTTGACTGCAAAACCTTTACCTTATCATTTGATAAATCTCATCAGGGTGGGAATTCAATTTTAGATTACACTATTATAGTGTGTGACACTAATGGATCTTCAATAATATTTTTTTGGAATGACAGGACATCGCAATGTGACGCCCATTTCCAATATATGTGGAAATCAGAAAACGTTCACAACATTTTTGTTTTTGTAGCAAAAGCCACACCAAGTTTAATTTGTCCACAATTTAGAAGACTATGGCTCCAAACATAGATGAGACTCTTTCGGAGTCTATTTTCTACCGGCTAGGACAAGATAAATAATAATAATTTGACATAACATCTTCTATAAGTATCTTGTTGAGTTTGAGTGTGATACGAACTTCGTTTTCTACTCCAACTCGTGGCTCTACTCCTACACGAGGTCTTTTCTACACCTCTACAAATGTACACTCTCCAAAACATCTACTAACAAATTAAGAGACTTTCGTTTGAGGCACTTGTACTCTTTGCTTTCCATCACCTTGTACATCCCGTTCAGAGACAATAAATTTGAGGCAAGCATAATTAAGATTGTTGCACTGATGCTCACCAGCTAGAACTAACACAATTGCCACTATCTCTACATTGAGGCTCTTGCAAAGAATGTTCTCACATGTGAGCTTCAGTCTTCCTATTGCATAACAATCAACAGCCTTGACTAAGTGGTTAAGCCTCCCTTTCTTATCAATGTCATCAAAATAATCCCAAGGAAGCAATGAGTCGGTGTAGATAAAATGGAGCCAAACCATAAAACCATCCAACTCCAAATCTTCCACGGTTATGAATGATGCCTCCCTCTCCATCATTGGGACACAGAGCTCCACCTTAAGGTCTCGTGACCGTGCTGTGAGTACAATCCTATTTCCAGGAAAAGCCTTGCCTTTGACAAAGAATGTCACATCCGCTCCATCATTTGACTCCAGCAACTTTCCCATGTCGTTTGATAAATCTGACCATGGTGGTAATTCAATTTCAATTACAATATTACAGTGTGTGACACCAATGGATATTACACAATAGTTTTTTTGAATGACATGACATCGCAATACGATGCCTAGTTCAAATATATGTTGAAACCAGAAAATGTTCACAACACATTTGTTTTTATAGCTAAAGCCACACCAAGTTTAATTTTGCCACATTTTAGAAGACTACAACTCCATACATAATTGAGACTCTTTGAGTGTTTATTTTCTACAAGCTCGGACAAGAGACAAAAAATCATTTCACATATCATCTTCTATAAGCATCTTGCTGAGTTTGAGTGTGATACGAATTTTATTTCCTACTCCAACTCGTGGTTCTACTCCTACACGGAGTCTTTCATGTACCTCTATAAATATACACTCTCCAAAACCGCTACTAATAAATTAAGAGACTTTTGTTTGAGGCACTCATACTGTTTGCTTGCCATCACCTTGTCCATCCTGTTCGGAGAAAATAAATTTGAGTCAATCATCATTAAGATTGTTGCACTGATGCTCACCAGTAAGAACTAACACAGTTGCCACTGTCTCTACATCGAGGCTCTCTCAAAGAATGTTCCCACATGCGAGCTTCAGTCTTCATATTACATGACAACCAGCAGCCTTGAGTAAGTGGTTAAGTCTCCCTTTCTTATCATTGTCATCAAAATCATCCTAAGGTAGCAATGAGCCGTAGTAGATAAAATGGAGACAATCCCTAAAAACATCTAGCTCCAAATCTTCCATGGCTATGCACGATGCCTCCTCCACCATCATTGGGACACAGAGCTCCACCTTAAGGACTATGGACCGTGTTGCGAGCACAATCCTATTTCCAGGAAAAACTTTGCCCTTGATAAAGAATTTCACATCTGCTCCATCATTTGACTGCAGAACCTTTCCCTTATCATTTGATAAATCTGATCATGGTGGTAATTCGATTTCAGATTACACAATTATAGTGTGTGACACCAATGGATCTTCCACAATATTTTTTTGGAATGACAGGACATCACAATGCGATGCCCATTTCCAATATATGTTGAAATCAGAAAACGTTCACAACATTTTTGCTTTTGTAGCTAAAGCCACACCAAGTTTATTTTGTCCACATTTTAGAAGACTATGGCTCCATACATACATGAGACTCTTTCCACATTTTAGAAGACTATGGCTCCATACATACGTGAGACTCTTTTAGAGTCTATTTTCTACGAGCTAGGACAAGAGAAAAAAAAATATTTCACATACCATCTTCTATCAGCATCTTGTTGAGTTTGAGTGTTATACGAATTTCATTTCCTACTCCAAGTCGTGGTTCAACTCCAAGACGGGGTCTTTCATGTACCTCTATAAATATGCACTCTCCAAAACCTCTGCTAATAAATTAAGAGACTTTCGTTTGAGGCACTCATACTCTTTGCTTGCAAATCACCTTGTACTTCCAGTTCAGAGACAATAAATTTGAGGCAAGCATCATTAAGATTGTTGCACTGATGCTGACCTACTAGAACTAACACAGTTGTCACTATCTCTACATCGAGGCTCTTGCCAAGAATGTTCTCACACACGAGCTTCAGCCTTTCTAGTGCATAACAACCAACAACCTTAAGTAAGTGGCTAACCCTATCTTTCTTATCATTCTCATCAAAATCATGCAAAGGAAGCAATGAGTCATTGTAGATAAATGGATCCAAACCCAAAAAACATTCATCTCCAAATCTTCCATGGTTATGCATGATGCCTCCTCTTGCATCATCGAGACACAAAGCTCCACCTTAAAGACTTGGGACCGTGTTGCGAGCATAATCCAATTTCCAAGAAAAGCCTTGTCTTTGACAAAGAATGTCACATCCGCTCCTTCATTTGACACCAGCAACTTTCTCTAATCATTTGATAAATCTGATCAGGGTGCTAATTCGATTTCATATTACACTTTTACAATGTTTGACACCAATGGATATTCCACAATATTTTTTTGCAACGACAGGATGTCGCAATGCGATGCCCAGTTCCAATATATGTTGAAACCAGAAAACGTTCACAACATTTCTGGTTTTGTATCTAAAGTGACAACAAGTTTAATTTGTCCACATTTTAGAAGACTACGACTCCATACATACATGAGACTCTTTCAAAGTCTATTTTCTACCTGCTAGGACAAGAGAAAAAAAATTATTTCACATATCATCTTCTATAAGCATCTTGTTGAGTTTGAGTGTGATACGAATTTTGTTTCCTACTCCAACTCATGGTTCAACTCCTATATGGGGTCTTCCATGTACCTCTATAAATATACACTCCCCAAAACCTCTACTAATAAATTAAGAGACTTTCGTTTGAGGCACTCGTACTATTTGCTTGCCATCACCTTGTCCATCTTGTTCAGAGACAACAAAATTGAGGAAAGCATCATTAAGATTGTTGCACTGATGCTGATCAGGGACAGTGTTGCACAATCCTATTTTCACCATCATTGGGACACGGAGCTCCACCTTAAGGACTAGGGACAGCGTTGCGAGCACAATCCTATTTCTAGGAAAAGCCTTGGATTTGACAAAGAATGTTACATCCACTCCTTCATTCGATTCTATAACATTTCCCTTATCATTTCATAAATCTAATAAGGGTGGCAATTCGATTTTAGATTGCATTATTACAGTGTGTGACACTAGTGAATCTTCCACAATTTTTTTTGAATGACAGGACATCGCAATGCGATGCCTAGTTCCAATATATGTTCAAACGAGAAAACGTTCACAACATTTTTGTATTTGTAGCTAGAGCCACACCGAGTTTAATTTCTCCATATTTTAGAAGACTACAGCTCCATACATACATGAGACTCATTTAGAGTCTATTTTCTACCTTCTAGGCGAAGAGAAAAAAAATCATTTCACATATCTTCTATAAGCATCTTGTTGAGTTTGAGTGTAATACGAATTTCATTTCCTACTCCAACTCGTGGTTCTATTCTTACACAGGGTCTTTCATGTACCTCTACAAATATACACTCTCCAAAACATCTACTAATAAATTAAGAGACTTTCGTTTGACGCACTTGTACTATTTGCATGCCATCACTTCTCCATATGTTCTCACGTGCAAGCTTCAGTCTTCCTATTGCATAACCATCAGCAGCATTGAGTAAGTGGTTAAGCCTCTCTTTCTTATCATTGTCATCAAAATCATCCAAAGGAAGCGATGAGTCTTTGTAGATAAAATGGTGCCAAACCCAAAAAGCATCTAGCTCCAAATCTTCCACAATTATGCATGATGCCTCCTCCTCCATCATTGGGACACAAAGTTCCACCTTAAGGACCAGGGACCGTGTTGCGAGCACAATCCTATTTCTAGGAAACGTCTTGCCTTTGACAAAGAATGTAACATCCACTCTTTCATTTGACCCAAACAACTTTCCCTAATCACTTGATAAATCTGATCAAGGTGGTAATTCGATTTTAGATTACACTATTATAGTGTGTGACACCAATGGATCTTCCACACAATTTATTTTTAATGACCGGACATCACAATGCGATGCCGCAGTTCCCATATTTATTGAAACCAGAAAACGTTCACAACATTTTCATTTTTGTAGCTAAAGATACATCAAG
This sequence comes from Hsuehochloa calcarea, assembly GCA_036346395.1. NCBI lineage: Eukaryota > Viridiplantae > Streptophyta > Magnoliopsida > Poales > Poaceae > Hsuehochloa > Hsuehochloa calcarea. Next base: position 35,710,366 of record CM070607.1, on the reverse strand, counting down.
TTTAATTTATCCATATTTTAGAAGACTCCAGCTCCATACATAATTGAGACTGTTTCAAAGTCTATTTTCTACCCACTAGCACAAGAGAAAAATGTCATTTTACACATCATCTTCTATAAGCATCTTGCACCGGTCCTCTTCAATTTCTGCAGAGCACGCCTATGTGTTGGCCCGCGAGCATGAAAGTTGTGCGCACCCTCGCTCTTTCCCCCAAACCCTCAGAACCCGTGGATCAATCACATTACGCCTACTATGAGGATCCAGAAGTTGGAGGTTAAGGAGATGATGAAAAGTAGTTTAGTTCTTTTAGTCTAGATCTCGCCTCAGTCTAGCTGGTCTAGTTGCTGCTTGCGTGCATCCAATATTACCCAAGTATTTGGTTAACATCAGACACACATGGGTTTCCCTAGTCGCTTGCCTGTGGTGAGATGTGCTCTACCACTTTTACTTCCGCTGCCACTTCTGCTTTTTATGTAATGTATCATTTGGCCTGTTCTGCCCTTATTGTAAAAACTTGAAGATGTTTTCTATCTGACTCTGATGTTTGTAATATAATATTCGGTTCGGTTTACATCTTGTATGAAATAATTTAGTAATGTATTCTTTGAGTGCTATCTACTGATCTAGGAAAAAACTCAGTGCTTTCACAGAGGATTTGGATTTTTGAAATCCAGGTCTGACACTTAGGCGGTGTTGTGGTGTGTTTCCAGGCGAGGTGACGACCTGGCTTGTGAAGGAGGAGGCACGGGAAGCGTCTCACGGGCGGTGTGAATGGAAGGGGAAGCAGCTCATTGTTGGTAGCACGACACAGGCTCGGATGAGCCAGGCGGGCTCGTCAAAGAAAAATCGGAGGAGTTGTCTATAGAGACATAAAAAGACAACTCATTATAGGAGCTATCTTTAATGTTGTCTATAGATGGCATAGAGTGGTACTATAGACAACAGTTATCTATAATATTTTTTACATGTCCTAAGTCTCTAATGAAAGAAAAATATTTGACTGAAAAGAAAAATTATGAGGGCCAACTTACTCAGTATAATGCTCTCCAAAATTCATTTAGCTAGCACTCATCTTTGACTCTGAGAACATCAAAGTTAAAGTAATTATTCTCTGAAAAGGAGAGGACCCATGCTTTTAGTTAAAAATGAAGTAAAGAAAAAAAAATTGATCTTAGTTTGTAGCTGTTGTGCTATTCAAAATGCGCAAGACTTTGATCAAATCTTTGTTCCTTGTATTATTGACTACAAAACTAGCCTAGCCACGCCATCATGGAATTAATAGTCATTGGATCGTTACCTTTTAATATGGCAACCATCTAATAAAGTGCACGATATGCGGTTAAGGTATTCCCATCTATCTATCTATCTATCTTATATACTAATTGGAGGCTCTTCTAGAAACCCTCACATTAACCCTACGTGATAAAAAGCTAGAAATTACCACACTAATTGAAGAAAAGAAAAAAGATTAAAAATTTCCACATTAATCGTAAAAAGGAGAAAATCAGGGTAGTTCAATCTTCCTTACTAAGTTCATCTATGGTTTAGATTTATATGTATTAACAAACGTGTTCGACATGGAAACTGAAGAAAAAAAATCATGCTATGGGTGCATTCACAAAGCCTGGTCCAATTACAACTAAAGAGTCCGGATGTGACTTCTTAACTTGGCTCTCTCCATGATGTACTGCACTCGGAAAATAATACATTGGCACCCATCTCTCTCACACACACGTTTGGACCTCCTTTTTCACAGTATATTTTTTAGTCAAAGGAACATTATTTAAAATATGTATTATCATGCTAATTAAATCTATATCTCTATACTAATTGGAGGCTCCTCTAGGAGCTTCCACGTTAATCCTAGGTGGAAAATATCTCCATACTGATTAGAGGCTCCTCTAGGAACTCTCACCTTAATCTTAGGTAGAAAAAACTAGAAATTCTCATATTAATATGAGAAAAGGAATAGTTAGAAATTCTCACACAAATCAAAGAAAAAATCCCATCCATGCATCTTGTGGCCTAAAGCTCTATTCTAGCTATATACGAGTCTCATACAGTTATATGTTCTATTGTTCCACTATCAAATTGTACACAGCAGTTAACTTGGAAACATTCAAAGCAAAATGAATGTTCTAGCATGCCTGTGTCTGAACAGGAGACATGGAGCCAAATTGCTTCTGTACATGGATATACATGAAAATCTTTTCCTTTTTTTAATGAATATATGAAAAATCTTTTCCTTTTTTTAATCAATATATCTCCCTCTTTTTTCTTCTCTGTCTTAACTTCCCCGGCTAATATATATAGTTGCTTACACGGAGACAAAAACAATTGTGACTCTATTTGAAGCCCCTACAATAATTCTATGAGAGACAAATGTCAAAAAAAAAAAAGAGCTTTCAATCTCTTTCGGTTTTGGTCCATGTAGCTTGAAATTTTATATTCAGGATAAAAAATTACTAAAACATAGACTATAGTAATATTTAACAAAAATCTACAAATATTATGTACTTTTGAAATAAAATGAAGAGTGTATTTTTAAAATTGCTAACCAGGTGCACGGATTGATGACCAGTGTGAAATAACAGCAACCAATGCGGCCACCCCTCGATCGTCAAACATATATGGCGATATCAACGCCCCACCACTGGTCGTGCTCACCCCTTCTATCAATGACGCCGTGCTGGCTTCCGTAGAGTGGGTTCATATCCGCTGTTCTTCCTCCACTCCGGCGCCTACAATGGAAATCAAGTGGCCTCCAAATCTCCAATCTCCCTCACACCGCGCGCACACACGTACAGCGCCAAGTCGCCAACTATTGCTAGCGCCCCTTCTGAACTAATGTGTCTCGTACTCTCATGTCTATCTTTGCTGCCACAATGAAGAGGAAGGTTTTTGTGGTAAGATTACAATTGGATCGTAATTTATCCCATAAATGTCTTAGAATCTTCCTCAACATTTTTTTATTTGGTTTTGCATGTACATGTTGTAGAACGACCGGTAGGCTACGCTAGCATAAATTCAAAAATCTACTGCATAAACAAGGAACCTACGATAGTAATAAATCACGGGATTACCACTAGACGTGCAGACTCGTAGCGGAAGTTGAGTCAATATAGCGTGTTGGTGCGGTGGTAGTCGTACTAGCCGTACGTCTCCTCCTCAAGTTGCTTGTGATCGTCATGAGTTACGGATCATCCTAGTGTTGATGCTTCGCATCAACACCTCCAAGGTATCCACACGTACGGGGCAGGGACACAACACACTGGAGTGCTAGCGCCGGCTGTGTGGTATTGGATAAAGAAGGTATAGCCGCTAGAGTTTCGGCAATTCCAAATTTATAACCCTATGTCACCGCCCTTCTATACATAGGCATTCATGATGAGTCTCAAACTTTGAGGCCCATTAAGAACTTGTGGCTCACAAGAATTTGGATCACTATCCAAATTAAAACATAGCTCTTTAAGTGTGCGACCCTATAGGTTCACGTACACTTGGACATGACCCAAGTACTCCTACTCGTCCATTAATCGGTAGCGGCCCATAGCAAGACATGACAACTCCCAAGTATACGTAAAGATCATATTTCAGACGAACCTCAACAAAACGTATATGCATTTCCTTTTACCTTATGATATCGATCAAGCTCAAGACGTATACATGCCATCCTTATTGGTTAGCTTAACCACTTTTTCTCGATCACATGACCCAAGTACTTTTTATTTTTACGAGTGACAGCAGGGGAGGCCCCAACTTTATTGGGGATATGAGGTCGACAGGGGTTACGTGTCAATGCTTAGTGGGATCAGTAGAGTTGATGGTTTTACAAATATGAGAAGGTTCGTGCAATCAAACTTCGTTGCTAGCCAGGTTAATCATGTAGATGTCTATGAACAGGTAAGCGCCATGTCGCTGGATACGCCATAATCTTTACTGAATCCTATTCACTGAGTAATTCAGTCTTTTGGTAACCTTGATTAGAATTTAGAAAGGGACAACTGGGTCTTCAATAGCAGTACTCTACTAACACGGCAACAGGAATGTTCTATCCTTATCTGATGATGTTGGAATCATGTAAAATTTCGTTTTAACTACCTCTTCGGATCTTATGCCAACTGAGGCTGCAATAGTAAAAAAGTTTTTTTGCGAGTAATTCAAGAAATGTTTTATCCAACCATAAGGCCAATTATTTCATTAACAAAAAAAATCTACTGCACTACTCGCTTTGGTCATTTCAACTCCCATCTCCGAGCGTGTGATTACCAACTAGAATATAGTATCAATATACTTCTCTTACGGAATTGGTTCCTCCGGAGTCCGGACTCCGGACTACTGATGATCAGCAGAATCCAGAATTTTGGACTGTTTTGGCCCTGTACCGTACCGAAATTCCCGTTCTAACCCCATCACGTGCGAAATTCTATTTTTAGCCCCCCGTACGCACCTGCTGCCGTCCCGCACCGTAGGTCACCTGCTGCCGTCCCCGACGGCAGCAGGTGGCTGCCCCCGCCACCTGTCCAATTTTTTTAAAAAAAAATCTAATTAATAATATTTTTTCAATGAATTTTTAAATATATTAAATGAGCTCAAAAAATTATGAAAATTTTTATGGAGCCTTCTGGAATAGTGTTCTTGGTTGTGTAATTTTTTCGAATTTTTATCAAATTTTATTTTCTCTGCATAATTCTTTGAAGTCAAATATTTGTAAGAATTTTCTAATATAGAAACTGAGCTCCAAACATTATGAAATTTTTTTGTAAGACTCCCTACGCAGAGGACTTGATTGTGTAAATTTTACGTAATTTTATATGCTCCAAAATTATCTCGACAAATTCAGGGTCTAGGTCTGGAAATTAGGACGAGACGTTTCGGAAATTAGGGTTTCATGATTTCATGTGACTTGAAATGTGTGAAATTTACTACCACAACATAACTACTCTTGGGGAGCAATATAAGCTAGCGACGTACGCACTACGCTACGCTCCGTAGGCTCTCTTTATTGTAAGATTTGTAACACCCATCGGGGATCAATAAGATAGCTGCTGGCTATTGCCTGTGTTGGTCATCTTACTGCCTCACATAATTCTATCTTAATATATAATAGACTAGTTTAATGCTCGTACTTTGCTGTAAATTAAAAAAAATCATAGCCCAATTATGTCGGACTGTCAATCGTTATTATACTCAGCGACACGATCTGAACTGTCGATGCTTTACTCGCCGATCCAACAAACGCCGAAAAGGGTAAAGAAGATATACGACCACCAACTCTAATTTATTAGCGATGAGATTGTCCGAGATCCTCCTCGTTACGTTTGCCTGCATCGGTAGCGATTTGACTTGGATGAAGAGTTCAGAATTCCCAAGTGCACGGAATAAATCCATGACGACGCCGCCCCAAGCAGCTCCCAGCCGGCCACTTACCGTCTCGTTTTCAACGTCTGTGTGTGCATGCGTTGGTCATCTTACTACCTCACATAATTTTATCTTAATATATAATGTGTGTGCATGCGTTGGTCATCTTACTACCTCACATAATTTTATACTAATATATAATGTGTGTGCATGCGTTGGTCATCTTACCACCTCATATAATTATATCTTAATATATAATAGACTAGTTTAATGCTCATACTTTGCTGCAAATTTAAAAAATTATAGTCCAATTATGTCAGACTGTCAATCGTTATTATACTCAGCGACACGATCTGAACTGTTGGTGCTTTACTCGTCGACCCAACAGACGCCGAAAAAGGTAAAGAAGACAGACGACCACTAACTCTTGTTTGTAAACAGTGGAGATACAACTGCTAGCTAGCCTCAACAAAATGAACTCGATCGATCGATCGAACCTAACATACCCGTGCTTATCACCATCGATTGTATACACCGGTCGGTCTCATCGTGGGAGTTCTTCGCGACGACGTGGTCTTATGCACCAAGTCGTACTACCCGCCCATATGTATCTGCCGGTGCAAGGACGATCCCGGCGATCGGCGGCCATTTTGTTTGCTGCATCTGTTGTTTCGACGTACGTTTATCTCTGTGTGTGTCTCTCTCGGCCCCCGGCCTGTTGCTTCCTTCTCTAGAATGCATGGTTGTTATTGCATGTTTTAGATTTGGTTGTTTTGTCTCTCTAATAAAGGCGTGCCCTCGGAGCAATCGATGTACCTACTGCATCTGCATGTACTGCGCTACTCTTTGGCGGCCCTCTTAATGCGATTACATTATTGCTACTTATCAGTGGCAGAAAATAACTTTTTTAAAAAAAATAAGATTACATTATTGTTGTTTATCAGTCGCCTGAAAATATCTTATGTTTCAGTTGATTTTTTAGCCATCAGATCCTTTCCAAGATATGTGGTGCTATCTTATGGTTTTTGGGCTTGTTTTATGCTAGTGAGAGCGATTTTGGTTCCCGAACCTAACCCATTAAGAGTTTGTTTGGATAGAAAGGTATTAGAACCAATCTCTTCGGATTGGAAGAGATTTTAGTTTAAGTTCCGAGTCAATCCACTACTACAAAAAATATCATCACAGACGGTTCATAATCGTCAACACAGACGATTTTGTGAACCGTTTGACTTTATGTGTCTATGATGACATGAGGTCATCACATACGGTTATTGAACATTCTGTGAAAATAGTTAGCACAGACGGTTCTTGTTCTGAACCGTCTATGATAGTCTATTTTTATAAACGGTTCTGAACAAGAATCATCTGTGATAGTAATTATCACAGACGGTTCTTGTCCAGAACCGTTGGTGATAGTTTTTTCTATTGCAAAAAAATGGGCATATGTTGTTTCCATTCAACATAGAACGGTGGAAGCGATTTTGGTTCCCACTCCACACACCGACCCTGACTCGACGCACCGCAGAGACGAATGGTTGGGCTCATTGACGCACGACGTTCAGTCCCAATTGCGGGAGTGCCCGACAACTCTACCTCCCGAATTTAACTTACTAAACCGTAAAGACGTAATGCAATGCTGCCCCGCGATACCTCCTCGGCCCCGCTGCCTCGCGGATGCGAATTTTGTTCAACCCAATTAAAATTTACCCGCAGGCTATATATATGGATGTTTTGGCTGCTATTTCCCTCACTCTTCACTTCCTCTTCTCCTTTCTTCAAGTCTTGGTTAGCCTTGGTTTGCCTATACAGAGATGTCTACGGCCTCGTCAAACTTCCGAGTGAGCAGGCAATTAGAAACACTACGGCAGCACTTGGTTTGCCCTCGTTGTAGGGATCCGGTGAATGTGTTCACCTCCCATACGCCAACCAATCCATCCCGAGTGTTCATGAAGTGTTCAAATCTTATGGTAACTTGTGCCTGATCATCCCCAATGAACTTCTTTCGAGATAGTATATTTTTTCACTTGCAGTTTCAATTCTCTTTACAGAACACAACATGTCGGTTTCTGGTGTAGGCGATGAAGCAAGTGCTAAAGGTTCGAGACATTGCAATGCAAATTGTCGCCTTGCAAGAAGACACCCCGGTGTTCTTGCATTCGACAAGTGCCACGACCCTCGATGAACCAATGGAAAATATAGATAATGTTCTTAAAAGACTGGATGAAAGGATGGAAAGGGTTGAGAAAATGCTTCAGAAATTAACTAACATAACTAGTTTAGCAGTTTTGCTTCTATTATTTCTTGTTCTTGCCAAGTAGAAGTTCAATTCTAGTAAGATTGTAATATCGACTCTTTATCTATGCATCCCTACACTACGTGATGTATGTCTTTGCGATGTTGTTGTACTCCTTTGCAATGATGTATGCATCTGTCTAATTCTGTTATGAATACTTTGTGTGTGAATTAATGAAACCCTAATTTCGAAATCATACATTCCAAATTTTCAGACCGAAATTACCGCACTCTACAAAGTAGGACGTGACAACACACTGCCTCGCCAGCTTTTCGGACCAAAATGACTGCACTCTGCAAAGTAGGACGTGACACCACACTGCCTCGCCAGCTTTTCGGACCGAAATGACCACACTCTTCAAAGTACGACGTGACAACACTCTGCCTCGCCAGCTTTTCAGACCGAAATGACCGCACTCTGCAAAGTACGACGTGACAACGCTCTGTCTCGCCAGCTTTTCAGACCGAAATGACCGCACTCTACAAAGTACGACGTCCCAACTACTCCTTTGACTATCCCGACCGCACTTTTGCCCACTAGAAGGAGCTTCCTAGCGACGACCCTTTTCTTATGATCCTCGCTGCCAGTCGGACTAGAGCACGAACACGTATTGCGAAATATAATCTATATCTTCATTTCTTAGCAAGTTCATTCCGACCAGCATTGAAGATCATTTGGGAGACACTCTCGGAAGAGCATTGTATTTCTGAATTAGTCTTTAGTCTAGGTTACATACACTCATTGTAATAGCCAGTTCATAGCAATAAAGAGCAGCCTCATTACTTTCTAGAAGATGAGCATCATTTTCCTCTTTTCTTTCATATATTCATAAGATCGACGATTTGATCGTCGACACGTACCGACTCTCTTTTCAGAATATGCACTTACAATCTCTCCCATCTACCCGTAGTCCCCGGAGCCTCTGTGTGGCTTCCGCAAGTGGATCGACCTAGAGATCCACCCACATGACGATGGCACTCGAGGAGTGGAATGCCGAAAGGGGACGCGAGATCCGGGAGGATGAGCGTCGAACTGAGGAGCACAACGAGTGTATCGGTCGGGAGACGCGGGCACATCTCGAGACGTGCAGGCGTAGGGAGCGCGAGGCACGCGAGAGGGAGCGAGAGAAAAAGCGAGAAATGGCAGCCGAGGCCAGGGCGGCCGAGGAGTACAACGCCGAGCTCGGAAGGAAGGGCAAATGGCCCCGGTCCACGCAGTAGGTCGGGCCATTCCGTAGTAATCCCCCTCCTACTTGCCATATTTTTTACTATCCCCTAAAGGCATGCGTGCTTACATAGTCTGGAGGCTTGTGTCGCAATGTACCGTAGTAGTAGCGTGCATGACTAAAGCAATTAGCGAACCATCATACTATGTGACCACATGTAACGTGCTTCTGTCCGCGGACTGCAATGTAGTTCAGTTACGTGCCTCATTGAGCCATCAAAACAATACTATATTGCAAGTATGCCTCTTCCGGTGGAATCCCAGAAATAACCATTCATATCGACATCGATTCTTCTATGTTTTAGGGCATATTCGTAATCACAACGTTCTCAGCACCTTCAGTTAAGTTCTCAGCATCTTCGAAAATATGATCAAGAACTATAGCGACCAAGAGTAGTCATGTTGTGGTAGTAAACTTCACACATTTCAAGTCACATGAAATCATGAAACCCTAATTTCCGAAACGTCTCGCCCTAATTTCAGACCTAGACCACGAATTTGTCGAGATAATTTTGGAGCATATAAAATTATGTAAAATTTACACAATCAATTCCTCTGTGTAGGGAGTCTTAAAAAAAATTTCATAATGTTTGGAGCTCAGTTTCTATATTAGAAAATTCTTACAAATATTTGACTTCAAAGAATTATGCAGAGAAAATAAAAATTGATAAAAATTTGAAAAATTACACAACCAAGAACACTATTCCAGGAGGCTCCATAAAATTTTCATAATTTTTGAGCTCATTTAATATATTTAAAATTCATCGAAAAATATTATTAATTAGATTTTTCAAAAAAAAATTGGACAGTGGTGGAAGGCGGCCACTGCTGCCGTCGAGGACGGCGGCGGGTGACCTGCTGCCGTCCCGACGGCAAGCAGTGCTGCTGCGGTCCCAAGACGGCAAGAGTCGCTTCTTTGCCGTGAAAACAACGGCAATCTTGTCTGAGGCTAAAAATAGAATTTCGCACGTAATAGGGCTAGAACGGGAATTTCGATGCGTGCAGGCCAAAATAGTCCAAATTTCCAGAATCCATGGTTGCGACAATCGACCTCTCGAATGATTAAACATGCCAACGGATCGAACTCGATTGCTTTATTTCCTTATTACTTCGTGCAATTTAAATGACTAGAATTTTATTACGCTTCAATAGAGCACGGATCAATCTAACACTTTAATGGGTACTAACCGCTTTCAAATTTCGCCATGTTGCTTTAATAGTCACTTTGTTGCTTTTTTGAAACTTCTATTATTATTAACTAACACAAATTGTATATTCAATTGATGTTTGTTGATTTGCTTTTTCCAATGTCCAATTACATTAGCTATGCCAATTACATCGAGAACACTATCATCGTTATATTTGCAATCCGTCATAAAATGACCTCTGAGATATTGAATAATATGTTAGTGAGTTGCTAACTAAAAAGAGCTACGAATAATATATTTAGGGTGGTCAAGTTGTTAGTCTTTTGTACAAGATTTATTGTAACATCCTGTTTTTGCTATTGAGATTTCAAAATCAAAATTTGGTTTTCAAAAATCCAAAGCTTCAAAAATCAAAACTTGATTTCGTTTCAAAATTTCAAATTACAAAATCAAAATTTAAAACCCTAACCCTAGCCTAACCCTAACCCCCTTACCTCGTTGGGCCGGCCGTCCGGTTCTTCTGCCGCCTCCGCGCGCCGGCGCCTCGGCGCCGCGCCACAGACGCCGACTCCCATCACAAGGCCGACACCACCGCCGTCCCATCCTGTCGTCTCGCGCGCGCCGCCGGCCGGACCCCCTCTTTTCTCCTCCTCCGCGCGCCTTGTGCTTTTTCCTCCTCCGCCTCACTGCGGCCGGCTTTGCCTCCTCGCCTCGGCTATAAAAGCCGAGGCGCCCCTCCTCTTCCCCTTCCTCCTCCGCCCTTCACCTCCCCGCTCCGCGCTCGAGCTCCGCCCGATTTTCTCCTCGGCCCGGCCCGAGCCTCCGCCGCCTCCGTCTCCTACGGCTCCGGCCTTGGCGCCTCCCCCGCCGCTGCTGCTGTTGCCGCGCCTCGCCCGCCTCCTTCCCAGCTCCGTGCCGCCATCTCTCCTCTCTCCCCGCCGCTGCGCTGCGCCTCGCTCTCCTCTCTCTCTCTCTCTCTCAAAAGTCGGAAGAAACGAGGCGTCGCGGGCCAGCGACGCTGCTGCTTTTATCGCCGCCGTGATAACAGTGGGGCCCACCCGCACAGTGTCGCTAACAGGTGGGCCCCACCGGCTCTGTTCCATGGACCCGTGGACCGGCGTGCGCATGGACTCGGTCCACCGCTACAGTGCCATGGACCGAGCACAGCGCGGCCACGTGTCAGCTCCTGGATTTTTCGGATTTTCGGATTTTCTGTTTAATTGGAAAACCAGTTAAAAACTTCCAAAATTCATATCTTTTTCTGTATAACTCCAAAAATTGTGAAACCAATTTCTAAAATTTTCTAAAATCAAGATCTTGCTAATGGTACTGGTCTTGTTCATTTTGGAGTTTATTATTTATTGAGTTGGTATTTATTTGCTCTCTTTGCCGTTGTGTCTTTTTCCGGTACTTTCGACCGATTAGGATTCGACGATGCCGGAGACCTCCACTTCGACCAAGCTCAAGATTACCAGGACCCCTCTGCCTTTAACCAAGGCGAGTCAATACTTTGATCATTCCGAACCTACATTTTATGCAAATTATGTTTATTTAAAATAGTAAAGTTGCATGCTTTAATTTTGTAAACAATGATATGTTAAAGCTTAAGGTAGTTAAATACACATTTGTTGATTAATTACTTATTAAGCCATCCTTTGATAATTGAATCCAGTATTCCTTGTCACCCTAGTAACTATATGGTAATACTAGTATAGGTTGTACTTAATCGACATGCTAGTCTTGCTTAAGTACCGGGACAATAAATGTCCCGATCATCATCCTTTAAACATGAAAAATGGTTTTGGGCAGTCATGGGATGTAGTTGACTGATGTGTTGCGTTAATTGGTTTTCCTTCCCAAAACCCTAAACAACTTGCTAGTACCACATCTGGACGGATGGAAAGAATGGTGGGTGCAGACGTAGCACGAGAATGGTTGGTATGTGGTATGAACCGTCCAGATGAATTAAGGACTTAATCCTGTCATGACCTCCTGTGTAAAACCAGTACAACCGCAAGTCTGCAAATTGCAACTTGGCTTAGTAAAATTATCAAACTCTAAATGTCGACTCGCATGGTGAGACAAAGGGAATGTGCAAGTGTCAGGATGCGTTCCGGCTTGAAAGGGACACCGAGAAAAGGTGAAGTTTGCCAGTCGCTGAGGGGTAGGTTGACTCCACGTTCAACTACTCCAGTCGCTGAGGTGAACATCCCGCACAACGTATGGGCGTAACCCCATATGGGTGAGATGACGGAAGGGGCAAGATAGTTCGAAAAGTTACTGTGACGATCGCTCAACTACATGACTAAGGAATCATGTGGAGTAACGAGTATGATCATCTCTTGTGGGTACAGTGTACAACCTCTACAGAGTCTAAACTGTTTAAACAGCCGCGCCTTCGGTCAAAGGCAGACATGTGAACTTAACCTGAGTTAGTTCTATTTCAAAAATCTTTGTTGGGTGGAAATGAAAACCAGGTCGGCTCACCTAGCCTGAGGTTGGGGATGGTCCACAAACCAGGTCGGCTCACCTAGCCTGAGGTTTGCGGATGGTCAACAAAACCAGGTCGGCTAACCTAGCCTGAGGTTTTAAGTTTTCCTGGATCGTCGTATTCCTTTGTTAAAATATGGGGTAGCCCCAACCAAAGATAAGCATAAGGTGGAGGTAGCCTCTCATTGTTAGTAATATTGCACAAGTATTCTATCTACAAAATCATGTTTGTGTTAAAATGCTAAGTGATAGGATCTTCTAATATCTGTATTTATAATTGCTGCTTTACGCAAATAAAAGAACCTGAGCCATCCTTGTTACACCTTGCATGTATACTATTGCATACTGTGTGTTGGCTCGCGAGCACGGTAGTTGTGCTCATTCTCGCTCTTTCCCCAAACTCTCGTAAACAGAACCTCGAGCCGCCGATCGCAACAAGGATCCTAAGTCCGAAGACCTAAATCGTTGAAGCGTAGTTTAGTGCTTAACTGTTCTAGTCTCACCCCAGTCTAGCTGACTCCGTCGGTTCTTGTGTGCTTCCTATATTGTCCGAAGTTTTCAGATAATATCGGGCGTACACGGGTTCCCCAGTCACTTGCCTGTGGAGAGATGTGCCCTCACCCCTTTTTGCTTCCGTTGTCGCTTCCGCTTTGTGATGTAATTGTTTGGCCTGTTCGGCCATTATTGTAAAACTTGACCCGATGCGGTCTATGTAAACTCTGATGTGTTAAATTAATGAAATGGTATGGTTTTAAGCCATGTATGAAATGATTCAGTGATGTATCTGTGAGTGCTATCTACTGATCCAGGGAATAGCACAGTGTATTCGCAGAGGATTCGGGATTAGAAAATCCGGGTCCGACATTTATGTGATGCGTTCAATGAGTTGTGACAAATTGGACACGAATATAGTGCTTCTCATTGCCAATTTTTTCAAGGTTCTTTTTCTAATTATTTTTTCGTTAAAAAGTTGTTTATTTCCCAAGTGAAGATTGTTCACATTCAATAATTAAATTTTTTAGAGAAACATTCACTAACTCTTGATACCCAAAAGTTTATGTTCCAAAGTAGCGCATATATAGAGAGAGAGAGAGACACACACACACACACATACATGCTTTTTAGAAAAATGGCTCTTTACTGGTAAACAATATTACGCAATCCAGAAGGTAATTAATCTGCACAGGTAAAAGAAATTTTATCTCAAGCATAACTTCACTTCATAAATATGCTCATTTAAGATATCTACATCATAGATTGATTTATTTGTCAATACCCAATCATATCCGCAGCAACGCGCGGGTGGTAAACCTAGTAAAATATAATTCTGTTAGCTAGGTACCAAAGTACCCACGAATAACTCATACTATGGCATGACATAATAGAGCGATCGACGAAAATTATGCAATACTATGACAAGGTGTTGCACAAGAAATTAAAAAAAATTATAACATGAATAATGCATCCCAAACATGGACATCGAATTGATCCGAATGACAAAATACTTGTAGGCTGTCAATTAAGTATAATTTAACAAACTATTCCCTCGCAAAAAATAAATAAACAAACCATTTACACATAAATTGGCAAGTTACAGCATAAAGTACTTAAAAAAAAGAGCATGAGTACTATTTTCACTACACACCTGCTAGGTTTTGTGAGACCCAAGTATCCTCTCTAAATTAAACTGCTACAGGAGAAGGACTAGTTCTCTGGAGAGGTGCTGATCCGCTAAAGCTAGTTTAGTTGCGAATGTTGGCCCAGCTCAAGGATCAAACACACACACGTTGTGGACGCAACATACAAAAACACTTTTGATCAACTCAGAGACATACGAGAGTTTTAGTGTTATATACTGTCGTACAACTTTTCTATTTTCTCCTCTTATTTATAGAGTCAAGGTGACCCCTCACATTACAAGCATCAATGATTAAGGGGTGTTTATTGAATAATCCTTAATGCTATTTAAATCTAGTAATGTTTCATTTTTTTTTGTTTGTGTTAGCAGTCATGATAGCGCTTAGTAATGTTTTAGTTTTTTGTTTGCATTAGCAGTCATGATAGCGCTTCATTGTTGTTTTGCTCACGCATGGCAGTTACTCATTTTCATTGCATGTAACGTGGTATGTAGTGAGTCTTTTGTATAGTATAACATGAGAAGAAACAAAAAAAAGGCTGGTTAAGTAGCACAAAAAAAGATAGTGTCTTCTGTTTGTGTGCGTTTTTTTTTTTTTGTCCATGCCATTCGTGTGAGCCGGCGGTGCTAACAATGAACAGTCTCCATATCAAGTACGCATGCATCTTGCAAAGGATGCATGCTTTCTAAGCCTGTTTCATAAATATTTAATACGAGAAACCCTTTGTAGATGTTGAAAACCTCTTGCCAATATTTCAGTCACCGTAAGTTTTAGTCGAGACTATAAATTGTTTAGATGATTACTTTCACAGCAAAGTTTAGAGTAGTATGTATGGACGAATTTTAGATCGAATATTATAGCATAATACCGTAGCATGAAATCACACAAGACAATGATATCTTCAAACCAGTATCTTACTTGCTCATATACTGCATAGCACTATATATTTTGTTATTATCGTCTGATTGATACAGACGATTTTGACAGTAACTCATAGCCATATCAAAGTGAGCCAATATAGATCTGCACACTGTTAATCATGTACAAATGCTATGTTTATACTTAACTCGGTGTAATGCATACTGAGCTCTCCTTGCAAATTAGTTCAAAATATAGGTCAAACAATGAAAAGGAGTCTTTGTTGCTCATTTTTTCCACGGAAATCTTCCTGTTGAGGGTAAAGACAGAAAAAAAAAAGTGGGGGCACTCATTGAACATCAAATTTGCTCCAATATATAGTCCAAATGTCAAACATGATAGAAATTAAATGATAAAATGATACCAAGGTACGATATGACAAAACAAAACCATGGCAAATTATAATCTCAAAGATGTTCAAATGACTAAATGACCAGCCATATGTAATGAGACTAGGATGACCACACTATATCTTGGGGAACTTGCACACACTCTCCAAAACCTCTACTAATACATTAGGGCATTTTCTTTTGAGGCGATCATACTCTTGGCTTGCCATCACCTTTTCCATCCTGTCCGGAGAGAGAACAAATTTGAGGCAAGCATCTTTGAGATGGATGCACTGATGCTGATCGGCTAGAGCTAATGTAGTTGCCACTGTCTCTACATCGAGACACTTGCAAAGAATAATCTCGCATAAGAGCTTCAGCCTTTCTACTGCATACCGATCGGCAGCCCCAAGTAAGTGTCGAATCACCTCTTTCCCTTCCTTGTCATCAAATCCACTCAAAGGAGGCAATGTGTCAGTGTAGATAAAATGGAGCAGGAACTTGAAAACTTCTGGCTCCATGTCCACCACAGTAATGCCTGATGCATCTTTCTCCTTCATTGGGCCAAGCAGCTGTGCCTTAAAGACCGGGGATCGCGCAGCGAGCACACTCCTATGTGCAGGGAAGGCCTCCCCCTTGACAAAGAAGGTGACATCCGCTCCTTCCTTCGACTCTAGCAGCTTTCCGAAATCATTCGAAAGCTCTGAAGGTGGTAACTTGATCACAGGAGTCACTTCATTTTCTAGCACCAATGGATCTTTCACAATAGTGATGAAACATTCAATGAGGAGGCGATCGTACTTGACAAACTCTGATCCTTCCAGTACGGTTCTTTCAATGAACTTTTCACAGCCCCACATGGTTCTTCTAGTGCCCTCTGATCTCGATACTTTCTGCAGTCCGGTCAGCCTCCATTCTGACGTTTGAGACTGCAGAGTAGCCAATCTGAAGGCAAAAATTGCCCGCACCTCAGCACTTTGGCTCATAAGCTCAACAAACACTGAGATGTACTTGTGACTTTTACGGTTGGCTCCATCAGGGTAGTACCTGATTGACCAATCGTACCCGCCAATGTTAAAGGCTTTGGACCTAATGAAGTGGCCAACACCCATTCCCTTGTTCAGGCTGTACTCGGCAATCTGGAAGAAGTGCCTGCCGCGCACCATCTGGGCGGCGCAAGTCGACATTGTAGTTGCCATCTCCATGCGGAATATCAGATGCCTAGTGTTGAAAAATAATATTAGATCGGCATATGAACATGCTCCTTTGCTGTAAAAAAACAGAAAACAGAAAAATATACTTAGATCTAAATACTGGCCTCTTCGTTTTACTAGATGGGCACTTAGCCCTCAATCATAGTCAATTTTGGATTGGTCAACTTTACCCATACCTAATACTACGTATTTTACTTTAATATTCCAAACATTTTCCCTCTCAGAGCAGTCCTACTGACGAAAATCCCACATATAGTATATGTCGTGTTAGTACGTATCCTATTCTCACCGAGAGGACACCAGGCAATGATGACACATAGATCTAAATACTGATATATACACATACACCCATCATGTTTGATCGTTGCATGATGATTGCTATGGGACTCTATTTAAGTTGTTAACAACGGTTTATCCCTGCTTGCTGCCGATGTGAAAAAAGAATGCTAGTCTGCGTGGTTGCAAGTCTAAAGAAAAGATCTGACAATCTCAAATATATTTACCTAGCTAGGCAACTAGGCCTTGATTTGGATGTCGACCAAACCGGCCTAAATCTTTTAGGAGATTTGTAAACTAGGCCTCAATTTTAGTCAATCTACCCTTGCCAATATGCTAAATATTTTTAGAGATTTGTAAACTTTTTCCTCTTAAGAAAAGTACTGAAGAACATCCATATGCTAGTAGGGATAGGAAATGGAGGCACATACCTTTTGATCGAATCACCAAGAGGTACGTAGCTAGCAGCGGCAGAGAAATGAAGATTGTGAAATGGAGATTGGCAGGCAGAAAAACTCGGAGAAGACCAGTATTTATGCTAGTGAATCGGGGAGCTCATGCACCAAGCATGGTAAGTGCACTGCTAATGACGTGTGGGACCGAAGTGTGGAATGGCCCCATCACTCAGCCACAGAGGTAAGGCCCAACCACTGCATGCATGCATTGGGTTGTCCGTTAACTCATTAATTGTCTTAATTCCATACTAAACAATATCTTAATCAATTAATTAATTACTGTATCTTAATCCTGATTTCCTCAATTCACAATAGGGAGATTTGGGTCATTAATTTGTCCTCTCTCCTCTTATCTGTAAATCTGATCTGTAAATATTCATAAATGGCCTAGTGTTATATATAACTTTCTACAACTGTTTCAGGTGGTATGAGTGTTGTTTCACCGTGGAATTATGGTAACTCCAATGTGTAGACACTCATGGGAAGCTACTTGTGAGATGACCTGACTTGCACAACTTGTTGGGCCCAAGCGAACTTCTTTTTCCTTGGTGTTGATCCCGGTGATCCCGTAAAAAAAGGCCTGAAAATTCAAAAAATAAGATTATCCTATGCTACTTCTTAGTACAAATGGCATAGCTCTCCTATGCTACTTCAAAAAAAGGGGGGCAAAATTGCAAAAACCCATCTAGAAGTGCACCCAAGTTTGATTCCCCCATACAACTATTTTTTGTGGTACTTTACCCTAAGTTGTTTGAAACTCCCTCCGCCACTAGTTTTCATGTGATTTCTGATGACATGGCACGAGGGGGATGTCAGGTATGTCACAGTGGAGGCAAACAATTTCCCTCCTCGACATACTCTATGATGAACTCAAAGTGACGCATGGCGGCAGGAAACAACCAAGGTGATTGGGTCCGATTTGCGGGAGCTGCTCCTCCCTAGGTCGCCACCGCCAAGCCCTAGCTAGGTCGCCTCCTCGTCATCGCTTCCTTGCTTCTTCATGTTGAACTAGTTCGGGCTTTACAAGAAGACCAAATTGATTCGGTCGGGTCGAACCAATTTGATGTATTAAAGAGTTCGGTTCCAACCACTTCGCCACGCTGGAAGACCACCTCGCCTCATCATGAGAACTCACATGAAAATGGACGGCGGATGGGGTTTCAAACAACTGCGTACTAGTGGGGGGTATCACAAAAATAGTTGTAGGGGGAAATCAAACTACGACATACTTCCAGGTAGGTTATGCAATTTTGCCAAAAAAAAATTGACTCTCCCTGCTCAGTTGTAAATTTCAGAAAGTTCATAGGATAGCTTTGGTGGGTCAGGTTTGCAACACTAGAATTGATGGATGTTTTGCAACACTAGAGTTGAGTAGTACTCCCTCCAGTCACAAAAGAGTGACGTTTTGAGATGCTCGCAGTCAAATTTTATAAACTTTAGCTATCGCTAAATTGATAAATATTTAGATTGGACATGTGAAAATAATATGTGTATATTTGTCTTGAAAAGTACTTTCATAACATTATAATTTTATTTGATTTTATTAATATATTATAATAGAAATTAGTGGTCAAAGATGCATTTGGAGACCATGTCGATGCCCAAAACTTCATTCTTTTATGATTGGAGATTGTATAATGTTAACACTCCTTTCGTTCCTTTATAGTCACGTACCAACTTGTTTTGGCCTCTGTAAATGACTTTGACCGTTAATATGTCTATAACTAAATACATGCTAATTAGTCTAAATAAGTACAATTATAATAGGAATGGAAGTATTTTCAGAACAAAATATAGTGATATAGTTTCCATGTTGTAATACATCAGCCCAATATTGAGCCCAGAATGTTAATTTAAATCATAATTACTTATAATTATAGCAAACTTTGCATGGAATAAAACCCACAACGGGTTACCTTTCAACAATCACAACATAACAAATGCATAAAGGATGAATACTCACACAACTTGGGACCTCGCACCCAAGAACACTCGAGGCCACGCACCCCAGAATGCCCAAAACCATGCGCCTAGGAACATTGGTTAGCAAAAATTATAATAAGTAAACCATAACTAAAACACTCAAGTTGCAATCATTAAGATAATGAAATCCATGTCTACTAATCAACTCTAGATGAAAACACCAAGTCTCTAGGTTTAAATGTAGCAACTAAATAATAATACCTTTGTGATTGATAACATGTGATGTGTATGTGCTGCTCTCATTCCTTGCATATCGCCTTCAATAATCATCTAAAAACAAAAACAACAACAACAAAGTAAGGGTGAGTTTAAGACTCAGCATGTACATAATAGAATACTAAACATACACATATTAATCTTATCATTCATGTATAATATCATCAGCATCATCTATGTTTTCCATCATCATCACCTCATTATTTCACTGATGCAATGCTTAGTTATACTACATGCCCACATGCACAACTCATAACTTATACCGATATAGTATAGTGTTCATGCACCCATCGATGAACCACTCATGCCCCCTCCTCTTTCATATATACGGGGTCCAATGTCCACTCCCATGGGGTCAAGGTAGTTAGAATCGCGATCCTACTCTTAGAGTCTTACGATTCTACGAACCCACGATAGCCTGTTGATCCAAATCGCACTGTGAATCGGAATCAGGTAGAATAGTGGTAGAGTCGCGATCCAAAGAGTAGAATCGTGTAGAATCGCATAGTAGAGTCATGGTAGAGTCGTTTGGGCAAAAAAAATATAATTTTTTGTAAAAATTTTTTTGATTTTTTTAGAGGCCAGGGTTTGCCGATATTTTGTTTTAGAGAAAAATTTTGTTGATATTAATTTCTGAGAATGAAACTATAAATAAACAAGGAGCATATAAAATATTATATTAGTGTGGTAATACTAGTAAAAATATCTATATTATGATATGAGCAATCTTGAGCTTGATAATGATAAACTATTTTTATTCTTGGAGTATGTCTAGCTGCTTTTAAGGAACATGCAAGTGTTGTAATTAGATATTGATTTACAAAAGTTGTGAACATTTCTCATGTAATTGTAATAAACTAGTCGTGGTGATTGGTTGTTCTCCAGTAGTTCAGAACTATATCACCCATCATGTCAGTACCATTATGCTTTTCTGTTGTGCGATAAAAAGTGCTTTATCCATTTTTCGGTTATAAGTAAGTGGTAAACCATATAAGAATCATACAAACTTATAGTATAGATGTTAAATATGTGTATTTTTACAATTCCGTAGAATCGCCGATTCTACGATTCGATACTACCAGAGGCAAATCGATCCAACTTAGGATCTCGACTCTGACTACCTTGCATGGAGTGCCTACCGAAGTAGGTATTTATCTAAAGCACTCTGTACTAGTTATATAACTTTCTCCTCTCTTCTTCCTGGCTTCTCTTCCTTGCTCCTCCTCTGTAGCAGTAGCAGCAGCAACTACATGCAACAATAGTAGCAGTTGGTATGGCAGCTAGCGGCAGTGCAACAAGCAAGGTGGCGGCAACAGCAGGCAGCAAGGTGGTAGGGCAGGGTGGTTGTGGTATTCATGCTTATGCACAATTCACGGCAAGGTGTGGCGGCATTGCAAAGATGCTAGGGCAGCAGCGGCAGGGGGCAGCATGCTAGGGAAAGAGGGTGTGAGGTATGGATGGCAGGGCTGGAGGTGGAGTAGCTAGTGATGAGGACATCTCATCGAAAGATCGAGACACCCATTATCGCATCAACTAGGGTTTGGAGCCATCAAGCCCATCCCCTCCCTATGCGTCTGACCCCCCTCGCCGAGTTCAACATGGACTCTGTTGGGCATTGGCTCGGCCCACCACTTCTCCTCTCTAATTCATCTTTTTATTTCTTTCTAGTCTTTAATTAAAATGGGATATTACACATGTGGACAATCAGGATACTATTAGATATATCGGTGGTCAAAATTCTTTTACCGCCTATATTCGAAAATGTCCTTTATAGCAAAATAATAGAGGAATACTTGAGTGCACTTTGCAACATCTCAAAAATGCAACACCTTCTTCATACAAATCGCTAGCATCGGCGATCTCATTATCGGATGGGCTAGTCTTAAAATTGTTTGATGTTTTGGGTTCCTGGGTTGCGAGTTATGCTTGTACGAATTCTGGGATAGCGATATCAATAAATCGGGGAGAAAGGAGAGAGGCGTGTTCAAGCATAGGAGCGTGTGATCGTATTTGCATGCTATGACTGGGTATTGAGATGTCATGGCATATATAATTGGTATCAAGTTCTAATGCTTCATTATGGTGGTTGATTGCTGGATATTAAGTTTTTCTACACAGTTAAGGCAAGTGCCTAGTAGAATGGTCGACATTGGCTTCTGTGTGCTACTTGTTTATAATGATTGACTTATCATGCTATCTTATGTTTCATCCATGTTCATTACAATGTCTATATAACGCCAATGATCAAGTGATGATGATGGTAATATGATGATGATGGAACATGTTAATATATAATTGAACATTTGTATTTACATCGTGTGCACATTCATGTCATGAAAGAGAAAGACCCACTTTAGGTGGGCATGTAAGACCTACTTTGGTAGGCCTCCATAGAAGTGGAGAGATCCCCAGGCCGACGAGGATGGGCTTTTGAGAGCGTGATCGCTGACGGGTGTTCACTCAGCTATACTGGTATAAGCTATGCGATGAGCAAATCAGCATGTATTGTAGGTTTGCATTGCACTAGTGAAAATAAAAGATGATGATGGTGAGATACATAAAATATGATCTCTTTATGTGTATATTTACTATTTTACTATGTTACTTGTTGAGTCTTGGACTCACTTATGCTTTGTTGTTGTTTTTAGGTGATCGTTGACGGTGACATGCATGGGGTGGGAGTAGCACATACACATCACATGCAAGCAACCATTAAATTATCACCTTTGGCTAACTCTTTTATACCTTGGAGAATTGGCTCATCTATTTGGAACTTGATTAATGGACATTTGATACTTTATGGTAATTACATGGATCATGAATAGTCCTAGTGAGTGTGGCAATGATGAGTTATGAATGTGTATATGGTAATGATTTAATTAATAGTATCGTTGCTAGTCATTGCTCCCGGGCGTCTGGAGCACGTGGTCCTGAGTGTTCTTGGGTATGAGGTCCCAAGTTATGTGTGGATATTTACCTTATTTAGGTTATATTGATATTCTTATCATAGGATAACTTGCGTAGAGTTTTATTAGGAAAAGTACTGCTGAAATTATAGGTAATAATGATTTAAATTTAGAGTGAAAAATATTGTGATGACATTCTGGGCTCATGTCGGGCTGGGGTGGTACTGAATTGATCTTCTAGACAAAATTAATACTACTAGGCCATCATGTAACTAAACAAACAATTCCCTCGCAAAATAAAATAAATAAATAAACAAACCATTCATGGAGAAAAAGCTGAGTTACTGATATTCAGACTATATTATTATTTTAACCCCACTAGCTAGTTTTTTGAACCCTAGTTATCTTATCTACAACTACTACAATATAAGGAATAGTTCTCTCAAGAGTTGCACAAAACAATTCACTTGGAGCTACTTCTTCTATTCTTCTTAACGACACAACAAACACGATGGAAACATCCTTTAGCATGCCACAATGGTGCCGGTCTGCTAAAGCTAGTATGTCTAGATGCCACATGTAATATCCCGTTTGAACTTAGAGAATTAAATGTTTAGCAAGGAATTAAATGGAATTAAGAGAGAGAATTTCATAATTTCCTAAGGGAAGAAAGGGGTTTGGGCCGAAGGCCCATGGTCCATGGCCGAAGAGTGGTACGGTTGGCCATAAGGGGGCAAGGGGGCAACCCCTAACCGTAGCTACCCCACCCCTATCCCGTCTCTCCCCCTGCGCCATCCTCCTTGTCGCCACCTCTCCAACACTGCCCTACTGCCCTTGTTGGCCATCGCCTACACCTCCAACCACCCAAGGTTGGCGCTCCTTCTTCCCGAGGCTAGTGCCTCTGCTTGCCGCCATTGCTGCCGGCCAAAAGGAGGTAGATAAGAGGAGTTTCGGCGGAGGAGGAAGGAGAAGAAGGAAAGAAGGAAGGAAGAGAAGGTTTGCACGAGATTTTCATGATTGGCGTCGTGTTCTTCAAGGGTAACATCTGATAATCTCGATATTTATCATGGATTAGTCTTTGTTCAATTCATAGATCATTTGGTCCAAGGGAAGGGTAGATTTCGGTAAGCCCTAGTTCATCGAGTTTTGATGCAGAACATTGCGAGGGAAAATAGTGGTATTTAATGTTAGATTTAGGGTTTCTTCCAATTAGAAAAGTTTTATAGGATTTTGTTATATTTCTAAGAAGATCTAGAACACTAGATTTGGAGTTGTGTGTGAAACACTATGGCCTTAGGAACGTCACTGTCCAGAAAATGGACATCGTTGGCAGTTGTCATGAAGATAGGTTGTTTATGCCTAGTAAATTAAGTAATATAATTTTTCTGATAATTTTAATAATCTAGGGAATTTTGAGTAGATTCCAAAAATATTATCGTTCATTAATTTTCAAGTTTTATAATTAAAGATACGAAATTGTAAAGTGGTCTGTCCTCAAGGATTTTGGGATAGTCTTCGGGGAAGAAAACATGGGAGTAAACAGTGGATTCAGAAGTTTTTCATAACTAGGAAGTTGTAGACAGCATTGTGGTGATTCCATATAGTATGTGGTTAGCTATATTTTGGGTTCATATGAAGGATATATAGCCTTTTTACTACAGGGACAACGGGTAGTGCACCTGGTAGAACGATGTTAATTGTGTCATTTTTGCATAATCATGCGAGGGTGAATAGCATAATATTTTAGTGTTGTGGTGATGTGTGTAACACCTTGGCTATTCGGAAGCCAAGATGTCACTCAACTCTAACAAAAACAATAGAGAATGGACAGATAAACACAAATAACAATGATTCTGAGACAATAAGTTATACGAAACTAACGATAGATTTAACAATTCCAAATAAAGAAAGGGAAACACTTATAACATGAGTATAAAGTAAACATAACTAGGTTGGTTTATTATAATTTCAACAATTATCAAATAGATGACATGAATTAAACAATATCAATGAATTCTAGTTTAAGATAAATGGCGTGCATCGTGCTGGACTACTCCCTCATATGATTGCCTTCCTCATCATTTACATAAATTAAACAAACAAGCAAGGATAAGCCAAAGACTCAGCAAGTACTAAACATGATAAATCAAGCATAAAGTGGACAAGCCAACTACAACCGAAATATGAACAATTATCGGAACACATACATGAATGAATGGAATGAAAGAATGCATTGAAGGAATGGACTGCTCAACAGCTTATACCGGTATAGCGATTGACACACCCGTCGGTGTTCACTTAAGCCCGAACTTAACAAAGTCCGGGGATCCCAAATACCGTATGAAGAACATTTCTTACGGGTGTCCAATATTGCCCATATTGGAGTGGTGGGACTTACATGCCCATACTGGAGTTGATGGGTCTTTCAATTTCCACTCCTGTGGTCAAAGCGAAAACGATGCGTGTATGGAATGAATCACATGCATTAAATCTTTATCACATAAGAATAAAAAATACTACGTTGCATAGGAATATGAATAGCAAGTCCAGCAATACATACACACACAATCATCAACATTCCATATGAAAAGACAAAGTACTTGCCTTCCGCGCTGTGACGTGCTAGGAGGCAACGAAGGTGCTCCTCCACTCACCACCTCACCGCCTACACAAATATGTATTCGAAATAAGGACAACATGGTACGACAAAGCTACCGGTGAACTACACTAACCCCCTGACTATCCAGCACAACGAATGGCCGAACGGATGATGTCCTCCTCCTCCTCTCGTTCTCTCGACGGCCGGCAGCGGAGCAGCACCAAAAGACGAGGAGAAGCAGCACCAGGGGACAGCGGGGAAGGCGCCACGGCAGGGAGGAGAAGGAGAGGGTGGCGGCTACAAGTGGGAGAAGGGGGAAAGGAGAGGGGTGGCTAGGGTTTAGGGGGGAGGACACCCCCTTTGGCCGGCCCCCTCATGGGCCACCTGGCCGAGGCCCAGAGCCAGTGTTGTGAAAAATATAGAAACCCCTCCCCGATGAAAAGACAATTCTGATTTTCCGATTATCTCCCTCTTTCGAAACTTCTTCAAATAAGCCGATTTATTTTTGGGGTATTACAATGTGTGTTTGAGTATGCTTTGAATTGTTTGTTCAAGGAGTGTGGCCTCTAGTACCTTACCGCCATCTTGCTATCCGGATCTGAGGGGATAAAGAGGCAAGTGCATGGTAGAATAGTGCGCAATGGTTTGATCATTATATTCCTTATTATTCATTACCATTAAATTGTTTATGCCATTACTTTGTTTAATTATAAGTCTTGTAAATGGTTATGATATTGATTGTGTTGATGAAGTCATGCATGGTGTAGAATGGAATAATTTATGAAATTAAGTTGAAGTGTGCATGATGTACATCATTGCATAAAAGAGAGGGTGATCATGGTGATCATATATCTACCTTGTTGGTAGAGACTCCGTGGGAGTAGAGAGGTCCCCGGTCCATTGAAGATGGTTTGATGAAATGGTGAACACTGCCGCGGGTGTTCACTCATACTATACCGGTATAAGCGATGAAATGAGCATGTAGTGCAGAGGTAGTTTGCATTAAATCAAAAGTGACTTTGATATTTGAGTATTCGTATAAACAGAATTAAATAGTTGATGATGATGAGGAGGAGGATATTGATTATGGTTGATAAATCATTGTTCATTATTTTATTATTGTGCTTGCTGAGTCGTGGACACACTCTTGATCTACTGTTGTTTTATATGACCATTAACGATATTTCGCTTGGGAAGGGATAACACATTTGGAACAACTGCATACATCTCAAATACTTTATTCATTTGTCATGAGAAAACTTTTATTATAATGTGATGGTTTATCCTTTAGGACATGATAGGTATTGAATAACTCGGTATGATTGTTTGGGATTTGTTTATTCATTTAATAGGATCTATTTGATTGGTTTTGCTTAATTCTTGGATTATTATTCTACTATGCTATTTAGAGATTAAATATCTATGCTGGTTGTGTTGTTATTTATGTTTTTATTGTGACATATGGACGGGTTTATTTATTGAATTGCTTACTGTAATTAATATGTTAATTATTGTTAAAATTAATAGTTAGTGTAGTTTAGTAGTATTCTTGGCTCAGTGTTGGGCCGTGGTGTTACACCACAGTCTCCGCATCAAGCATCTTCACAAACTTTGCTTGTTTTCTCAGCCTTTTTGATAAATACTTAATACACATAACAAACCAATTGTAGTTGTCAAAAACTTCTCCTTCCAATATTCTGGTCATCGTATATTTTAGTTGAGACTATATTGTTTAGAGGATTACAATTACAGCAATGTTTGGAGTAGTATTTATGGTCAAATTTTAGACTGAATAATTTTTTTGGCAAGGGGAAACCCAGCTTTTTATAGAAAGTCTATAAAGGTTCTTACAAAGTCAACAACACAAATGCTGGGGACACCAGCTCGCAAAACAAGAACAAATTTTCCATAACACAACCCAAACTAGATTATTACAGGAAAAGACTTAGGATTATCCAAAGCACAAAAGACTTTAGTCCAATCTTCTACTGCATCCAGGAAACATTCCATCTTACTTCGATCAGCCCTTTTGATGAGAACACTCCATGGCTGCAAACAAGACAGAAATTTAAAAATCACTTCCAAAGGTTGCTTAAAAGAATTCTTCTCAAACACCACTCTGTTCCTAAATTTCCAGAGATTCCAAGCCGAAGCTACAAAACTAAACAAAACAACATTGTAGTCATTAGCCCCCTTCCTCTCCAACCAATTTAGTTTGAAATCATGTAAAGATCTTGGTGTACACTCTCAGCTTAGCACCTCTTTCATATAGAGCCAAAAAAAATCTTGTTAAAACACAAGAGAACAAAACATGATCAAGACATTCTTCAGATCCACAAAGAATACACTTCACCTCCCCTTTCCAACCCCTTTTATTAAGTTGATCTAAAGTCTGAATTCTGTCATGATAACACTGCCACATGAAGATTTTAACCTTAAGAGGTAATTTGTTTTTCCACAACTTTTGCATTTTCCTGCAGATTACTCCCCCGAAAACCCTCTACCTATACAATGAATTAACTAAAAACAAACCAGATTTCTCCAAACACCAAACAACTTTGTCCAGATCATTATTGAGAACAACATCCATGATAGAATTTTTCATCATCTACCATTGTGTTACAGTCCTCTGTGCCCAAATTCCTATTGAAAGTAATATTCCACATATCTCCTACTACCCCATTAGCAACACTCATATCAGGGACTAACAAATATTGAAAAGTTTATTATACTTGTCCTTCATGGGACAATCTCCAATCCAAACATCACCCAGAAAGAAATATTGCAACTATTACCAATCTTATATCTAGCACCCCCATCGAACAAATTTTTAACTTTCTGAACACTTTTCCAGATCTGAGATCCTCTTAAAATTTCAAATGGCAATGACATCTTCCATAATTATCTCGCTTGCTCATGCTCATGAACGGCACAGCCCTTTGATTTTTTTTATTATCATCTGATTGATGCAGACTTATTTTTGCGGTAACTCACAACCATCAAAGTGAGCCAATAGAAACCTATACAGTGCGTTAATCGTGTATAAAGGCTATGTATTGTACTGTACTTGGTGTCATTCATATTATTGAGCTCTCCTTGCAAGTTAGTTCAAAAGATAAGTTTAAACAATAAAAAAGTATATATGGACGGTAAAGAGAGGATTGGGGGTGGGGTTGGGGGTTCATTCGTTGATTGTTACATCACTTGTGCTCCAATATATAGTTGGAATGTAAAGTAAAACATGGTAGAAAATGATACCAGGCTATCATATGACTAAACAAAACCTTTAAAAACAATAATATAAAAGCTGTTTTTTTTACATAATAATTAGCCATATGTCATATCAGACTAGGACGAGCACACTAGATTTTGGGGAACTTGCTTACACTCTCCAAAACTTCTACTAATAAATTAGGGTGCTTTCTTTTGAGTCACTCGTACTTTTGGCTTGCCATCACCTTATCCATTCTGTTTGGAGAGACCATAAACTTGAGGCAAGCATCTTTTAGATTGTTGCACCGATGCTGATCAGCTAGAGCTAATGTAGTTGCCACTGTCTCTACATCAAAATTCTTGCAAAGAATACTCTCGCATATGAGCTTCAGCCTTTCTATTGCATACCGATCAGCAGCCCCGAGTAAGTGGTGAATCATCTCTTTCTTCTCATTGTCTTCAAAATCATCCAAACGAGGCAATGAGTCAGTGTAGATAAAACGGAGCAAAACCCTAAAAACATCCGGCTCCATCTCTTCCACAGTTATGCGTGATACCTCTTTCTCCATCATTGGGCCACACAGATCCACCTTAAGGACTGGGGACCTGCAGCTAGCACAATCTTATGTGCAGGAAAAGCCTCCCCTTTGACGAAGAAAGTGACGTCCGCTCCTTCCTTTGAGTCCAGCAACTTTCCGAAATCATTTGACAACTCCGAGGATGGTACATTGATTTCAGATGACACTACTTCAGGTCCTAACACCAATGGATCTTTCACAATAATGATGATACACTCAATCACAGGCGATCAAACATTAGAAGCTCTGATCCTTCCATCGTGCTTCTTTCCATGAACTTTTCCCAGCCCGAGAGGCTTCTTCTAATGCTGTCTGAACTCAATACTTTTGGCACGTCGTTCAACTTCCAATCTGAAATGCATGAGCCGGGGTAACCAATCTAAAGCCAAACACTACCCTCACCTCAGAATTCTTGCTCATAAGCTCAAGAAACACTGAGATGTACTTTTTACTTTTACTGTTGGATCCATCAGGGTAGTACCTGATTGACCAATTGTACCCGCCAATGTTGAAGGTTTTGGACCTAATGAATTGGCCAACACCCATTCCCATGTTCAGGCTGTATTCGGCAATCTGGAAGAAGTGCCTGCCGCGCACTATGGAGGCGGTGCAAGTCGAAATCGTAGTTGCTATCTCCATGCGGAATATCAGATACCTGCTGTTCAAAAGCAACATCAGTTGGCATATGAACACATGCTCGTTTGATGTAAAGAAACATAAAACAGAAGGATGTACACTGGTGTTTTTGCTTCAGTGCTTCACCCTAAGAAAAGGTTTATGAATTTTAAAGCACACAAAGGGTAAGGATTTGCTGTAACTTATAAATATTTCATGTTAACGGAAAACTTGCCATTTCCTCGTGAATAACAGAATAATCCTGAGTAACCCTAACCTGCTATCGTTCCAAAGGAGATGAGCGATACGTACTGATATATCCATCCATGTTTTGTTGCTGATCGATGACCGAGAACCATGAAGCTCCTAGAACTAATAATGCTCTACGTGATTGCAAGTTTTAAGAAGAGATTGATAATCTCAAGTATATTATTTTTACCAGGTTTTGTTAGGATTTGGATCAAACTGGACTCTTCGCTTTACTAGATGGGCAGTTAGCCCTCAATCATAGTTAATTTTGGTTTGGTCAACATTAGCCTTATATACCTAATACTAAGTAATTTGTTTTAAGATTCAAAACATTTTCCCTCTAAGAGGAGCACTACTGAAGAAAATCCCACATATAGTATATGCCGCGAAGTCTACTAGTACTTACGTCTGTTCGCACGTATCCTATTCTGACCGACGAGTACACCTAGCAGGAGAAAATAAGAATAGATCTAAGTACTGATATATGTACATACGCCCATGCATCATGTTTGATCGTTGCTGACTTAGAATGTTTTATCCCTGCATGTTGCCTATGCATCAATTAAGCTCATGGAAGAAACAATTATTGCTAGTCTTCGTGGTTTCAAGTTTAAAGAAAAGATCTGATTATATATTTAGATCAAGAATATTTACAGGCTTTGATTTGGATCTGGATCAAACCGGCTTATTCGTTTTAGTAGATGGGCTACATATACTCTTAATTACCTACATGCTAAATATTTTACTTTAACATTTGTATACTTTTCCCTATAAGAAAAGTACTGAAGCAAATCCATATACTACTAGGGAGAGGCACACCCCTTTTGATCAAATCAGCAGGATGTACATGGCGGCGCAGGCGAAATGAAGACGGTGAAATGGAGGTAAGCAGATCGAAAACTTGGAGACCTGTATTTATGCTAGATTGCTAGCTAGTGAATCGGGGAGCTCATGCACCAAGCATGGTAGGTGCACTACTATTGTCTTGTGGGACCGAAGTGTGGCATGGCCCCACAACTCAGCCACACAAAGGTAAGGCCTAGCCTCTGCATGCGTTTGGTTCTCAGTTCCACCAATTAGATGTGTCTTAATTTGATACTAAAAATGTCTTAATTGATTACCGGCCGTATCTTAACCCTGATTTCCTCGTCTCATTATAGTGGAGATTAATTTGGACCATTAATTCGTCATCTCTTTGATCTGATATGTAGATATGATCTGTAAATATTTATAAATGGCCCAGTGTTATGACATCCACAACTGTTTCATTAGTGTTGCTTCACCGTGGTATATATATATTAAGGTAACTCCGATCCTGTGCAAAAAAAAAGGCCTGAAAATTCACAAGATTCATACGTCAATCTCTCCGTATGATGAGATTTGGTTGCGTACGTTCCACTATAGTATCTTTTACTTTTGAAAATGAGAATCCACACATGCATGCATCTGCAGGCCGAAATCATATATCAGTGTTAAGCTTGCTTTCAGAATTGTGCTAGCCATAGTATTTTTTGTTGTAACGACTTTGAGTAATTGATTTATTGATGTATTTGGAAAGATGGGACATTTATGACCAACATAGTTGTATTTTCTCCCTTCTTTTGAATTTGAAATTTGAATCAATGCATCAATGTGTATAATATCGCCTGCTATACCATGCATGCATGTACAATTACATCGAATATTGCAAACCGAAAAAAATCTATGGCAAACAGTTTTATACCACTTTGTACAGGAAAGATGCATATTATTTTTGAATGAAGACATGTACAATACCATGTGTACATACAGCACAGCCATGGCGGAGAGGAGATGGCTGGTAGAGAAGAGATGCACCCGGCGGCGGAGAGTCCAAGTGAATTTGTTTATTTCCTTAGTTGATTCCTGGTAGTCCTGTGCAAAAAAAAAAAGCCTGAAAATTCAAAAGTAAGATTCACATCTCAATCTTTAACCCAAAAAATGACGTCTCTTCCTATGGATGTGATTTGGTCCTTGCTGGTCTACAACCGGCCTTATATTTGCTCTAATGGTTAAATAGAATTGACTCCCAAGTCTTCTTTTCTATCCTCTTAATTGATGACGGATGTTTTGCAACACTGAAGTTGCTTCCAGAAGGGATCAGTATAATGTTACCACTCCGTTAAGTTCTTTCTTTTGTTTTTGTAATGTCTATAACTAAATGCATGTTAATTGGCAACATATCTAGTGCAATTAACACACCCTTAAGATACAACCAATGCAACCGGGTGAACTAATTGGAGCATCAAATCAATATGAAAAATTCCAAAAAAAAAAATGGCAATGTACTTCTTAATTTGTTCAACTTGTGTATAAAATTTTATGATCGGTTCATTATGTGTTTAGAGTGACAAATAACGAGAAAATTATGACAGATGATGAATGAAAAGGAAAAAGAAAAGGACAAATGCTACTATTCATAGCAATTTGTCTTTTTTTAATCTTATAACACACTTCGTGTTTATAACATCCTAAAAACCGTATTTTGGGAAAGTGTAATAAAAATAAATAGAAGAATAAGTTTGAGCATATTTTTGTGTGGGAAAACTATTTTTAGCATGATTTTGAACCTTCCTTCATTTGGTGTTGAATTAATTGAGCATTATGGAGGTCTATTTATACATAAAGACCAAAGGGTAGTATAACCTCAAAATAAACCTTCGGTATTGGTTAAATATTATAGAGAATGAATAAAAAATTGCACAACAATTCTTTTCTTGTCTTAGTGTCATTTCTTATCTATGCCTCTCATTATATGTAGAAAATTATTACTAACTTTCCCTTTCTTAAATTGTAGATGACTACCCCATTGGAACCCTAGTACCGAATGAGCGATTTGAGGAGGGCACACTACAGCACACCTTATGGGTGATGCTACAGCGCGTCCATTGTCCTCATATGACGCTATACAATATCTTCAGCATGCCCCCCGGTGCGGTGTCTATTGAGTACCTCACCCAGGTGCTCATTCAGGGATGGCACTTTGGAGATCCCTCGTTCCACTAGTATGGACGGGGCTCTTGCACCCTGATGTCGCTTTACGATGCGGTTTACATCAGTATAGTACGCCTGCTACATGAGCTAGCTGAGCTGGAGGGCATGTTCTTCTACTTCCCCGTACGGATGGTGCATGGAGAGTAACATACCTACCAGGTGGAGGGTATGCCATTCATCACTCCACACCTGCACCTCGCCGGTCTCGTGAGATCACTCGATGGATATCTCTGTCGCGTGACCAGCGAGCTGTTGGAGGCTCGCCAGAGGATCTCCACACTCGAGGACATCATCGCTCCGATGGTAGCCTTGGGGCTCTTTTCGTAGGGGCTATTGTACGGGGAGGATGCCATACTAGCACCTGCTGAGGAGTTGCCAGAGCCCACCATCTGTGTCCGACAGGGTACCCGACATCCCCGTATGTCGGCTATCGATCACCACCATCGCGTGATGGACATCTATTCGGATACATAGGAGCCGCCGCGAGTAGTAC
The DNA here is from genome assembly GCA_036346395.1 of Hsuehochloa calcarea. NCBI lineage: Eukaryota > Viridiplantae > Streptophyta > Magnoliopsida > Poales > Poaceae > Hsuehochloa > Hsuehochloa calcarea. Next base: position 35,677,157 of record CM070607.1, on the reverse strand, counting down.
AGCGACACTGTCTTCATCATTACGGGCATGATATGATTGAGTTCATCGGTTTGTCCTCCTCTGCTGCACTGGATTCGCCTCGCGTCGCCGAGCACAACGATGATGTCTAGATCTAGATTAGTAGTCGGAGTGCTCACTTGTAGGGTCTTAGCGTGAGCACTTTTGGGTATTTTGGTATGTTAAAATACGTAAGGTGCTACTGCACGATGATTGTAATATGCTACTTATGATGGTTTAGTGTATTTTTGTAATGCTTAATCAACGGGCATGCGAAACCATGTAAAACTTAACTAGTATGTTAAAGTTTCACGAGTGTTGTCCTTATGGTTTAAAAATAAGCATATTCTAGTTTTAGATTATAGTTATTTTAGTATGGATGATGTTACTTGCCGACCCACTTAACTTGTGCCTATTCCCCTCTCATCCTGTTAACTTGTGTGTTGTATGAACAGGATGCCACTAACACGCTCTATTAACCAACTCATGGCTTCGGGAGCTACCTCCGAATATTTTCTGGAGTATGGGAACTCATCTCGTATCATAATCCATTTTTTCTGGAGTCGGAGTCGGACACAGATAATGTCGAATAGTCATTTCTCCCTTCTGAATTCGCTTCAAAAACCTTTGGGTGGTCGGTCGGACAAAAATTATAAGCTCCGTTTGCACCCCCTAATCGACATAGAGTCAACTATCAAACGTATCTGATAATATATCATTTCGGATATTTAGAAGGTTACTCCCGATTGATTAACGTTCTTTCATGGTAGCCAATCTGTCTTAGCTGTATGCACATGGCACAACCCCCACGCACACTAGTTAAAAAAAAAAAAGAAGAGAAAAAGTTCATCTGACACATGAAGCAGTGTTGTGTGTCTATTTAACTTGTTGATCTAAAACATTGTACTTTTAATACATTACGTTGCAAAACTAAACTAGTACACTCAATTCCTTATAATTATTTTTTTCATTGGTTTTGCATACATAACAACGGTTTCACCACATGGTAGATTTCTTAACCGATTTCTTGTGACAAGGCATAGGATCCAATCCAACTGTGCACATTTTCGTGGTACTTTCTTGAGTGACGGCTTCCAGTACGGAATAGTGAGGCCAGTGGGGGCTAGACTAACGGCACCCTAATATGGGGAGACAGATGGGCCATGAGCCCATGACTCGCAGTCGGAAAGGGAGCCCGCAAAGCAAGGGCGCCGTAGTCCGTAGCAGTCACGTCCAGCTCCCATGGCCCATGGCAACGGGGATGTACGTGAAAGTGAAAAATAATCTCCAACTAGCGGCGATTTATTGTGAGAAGCTTAAGCATTGCAGGGCTTTCTCCCTTGGTTTACCATCGCCGTCGTCCAGTCCAGGTATAAGTTGGTCTAAATAGAGATACATGCTGCACTTGGCACGTTCAACAGGTGCGGCCGACGGCTAGAACACTAGGGTGGCAAGGCAAGGCAGAAACTGGAGCCTTTTGTGTTTTACTTCTCTTCTCTTTGTGTTTTTGTTTTCACGTCCAATGACTCCGCTCCATCCATGCTGGATCGAGCGTTATTTTGGCTGGCCCACCGCAAAGGCCTTGACTTTTTTTCAAGCTGGTGGTCCCACCGGTGGGCCCTAGACGCGCACTCGGTCGGGACAGTTGAGCCGTACGCGCCGCCGGGCTCACCTCGATAATCGTGAAACCCTGAATTCATTCCGCCGACGGTAGAAACGCGCAACAATATCCCCCACACATGCAAAATTCAGGTAATTCGAGTAAATGACCCAACGAATGGTCCCGTTGGATCATTAGCTATATATGCAGGAAATGGCCTAATGATCGATCCAACAAATATGTACACATTTGTCTCATTCGCTTGTCTCGTGCCTCTTGAGTCTTTGCTCTATTACGGCTGAGCAGAGTGAGGTCGTGGTTTTGTTGTTTCTATCATCTTTTAATAGTTGTGCTGCATGGTCCTATCAATGTATGGTCCACGCCGCGCTGCTGTATCAGTTGCATTTCGGCTCCTTAATTGGAGGTCGTTGCGACCTTTGGTGCTTGCCTGAACAACTATTTATTCGGTCGCTGCATCATTTGGCTTGTCAGCTGATTAGGAAAAAGGCAAGGAAACAGGCAGATAAGACTGATCGAGATGACATGCCCATGCCCATGCCCAATCGGAGCGGCCGCACCTTCTCTTGTTGGTCTTTCAAATTCGGCGCGCGTACGTGCAACTAATTGAAGGGGGAAACTGGAGTAAATTGGAATGTGACTTTGTTATTGCATCTTGCATATGCCAGCAATAAGCACGATAATTTTGTTGCTGCACAGAGGTACCTGTGTAGCGTACCTAGATTTGTTCAAACGACAGATCAGGCCGAGCTTCGGGCCGGGTCTTGAAGAGCCCGACCTCGAGCCAGGTCCGACCTAAAAATTTATTTTTTTTTTAAATTGAAAATATTGTTTTAATTATTTTTTATATAAAAAGTAATATTTAACTTATTTTGAGAATAACCGGGAGGATGTGCCAAATTCACCTATCTATCGATCAGATGGCTAGCTAGCTAGCTAGCTAGCACCAGTGAGACCATTCTCACATTAAATACGCACCTAGTTTATGAAAAAAGAAAATACAAGGACTCTTGTTGTTGTATAAGGATATTTCACGTACGCAACAACAACGGGCGCACGTGTGATGTATAGCTATTGTTAGACACATCGGTTTTCTACATGATAGTTGTATGTGTTCACATGATAGATGTAATCTATATATGTGTAACTCATGTACTCTGATTTTAACAATCAAAGATAGTTTTATTTTCCTCGCTTACATGGTATCAGAGCGGTGCCGCTCCTAAGCCGCTGCCTCCACAGCTTTCGCCGCGCCTCCCCTGTGAGATGATCTCATCTCCATAATCTCTCCCTGGGGCTGCGCAACCCATAGTTTAAGTCGTATCACCGATCATCCGATCGCCTACCAATTAGAGCTTTCCCTAGATATTTTCAAATCGGGTTTTCTCTTCTTCTTTTTTTCGATCATAGATCAGTTTGCGTCGTCCTGTCGACGTTCCTCGGCTCCGGACTTCACCGCCTTGGCTTCGATCTCTCCGGCACCTCCTCTCTTCCGATGACGCCGTGGCGTGACGTGACGCGCCATCGACACGGCCCTCCTCCGCGCCTTCCGAACGCCCGCCTAGCGCCGTCATCACGCCGGATCATCGCCGTCGGGCGCCGTGCCGAGACTTCCGTCTTCATCGAATTTAGGTCCAGTCTGAATGTCCGCCTTGGCGACGTTCCGACTGCGGGGGCGTGTTAGATAGGATGGTGTCTCGGCTTCCTACATGATAGTTGTATGTGTTCACATGCTAATCGCATATGTTCACATGATAGTGACGCTGCTCACACGATCATCGTATATATATATATATATATATATATATATATATATATATATATATATATATATATATATATATATAACTCATCTACTCTGATTTCAACAATCAAAGATAGCGTTACTTTCCTCGTTTACAGCTATACGTGGAGTACTACTCTAAATTAACTTGCGGTTTCTAGGAAAATTCCACTCGAAAATGAAGGCTTAGGAAATTTTACTTCTCCTAATTTCTGAAACCGCCGAATATACTGCCCATGGATGACCTGGTTTGGCCGCGATCCGATCCCTATTCTCCACCTCTCTCTACGCTCAATCAGATTAACACGCACGTCCATTTGCATTTGTTCAACGACGAGCTAGCTAGCCCAAGAATTAATTAATCACAGCGCGTCTTCTACGTACATATATACGGCCGCGCGGCCTGCATGTTCGGTCGATCGATCTCACGTACGGATCATGCATGCATGGCGTCGACTAGCTATATACGGATCACATGTCGGCCGGCCGTGGAGAACAAGGACGTCCGTGGCCGTTCGCTGTGCTTCCCCCTCTGCTTGCAGGCCGGCCGGGGAGGCGTCGTACAGTAACAGATCAATATACAGTGCGATTGATGCCGTTGTCCAAGCTGAAACTCCGTGCGCGCGCGGCCGGCCATGCATGCGCACCGCCCACCGCGCTGATTCACGATAGCCTGGGTCTACGTAGCACGATAGCCTGGGCCGTGCTTAGGCCATCACCCTGCCACGACGGGCCGATACGATACAAATAGTGATGGGTCTGGTCCGACACGACCTAGTCACGGAACGTTAGGCATGACACTGTATATATATATATATATATATATATATATATATATATATATATATATATATGTGTGTGTGTGTGTGTGTGATTTTATTTTTATTTATTAATATTTATATAATTTTCTCCCATTTTTTAATACTGATATGGTTTTATTTTGTAGTTTTTAAATTTTATATAGTTCATTTTATAAGTATATATCAATTTATTTTTGTGTGTGTGTGTGTGTGTGTGTGTGTGTGTGTTTATATATATATATATAAGGATTGTTTTACATGTTTTTCAATTTTTCATATATTATGAGCTAAATGACAAATGTTTTAATGAGCCAGCTATTTGAATATTAATTAAATTATATTACATTTTCAAAATGTTTATCTCGTTTTGTGGATTTCATGGGGATATGCTCCAGATCTTAGGATGATGTGACAATTGACAATGGCGTTTACGGTTTGTCGTTTCACGCGTTTTCGACAAAGTTACAAAGCTTATCGCTCAGGGCGGTCCGACCGGTCCTGCACGCGGTCCGATCGGTCCCATATCGGCCGGACCGGCCATGGGGCGGTCGGACGGCGATGACCAAAGTGGTCAAAATGAGCCGAGCCAAAAATAGGTGTTGTAGGCAAGTGAGGGGATCCCAATGCACTTGGTCTCATGATTTTTGGAGTCTCCAGTAAAAAGTTCTATTGGTTTAAAGTTTCGAAGGTTTCGAATTTGGGAGCTTGAATTTCGACTAAGTCTCTATATGGTTCGACTGGCTCATTGTGGAGCGGTCCGACCGCCATGGGATGTCCGACCGGCTCACCCGGAGCGGTCGACCGGTTTTACTTGAACGTCGGCCAACTTCGTGGCGATGTTGATTTGTTAGGTCAAAGTCATTGGTTTCATGGCATATGATTTGCATGATGCATGTTTTGACTAACATGGGTCAAGTTGTGAAGAACTTGTTCCCGAATTCGTGTTTGCTTGTCCGTGGTTGTGCAGTAGCTTGGTGGTCAACGACGGTCAACGGCGAGGAGAATCGGACTAGACTTGAAGAGTTGAGGTCCGAACGATCGACGATGCCAAGCGGGTCAACGACTCAAGCGTGACACAAGATGGACAAGGGTGACCTATTGGCGAATCCATGACGCATGCGGCGGTTTAGGTCAAAGGTTAAAGACGCGCTTATGGCGTGCAAGCGTATGTGACCCGCTTGTTAGTGGGCCTTAACGGAGCCCAATGGAGTCAAACCCTAGGAGTCTAGGCCTCCACTATAAATAGGGGAGGTGGTGGTCGCACTAACTAGCTCTTTTCTCTCTCGCTCTTTTGTTGCGAAACCCTAATTGGCTTAGGGAGTTGAGGTGGAGGCTAGGGCTCTTGATGGTTTGTGGTGAATTTCGTGGTCTTTGATTGTCTATCGATCCATGATGGTGTGGATGTAATCCAAAGATCAATCACTAAATCAATCTATGCAAGGTTTGCTTGAGATAAGTCTCTTTTCGTTCTTGCTTTCAATTTCGTGATTTTAGGGCTTTCTTTGATCCACGAGTTTTTGATTGATTCTTTCACGTGGATTAGCTTGCTGTGATGTGGTAACCCATCTAGGATCAATTTGATCATCAATCACCCACGAGCAAGCGATTGGATCTAGTTTTCACTTTTGCCCGCTTTTGCACCCTTCTTCAATCGATCGTAAAAGATATTTGTTCGCCCAAGAATTATCATAATTGTTGATTGAATAGGTCCTTAATATCATAGAGAAGGTGTGTGCAAAGTTTCGTGAAGTTTGGAGTTGAGAATCAAAAGTTAGACCTAATTGCAACTTCGTCATCTGGGTCGCTTTTACTGCTCGAGCTCGCGGTCGGACCGCCCCATACCGAGGTCGACCGATTTTGGTGCCGGTCCGACCGCCCCACACCGTAGGTCGACCGATTTTGGTGCCGGTCGACCGCCAGATAATAATGGGTCGACCGCCACCTCTGTTAAGATTTGATTCTTCACGATTTTTGTCGCATTGCTTAGGGTTTAATTGGATTCAATACTAGTCTTCCAACAGATCGTATATTGATCTTCATAGCTTCATCATAGCTATTGAGTGAAATTGTGTTGAATTCATATTTTGTGAAAAAGTGAGCGTGCTCTATTCACCCCCCTCTAGTCGCCTTTTCGGTCCAACACGCTTATTACAATTTATATATGAATTTTTTAATCCTACACATTTTTATGGGTTTTTTGGATTTTTTTTTTGTTCTGGCGGACCAAACATGCCAGACTTGGCCTGATGGGCCAAACGAGCTCGTGCCGGCCTGGCACGGCACAAAACTCAAACGGGGTGTGTCTGAGCCGTCTCTCCAACACGACACAAAACTCAAACAGGATGTGTCTGAGCCGCCTCTCCAACACGTGGACCGGCCCGGCACAATCCATCTAATAACCGAGTTGAAATGGACTGTGTCTAAATAGGTCGTGATCGTTTGGCCAGGTCTGGACAGGAGCAGTTTTAGATTTGAATTTGATTGTAGTACGCGCGTGCCATATTACTCCATCTAAACAAACTGCTCCGTTCGTTTATAAATACACGGCGTTTTAGAAAACGTGCATTCAAACTTTGTTACCTTTTGTTACCTTTAGAAGTACAACGTTTTTAGGTGCGCTACAGCAATACAAAGGCCATGCATGCGCACCGCCCACCGCTACCGATTAACGTGACGACGATCCGCGCATGGACAGAGTACAAAGAGCCAAACGGTCGCATCGCATAATCGCTAGCAATGACGGTTTGTGATTTACGCCGAATCGATATAGCACGATAGCTTGGGACGTGTCTAGGCCGTCACCCCGGCACAACGGGCCGATACGACACAAATAGTGATGGGTCTGGTCTGACACGACCCAGTCACGGAACGTTAGACATGACACTGTTTTAATATACAAATATGATTTTATTTTTATTTATTAATATTTATATGATTTTTCTCATTTTTAATAATGATATGGTTTTATTTTGTAGTTTTTAAATTTTATATAGTTCATTTTATAAATATATATTAATTTATTTTGGTATATATATATATATATATTATAGGATCATTTTACATATTTTTCAATTTTTCATATATTACGAGCTAAATGAAAAATGTTTTAACGAGCTAGCTATTTGAATATTAATTAAATTATATTACATTTTCAAAATGTTTATCTCATTTATTACAATTTTTATATGAATTTTTTAATTCTACACATTTTTATGGTTTTTTTGGATTTTTTTTTGTCCTGGCGGACCAAACAGGCTAGACTTGGCCTGATGGGCCAAACGAGCTCGTGCCGGCCTGGCACGGCACAAAACTCAAACGGGATGTGTCTGAACCGCCTCTCCAACACGTGGACCGGTCCGGCATAACCCATCTAATAACCGAGCTGAAACGGGCTGTGCCTAGATAGGTCGTGACCGTTTGGCCAGGTCTGGACAGGAGCAGTTTTAGATTTGAATTTGATTGTAGTACGTGCCATATTACGCCATCTAAACAAACTGCTCCGTTAGTTTATAAATACAGGGCGTTTTAGAAAACGTGCGTTCAAACTTTGTTACCTTTAGAAGTACAGCGTTTTTAGGTGCGCTACAGCAATACAAAGGCTCAAATCATTTGTTAGTAGTACACAATTAGCGAAAACTTGTCTGAAGCGTTTACGAAAGTGTACAGTCCGTCGCTCTGCCTTTTCCATCGCCTCACTTTACATATTGTTCATGGTATCAATCATGCACGAATCCTAACTACCGGGCGTTAAAACCTTATCAGCGCTAGCTAGCTCGATCCCGACCAAGCACGCTGCCCCTGTAGTACTTGCAAGGCAAAAGCAAATCACGTACACCCATGTAACAACCAGATTTCCGATTAGGTTAAGCAAATAGGGAAAAACATTTTTGGTTTCAAAAATAATTTCAGGAAAAAAATTACAAAAAGGTCCATCATTCGGCCACTTTGCAAAAATACCCTTATACTTTGGCCATTTTACAAATTGGTCCTTATCTATTTTAAAATAAAAAGAGCAAAGTGGGGGGGGGCCACCCCTGCCTTATCTTCCATCAGTCTCTCCTTCTCCCCTCCCCACACCGAGCACCGGCGATCGTCGTCGATTCCCGAGCGCGGTTCGGCGAGGAGACGCAGTCGACGAGGAGGAGGAGGAGGAGGGACGCGTAGGAGCTCTATGTCTGCTGTAGGAGGCCGACACGCATTCGCAGTTTGTTGTTTCACGTCGCCTCCGGTGAGCGGGGCGCTGCGGCTCGACCAGTACCGCCAGATCTGACCGCCCCCTATCTTGGCCTCAGGTGAGTACGAAGTTTTGCTCTCAAATTCTCATCCAGCTTTCCTTCTCACTCTGGTTTCGACCCCTTCATCCTGTCAGATTTTTTTCTCACTGAGAACTCCCATCTATGGTCAGCAAAGGAGGCCGATTCGATTTAAGAGGACGCCTCTACTCGACCTCGTACTCGTCAGAGAGTGAGCCATTGATTGAGATAGAGTATCTTTTAATTACCTTCTTGCAATCTTTCGAAAGGGCATATTAAAAACACTGTTCAACAATTGATTGGTTTGGCTCTAAATTTGATTTTTTTTCACAATAGATAAAACTATCACATGCTGTTTTTTTTTACTAAAAAACCGTATGTGATAGTCTATTTCTACAGATGATTCATAATTGACTATCGTAGACGATTATTGTTGAAAACCGTATGTGATAGCTTTTTTCATAAACGGCTTAAAAATCGTATATGATCGTGTTATTACTGACCTTATAAATTCAGATGGCTCACAAAAGAGTATATGATGATGTTTTTGAACCGTCTCTGAAGACCTTTTTTGTAGTGTTAGTTAATGAAATGAGTGCGTGGCAGATGGCCAGTACCGACTGACTCACTGTTGCATGCAGTATGACAGTGTGTCAGTGTGTGTACATATGTACGTACGTTAAGCTAGATCTGTATTATACGATACTACGTACGTACGTACTCAGTTGCATTTGATTGTGTCTGTGCTCCATGTAGCACTAGCTACGAGCATGTATATAATGGTTGAACTGAGCGCATGACGTACTTGTTCTCATACAGCGACAGAACCGGGTACTCTCTCGTACATAAAAATAAATACAACTTCTATCACTAATTATTATTATAGTATATTTATAAATTTTAATAATATTTTAATATTATAAAATTATCTTTCAAGGTGAATCTATACACATAATTTCCATATATCTAACATAAATATTTTTAAAAATATCTACAGTGAAAAATGTAAAAAATTAACCGCACAGAGTAACACACTACGAACGCGCCGCGTTCATTGCCATTTACCTCTTGACTTGTCAACTTCGATCTACCTTCATTACTACGTACGCGTTAATTTATCTTGCACCGTGAATATATGTACGCACAATCTTTGTGTAGAAATTAATGTACAGATTCACGCGCGGTGCCGACGGATCGTCGTGCTACAGGGACCACACCGTACGTGGACGTTTGAAACTGAAGCCTAGCTAGCAGCTAGCTGTTGCTTAATTTTCACCGTACCATGGTGCAGACGTGCAGTGCTGGATCTATCAATCTTCTCTACGACTAGTAATTTCTCGAAATGCTTTAGAGGGGTTAATTAGATTAGAGAAGAGAAATAAAGATTTTAAAAAAAGTTTTTTTTGTTGCATAAGGTGAAAAACTTGAGCTACGGGCTCTTAGCCCACGGCGACTTTGGGAATCAACCTTAGCCCCCTGCCCTGCGTCTGCACCCCGTGCCCCTGCCTCCTCCTAGGCGTGTCGCCCCTGCCCCCCCCCCCTGCTCTAACGCCGGCACCCTTCCTTGCCGTGCCACCCTGCTCTCCACCCTGTTGTAGTTTTGGGTTTGGCCCATTCAATATTGTAATTAAGTTTTAGAAAAATCTCAAAGACCAACTCATATATGGTGGAAGATGTGAAGTTTTGTACCATATTGCTAGTCTAAGTAGGAGGAGCCCACTATATAAGGTGGAGTTGGTTTTACATAGTTAAAGCAAGCAAAAGAAGAACACACGCGCTCACTCGCCACGCAATCGCTCACCTGCGCATGACGTGCGTGTGAATGGTTCAACAATTTAATATCCGGTTGGCTGTAGAGTTACAACTTCTTTTTTTTTCTTTTACTTGTTGTTGGTTCTATATAAGGCAAAGGGCTCTTCTCTCGGAACATAATAGAGAGAGATCTGTACCCATAACAGAGAGCCATGTTACTCTATGCTGCGCAACTTCGGCTACTCCATCCCTTTTTCAGTGTGCACCGACGTGGGAGAGCAGTGTCTTCGAAGCCGGCGTCTCTCGTGATCCTGCACTGGTTGGGCGAATCAGGTTTTTGAGAAGCGTTCGCGCGACTGCTTACGACTTTCTTCTTGTCCATCATCCTCTGCGCGACGTCTTCTTCGCATCAGGCTCTACCGTGACCTTCGTCGGAGTGATTTTCTATAAGTCGCGGTGATATCATTTGATATGGCGAGGCTTTGCTTCCTAGATATTTGTCATGTGATGATGTTGATGTCTACTTCTATTAGTAGTGTTCTTGTTCTAGATTTTGCCTTGTTAGTACATATATATATATGATATAGATATATTTGAGTTGATGCTCATGTTATTGCTCATAGTCTCAAATATACCTAGTATATATATTGTTGTTGCATCGATTATTATTTTAGAGATTATAATAATTATAAAAGTGCGCATATACCTAACACATCCGTAGGTGGTAGCTGCAGAGAGAAGAAGGGAAGGCCAGGAAGGGTTCGGAAAGGAGATCTGCCGGCCACTTGTTTGATCTTTAATCTGTCTCACGACCGAGCAACTAAGGGGTAAAGTCTGTCGATCGGTGGCTGTTACCTGGCCAGAGACTTTATCTGAATTAATTAATGACCAAGCTAGAGAAATTGAGATCGGTACGGGCACTTAAATCGTTAAGGAAGCATTTCAGTTTGAAGTACTACTACTGGATATATAGGGAGCCGTGCATCGATCTCGCAAGCAACAACAACAATTAGCCAGTACTAGCAGATCTCACAGTCAATTCTACCAGCAGTACCAGCTTTTTCTTCCCAAACGAGAGGTCGATCGAGCGATGGGCTAGCTAACCATGTACTGCCAGAACTTCCCTTCCCTTCCCTTCCCTTCATTGGCAGCTAGCTTGACTACTTACAGCTAGAGCACATAGACACACAGGCAAGCTATAGCCCGTGGCCGTGGTCTCGATCGAAAGTGAGCGATGGATGGATCGAAAGTGAGCGAGCGAGCGAAGCATCGTTTTCCAGGGCACTGTTGCCGCCAGCGAGATAGAGGCGGGCACGCAACAGCAAATAGATAAAGGTCGATCGGGAGGACGACGACGGCCATATATCCGCTCGATCGAGATGACCTTTAAGAGCTATTGTTACATAAAGGGGTTGGTCAACTTGATCACCATCACACACGCCAGCAAGAAGATGTCAAGAAAGGAGCCTACCCAGCTGACAGGTTACTTTCATTCGAAACGTTGGTATCAGAAAGTACGATATATATGCAGTGCATGTGGTGCAAGTCACAAGATATCAAATCGTTCCATCTTTGTCAGAGAGTTCTTCTCTATAAAAATTGCGCTGTACTACTTCAGTTCTACGCCCTCGATCGGACAATCTAGACTATTTGTAATTTGGCCGTAAATAATAACCCCAACGCGATCCTCTGTGATACGAATCGAATACATCTAAATCATCCGAGGATATATACATATACTTTATCAGCGGGATTGGAGAGCATTAATTTGTAGGAGATATATAGTATAATATAACCTAATTATCCTCCCATACTGACGCTAGCCTCCAATCCAAAATCTGTGTACGTAGCATGCATGACACACTTTCACATTCTGTGTCAGCTCAGCTCCACTCTGAAATTACCACAAGATTCACAACAACGAACTCGGTTAATTTTTTTTATGGGACAATTAATTAATAATGACTTGTTTTCCATCGCTCTCAATAAAACTCTCAATAAAACAGTAGAGATCGAGCTCGTTTTTGCCGTGGTCCATGCACATTAAAGAGGGGAAAGCGTTGCTCGATCTCACGCTCACCGCGGATCGAGCTCTACTTAATTGTGTCAGATTGGTGCGTTCGCTGTTGATGATAGATGCATCTAAGATGTACAGTACTTGTCATCTCAACCCACCCAATTAATTAAATTAATTCACCACCTCAAGAAACTAGCTAGTCAATTCACCACCTCAAGAAACTAACTAGAGTCAGGTACCTATCGCAACTGATTTTTCAGATCATTCCTAGCTAGCAACAGGATGGCTCATCCATGATGCACCTAGCTGCTTGACGACTAACACGGGTATATGACCGCATGCACTTTACCTTGAAAAACTCATTGTAAGTGGTTTAGGCTTTTAGATAGTGTACACGACAATCATACTAAAAGTCCATGTGGATGGTATGTACTGGTATCACAGGAGACATGACAATTCCTACTGGGTCTTTTTTACGATATATGACCGTACTTTTACCTTGAAAACCCCATTGTTGGTGCCTAACTTTGGGCCGGATGGCAAATATCGACGAGCCAAACTCACTGGGTAAAGTGCAGTGGTCCACTGATCATCCGATGAACGGCTCGGATCGGACGGATCAGCGTCCTGGGACTAATGCAACAACGCCTAGCGCCCCTCCACTGCTCTTGGCGCTGACGTCACCGGCACGTAGTACGGCCCTCTGTCTCCGCGACGGGACACCCGTCGCGCTCGGACTGGCCTGTCTGTAGGGGTTGTCATTTACTGTTTTGTCCGCGTAGTTGGTGGGCGGTGGGGCCCGCCGCCTCACCTCTGAAACCCATGCCGGGTGAAGTCACGCTCGCGCCACTTTTTTTTTTTGCTCCCACGTCCACGGGACCGAGGCTTTCGTTTTTTTTTTCTCACTTGTCTTTTTGAAACTATTTAGCATGTACGCTCTCTGCGCGATTGAAATGATAAAAATAGTATCATAGTAAGTTAGATTTTAAAATTTTATAGAGAAAGAGATTTAAATAATGTCAAAAGCGTTTTTAAGTGATTATTTGCACTATATCTAAATGCTTTGAGAGTCTACTGCAAATACACTAGTAGGATAAGACAAGCCTGGACGAAATTTACACTAAAGTAAAGTGAAAACTCGTCGTGAACAAATCAAGAATGCATGATTGTAAATTGCATCTCAAAAGTTAAAGGGCTTCTCTTTATATAGAGATTGAAATGATGCGAAATGAAGAGATACATATCTTCAAATGCACCCTTAAGTGAAAACACTGTTTTTCTGACAAAAAAAAAACAATTGCATGTTCTAGCAAATTGCCCACGTGCCATAAGTGCACCAATGAAAGGTGTCTAAAAGGCACCAATGGTGCCACACAGCCCACGCTCTGCCCACACGTACGCACTTGTGGTGGAAATATAAATGACAATTTTAGCATATTAGGCACTAGCTCCACCTAGACTCAATTCTTCTCAAAACTCATATGGAAGGTAGCTATATAAGTGGATCAAGCTCATTATAGACTTTTCATATGGGACTAAACTTCTTGTTTTGAAAACAATTTCTAACATTAGACATACCCTATGTATCTCCTATAGCGCTTCCGTACCCGCGGTGCATCCTAACGCACACTCAGATAGTTGCACAAGTCCGAAACCACTGCACGTGGCCATATACCGTGCTCCCCAGGAGCGGCAGGAACCTGTCGCACATAGTCTACGAAAAGGTTCCTGCCGCGCACCCAGTCTGCGGAAAGGTTATTGTCGCGCACATAGTCCTAGGAAGGTGCTAATTCCATGTATGCAACATGCACTAATCACTAGATGACAAAAACTTTAATCACTGAAGAAAAAATAATAATCCAGAAGCATGACAGGCTCCTACAACGGTCCAAGAGCGCGAAAGTAACCCGCAGCGGTCTGAGGAGCGCTGCAAGTTACCTGATTAACCTACCGCGGTGTTATTTTGCAATTTAGTACTAACATAAGCTATTTTTGCTACTACAAATACAAAATTGCTAAACCAGCCAAAAGTTCCGATATCCATCGATGATGATGATGCATGCGTGCTGCCTGCCAGCTGCGCCGTACGTGCATGCATATGCACATGGGTTTGTTGTGTTTCGTGAGATCGACATTTGAATTCGAGGATCCGTTTGCTCAAGCGTGCTGGCCTGGAGGCAGCACCTATCGATTCGAGGAAACGAGCAATTTTTACGGAGATTAATATAGATACCGATAGAAATCCTTGAGAAATCAGGTGCCAAGGGATGCTTTAATTAATATTTGAAAACAGAATTGTGTTCGCCGTGGAATTCTGAACGCTTACCGATTAGTTGATGTTCCGCATTTTCTTTTGATTGACGTGAAAATTCAGGTTGCTGGCACGAATGTAATGCCTCCTATTAACACTATTTTAATTAGATATTAGATATTTTACAAAGTAGTTACGCGGCATGATTTTTGCTACAATACTTATGTACTATAGTGATTTGCTGGCAACCCATAATTATTAAAACCAAATCGGTCTGTTGTACTATTATTTAGTGCGAATCTCTCTCTCTCTCTCTCTCTATATATATATATATATATATATATATATATATATATATATATATATATATATATATATATATATATATATATTCCATTTTTGATATCTCACGAACCTGATATTCCAAGTTCCAACTATAAGTACTGTAGCAAATTAAATGCTGTTAAAAATAAGGGTACAACTAGCGGCCGGGTGTACGATGTAAAACTTTTCATTGTACTCTCCGACGTAATATCGGTGAACAATTTATGCAACAATTGTAATCAGCATATGCAACAAATTGCCCTAAATAACAGTGAAAAATACCGAGATTTTTTTTAAAAAAAATAATCTTCTCACCAGAAGAAGAATGAATACCATGATAATATAACTTAGCTAAGTGCTAAAATAAGATCAGAAATGTCAAACAAAAAAAAGTTTTCAACCTTACGACACTGCAACATTTGAAAAACAATAGTGATAATATTTTAAAAATGCTTCTGAATAGAATTAAATATTCGCAATAAAATTGAGAATCACAGGCTCTACTGCAAAATGACTATGCGCAACATAATTTAGAAAAGTTGATGCAACATTTAAGAAGACATATTGCAACAAAATGAAACACTTTGTGCAATAATTGAGAAAAACTACTGCAACAAATAAGAAGACCTACAACGTGAAATAAAAATATTGTCACTCACATACCATCTATCCTCCCACCGCCCAACGCTTCGATCCCCTCTAGCGCATGGCCATGGACACGTTCCCCTTCCAGCGGCATGTGGACCCCACGGCGCCCTCTGGCATTGACATTGGCTTACTGTCATCCCTTCTCCCTCCCTGATTTTACTATGATTTGAAATCATAGAGTTTGGCATTTTAAGTCATAGTAAAATCAGAGAGTAAGACATTTCAAGTCATGGTAAAATCACAAAGTTAGGTATTTCAAGTCATGGTAAAATCATAAATGATTCATGTTGAAAACCGTCCGTGAAATATCAGAGACAGTTCTGAACAAAAACCATCTGTGGTTACCTTTTCTTTCGTAGTAACTCGAGAAAAGCATTTGATTGGAAAGAGAGTGAGTTTGAGAACGAAGCGTCCGATGCGCCGGACGCACCTACACTAGCATTATTCTAAAAATAACTATTGCTAGTATTATCCTAAAAATGACCATTGCAAGGGACCTTATCCGATACTTTGGACTATGTGTATTATATGCTCCTTCGTGACACGACTCGTTTCGCAACGGGAAGTTCTAATTTGGAGTTTCCATACTAGCTATCATTCTTGCTTGCTAATTTCCCCTTTCGTTTCCTATATTATTTATGGATTCGGAAGTATCTATTTCAATATATTTAATTATGATAGGAATTTAAAGTATAGTTATTATAATTTTTCCTCTTTCTAACTTTACTTGTATGTTTTAAAAGATGTTTAGTGGTTGTAGCATGTCATTTAATTGAGGTATATATATATGATCAATTTTTATTAATTATTTATTAGATTTATTACTTTCTTAGTATATTACGCATGATAGTCTGCGAACAAATATAGCGAAACAGAGGAAGTAACTAATTAAACGCACAGCTGATGGCTGATTCAGTGTACATCGCTAGCACGTACTACAAAGCTATCACCAGAAGTTTGTTTTGCACATGGTGTTTAAGAGTGATGTTATCAACTGCAATAATTGATCGCAAGATGTATAAGAAGAGGATATTTATCTTTATGATTTTAGTAAGTCTTTTTTAGGAAAAGAAGGTTACTTCAAATTGTAACGAAATATATAAGGTGAGACTTTTTCAAGAAAACATGCACTCTAGTACACTAAGTCATGTTTAAGAGTGATGTTATCAACTGCAATAATTGATCGCAAGATGTATAAGAAGAGGATATTTATCTTTATGATTTTAGTAAGTCTTTTTTAGAAAAAGAAGGTTGCTTCTAACGATTTGTAACAAAATAAGGTGACTCTTTTTCAAGAAAACATGCACTCTATGCGCTCTACTACACTAAGTCATGTTTGTACAAAGGTTATGTAGTTAAACAAGCCTTAATTAATATGCCCATGAATAAATATAAATATAAACAATGAGTCTACAAAATTAAAGTGTTATTAGTAAATTTATTGTCACAGTACTAGTCCTACCATAATATTTTAAAAATTACTAATAAATTATAAATTAAGTTTGAAGGTTAAAATATTATAAAGTAGGAGTATCACTTATGAGAACGGATAAAGTAACCATTATTAAAATTTACTAATTTTTTAAGTTCCTGTCACATTTTATGCCATGTAAAACTTTAAACCATCCAAGTCACTATTCAAAAGTGAATGAGAAACAGTGATTTCAGAAGAAAAAAAATTATCTACACAGTACTTCATTTTTGGGGGTTAAAAAAAAGAGTTGGAAGCAGCATGTCCTTTACAGTAAAAGAAAATGGAGCAGCAGGAAAGATGAACTTCACATGGCCAATCACCCTCCCACGACTCTAGCTAGCGTATACTAGTGCAATGTCACCCATTATCGCCTATTGTGAAATAAAGATAAAGACTACAAGAAGACCTAAAAAGAACAAACAAACAAGTCCCATGTCACTCAAACTCAAAGGTCTTGTTTCCCTGCTCCCATCAAAACCAGAAATGGATTCTCTGCATTGAATGGTTCAACTTAGATGGTCTATAGCGCTATGTACTAGAAGTCGATCTTCACTGTCCGACTAAAAAAACTAAGGTTAAAATTAATTACTACAGTATTTTAAATGCAGTGAAATCGACGCAATAAATAGTTTCTCTGTTTCTACGGTAGCACTGTATTATTAAGTGTAAAATACTGTTCATCTACTAATAGATCACTATTCACACTGCGATGCATTGTTGCATAGGATCCGGATCCATTCAAACCATCCTGCCTCACCAAACCAAACTAAGGGCATCTCTTTCTTTCTCTTTTTAGTGGATGAAAACATCACATGAATTATTTTCTCAGGTTTGTATATATGATGTGCTAGTGACTTTAATTAAAGGAAAAGAACACTAGACTAGGAGCACCTCTTTCTAATTAAATTGGAGTAATGCGTGCAAGTACAAGTTCGCCATTAAAAAAAGCTCAGATTTTTTGTAGTGGGGGCATAATGTATGGTTCACACACTGCCAAACATGGAAACAATCAATCGGCTTGATGAGCTTTGGTGATGCGAGGATTATTTAAATTTGTCCAAGCAAAAAGGTGGTTAGGCAGCTGAGGCAACTGGTGTTGTTGGTAAACCTGCTTTGTTCACACAACACTCGGACCAATTTTAAGTAAAACAAAGCCTAGTACTTAGGAAAAGCAAAAAAGGAAAAAAGAGCAATGCATGCATTCCTTTGCAATTGCATCCCCAGCCAGGCATCCCTCCCTAGTGGCAAGGCCCAAACCAAGCCCCTCACCCCAATAATTGTTGGGAGCACAGCCCTTCCATGGCAGTGTTAAAGGTGAACATGGCCCTGAGGGTCCCTTCCCCATTTATTGTTCCTCCTTTAGAAGGCCTGTCAGGGATTGAATGGGTGCAACCCAAGACCCAATTAATAATAGAATAGCCATCTCTCCACTTGTTGCATTTGCACGAGTTTATTTAAGTTAAAATGCCACTGATCTATCGTGAGATAGTAAAAATAATCTCCACAAGTGAATTGACAAAAATAACATTCATATCGTGCTCAAAAGCTATAGCAACAGGCTCATCGGGCGGTAGGCCACCTGTCGAGCCCCCATTCGGCGAGATCCAGCTTGCCGCACTCCCACCGAGGAGTAGACCCTTGCTACAATGGTTGGGCAAGCTATGGGTGTTATTTTTGATAATTCATTCGCGGAAGAGTTATTTTTACTCTTTGGTCGTGCACTGTACTGTTTTAGCAGCAAATAAAAAACTCCATCTTCGCGGCTTTTTGAAGCTTATGTTTTTACTTAACATCTTTGGTTTGGTATGGCAAATTGGCAATTAACCCGTAGATCTATCTGGTACAAGTAGGCTACTGCTACTAGCAGTAGTCGTTCCTTGCAAAGAAAAACACCCGAAGAATGAGTGGGACAGGGGAGGGGAGGGAAGCCAAAGTAACACACACGCCCAAAAAAGCGACCCCGAGTGCGAGTTCCTCTCCGTGTGTGTGAAATGAAAGAGAGCTCGCAGCTTAGCAATAACTAGCGACCTACGCCTACGCGAGCTGAGCCCAGTGCGGCCGAAGCGGCACGGCAGGAGTGGTAGTCGGCCTGGGCTGGGCATGGATTGGGATCTCAAGATGCCGCCCGCCTGGGACCTCGCCGAGCTGGAGCACGACGCCGGCGCGGCAACGGCGGCGCCGGCTGCGGTGGCGGTGGGCGGGCCGGCGTCATCTGGCATTACTGCCGCCTGCCGGCCCGAGTGCTCGGTCGACCTCAAGCTCGGCGGACTGGGCGAGTTCGGCGCCCCGGCGGCGGCCGCGGACAGCCGCAAGGAGCCCGCGCCAGCCAAGGGCCCTGCGGGGGCGTCGCCCAGCGCGGCGAAGCGGCCGCGCCCGGCGAGCGGGGGCGGTGGGAGCGGGGGCGCGGGGCAGTGCCCGTCGTGCGCGGTGGACGGGTGCAAGGCGGACCTGAGCAAGTGCCGCGACTACCACCGGCGGCACAAGGTGTGCGAGGCGCACTCCAAGACGCCCGTCGTCGTCGTCGCCGGCCGCGAGATGCGCTTCTGTCAGCAGTGCAGCAGGTAACTGACTCCCGTCAATTCCACTACACTCCACACGTCTCCTCCATCTGCCGTCCCACTGACAAAATTCCCAAATTCAGCGCCCACCCACTCACTCGCGGCAACTAATTTGACCAACCGTAAAAAAGCGGACTAGTAAAAAAACAAAGCATAGTACTACATAGTAGGAGCATAGCAGCATCAAGAGCTGCCTGATTGGGCTCAAGACCTTTCCCTTTTTCATTTTCCGCTTCTTTTTTACCGTGCCGGCTCTGATCATTCTCTTTGTTAAAAAAAAAAGGAGGGTAAAGAATATGGATAGGCCAAGCCGATTCTTTCCTGCGTGCGCGCCGGCTTTTGCTTTTGCTCAAATGCTCAGTTGCTTCAGCTTCCTCCCTCACTTTGCATCCATCCTTTTTTTTTTCTTCTTCTTTTTTTCGTTCCCTTGGGAGCATATCTCTGCCTGTCTCATTCCAAGGACGCACAACTTTACCTTTTCCGGCATTAAGCCTTTTCAGCCTTTTCCCCCCCTCTTATGACTGTACCCACCCCCAAGCTTCCTCCTGTTACCCTTTACCTTGGCAACTTGTATTACCTGAATTATTGCCACGCTTTTCCTTTCTTTTCTGCTCTTCTTCACCAGTTACGCGCTGCTTTTGCACTGCTCAGAATTGCTCGCTCACTTTCTGAACCCATTTATGAGAAATTTAACACTGGTGAAAAAAAAGTGATAGCTGCATTCCATCTGCCAAAGATCGCACACAGGAAGCCAATGATTAATCGATTAGTCCTTGTGTCTCTGTGAGCGTCCTTCCAATTGTTGCTGCCTTCATTTTCTTTTGAAGGCTAAAAATTGCGCCTCCGAGATGTTTCAGGGTTTGAATGGGAGAATCAGATGGGGAAAATAAAAGCTTAGCCCCGTGTGTTCTTAGCACTGTTACGATATTGTTTTCAGACTTTCAGTAACGCACTGTGCGATGATAAGTCGGACCCCGAATATGATGGCCTGCCTCCTCTTACATGCGCAACTTTCCTTGCTGAATTAGCAACTGGAAACATGTGCATCCATGTGAGTTCTTGCGCTTTTTCCTGTGGATTCTTGGCGACGACAGAATGTTTTGTGTGGGACTGTCAATTCCTTAAAGATGGTGCTGAAGCTGAACAAACATAGCAGAGACACTCTGCTTTTCTCATCATGCGGCAAGAACTGGCCTACCACATCCGCCTTGCTTGCTTCTGGGCTTCTGGCTATTATGCAAGCTATGCGCCTTTTGTTTGAAAGGAAAAGGCGATATAGATGCCCAAACCTAGAAAGTTAGTACCACTGAAAGAGCGCTTATGGATGTACTCTGCATAAAGCATCTTGTGGAGCCATTTCTGTACAATGAAAGGACCGTGTATGTAGCCCTACGAGTTCAAAATACATGTCTATTCGTCAGGTTGGCCAAGCTTGCCCCTGCCAAGGGACTGAAACTTTTCATGTTTTGTTTCAATAAATGATTGATGGTAGTGCCAACTGAAAATGATGTACATATTAAAACTTCAAAGGCAATACCAGTACAGTGATGACAGATTAGCAGGGTACTCTATTACTTGATGACCACGAGAAAAATGAGATCTCTAACATCCTCATTTGAACAAACTGAAGACAGCCTTTATCGTATGATTTTTTTTTTGTTGGAAAGATATCTTCTTCCTAAAAATACGCAAGAGTAAAGTACTGTTGTTCTGTTAGTGTTTCACACTTGCTGGCAATAAATTAGGGACACAATTTTCAGGTCATTTAAGTATCATCTTGTGGTCCTCGCAAAATAGAAAGCGAAGGGTATCATATGGAGATGATATCCCATTTTGAGGCATTTGTATCATCTTGTGGTCCTCGCAAAATAGAAAGCGAAGGGTATCATATGGAGATGCTATCCCATTTTGAGGCATTTGTAGTTTCGTACTAGCAAACTTAATTAAAAAAAGAGAGGTTTTGTTTATTTTCAGGTGCTTTTGGGCCACTTGCCCCTGTTTTTATCAGTGTTCCCCTACTGCAATTGTACTTCTGAGCTAGCTTTTCAATCTTGGTTTCCATGCAATGGCAATCAAATGCTATTCTGTAAACTGTCATACTCAATACGTTACTAACTGTGGCCATTAAACAGAGCTATTCTCATTCTATGAACAGACCTTATAGGGTCAAATTTATCACATATACCCTTTCCAAATACTACCACAGATTCCATTGTTCATTTATTGAACTTAAGCAAATATAGTCTTACTGAGCATCCTCTTTCCTTTCAACCTGAACCATCTCTTTTTATCGTTTTTTTTTGCACATGAAGTATTTCTTACATTTGCAATCTTGTCTTAGCTTTCAACTTTAAAGTTCAGTTGTGGTGGTGCCCATTATCTTGCTGAACTGTGGTGGACGATTCTGGTCTATCTCTACACTAACCTTGATAGAATGCTAATGTGATCCTCTCATCATTTATTCTTTTTATATGAGAATATCTTACGCAGTGGGGACAGTTTTCCAATGATTGATTACTTCGCCCGTTGGTGCAAATTAGATCATTACGCTGCTGCATGCGGACTTTATAAATTAAGTGATCCTCATTGTCCCAACAAACTGTTTGCTTTCTTATGCCTATGGATGCACTATTTTGTGGTCCAAGTTCAACAGGAGTTACAATATTTTTCTGTGGTTGACAGATCTTCAGTACAATAAATTTTATCTAAGATGAAGTCTCCCAAGCACTGAAAGGGCTAAATGACAGATGAAACTTAAGTGGTCCCTTGTGTACTGTATATTAAATATTCTAAGAGCATTTGTACAGTGTATTAAATATTCTGAAAATAATTATCTTTATGGTTTTTAGTCAGGAGCATCTTTATATAACTTCGGATCATGTGTATAACTACATAAGAGCGTCGTTCTTGTTAAAAAAAACCAACCTAGGAGTATCTTATCTCTTTAGAATTTCGAAAAGAAGTACATCCTAGTTAAAATCATTTCTGATGGTCTCATGGCCCTGATGGATTAAGTTAATATTTTCTCTGTAGTTGTTGCTTTGTTTCAGCAGAATGTTGCTAACTATGGAGGATTGTCCCCCTACCAGGTTTTTGGCTCATAAATTTCCCACATATTTTGTTAAAAGTTAAAATCCCCTTCCAAGTTTTTCTCGTTGAGTGGGTTTTCAATTCATACTTGGGAGTTGACATAATTTATTTTTGATGGGAAAATCCTTGAGGTGTTGCTTATGCCGTTATTTATAGTGGTAGGCTGGTAGCTATGCTTTTGAAAGTGGGTAGCAAGAACGCCACTAATTTTTGAGATGTTTGTAAATCAACTGTCAGCATGTTATTAAGGCTTTATATCAACGGTTCGCACTTTTCCATTGCATTATCTCCATTTCCTGGTGTAGTGATCTGATATTGATCCTTCATGCACAAGCAATTACTAGCATCTTGATCTTTCAACTTTCTTGTTTGCCTATCTTAAATGCAATTATCTGATCACGAGTTTTTGTTTCTTTAGGTTTCATTTGCTTGCAGAGTTTGATGAGGCCAAGCGCAGCTGTAGAAAGCGCCTTGATGGGCACAACCGTCGCCGCAGGAAGCCACAGCCAGATACCATGAATTCTGCAAGCTTTATCACGAGTCAACAAGGTCTTTTTTTACTGCTGCTCTTGTTTTAACACTCCATACATAGTTGGAAATTTGGAATTGGTTCGTAGGTTGTCAGACATTCCATCTCTTGTTAGACAAGAATAAAAACCTTTGAAATCGGCCAAGTGCATATGTAAATCATGCTAAAATATAGTGGTTCACTATAACTCGCTGCTCTTTTACTCTCGACATCTTGTAGTGCTGACTCACCTAATACTTTGACATGTTGCGTAATTTCACCTTCAACTTCTTGTAGCTGTAGCTCACCTGGTAGGCTGTTCCTGCACCATATTACACATTTTCACCTTATTCAGCATTTGTACCTGTGTAAATTAATGGCAAGTTTGGTCAGCATTCACAACGAGTGAGGATAGCACCTTATTTTACCTGGAACTGTACCCAAATCATGGAAGTTGGATGTAATGTAAATACATATTTTGTTATCACGCACTAATTTCTGCACAAATAGGGGCTTGGCGCAAGGCCCTACCCTATCAGTCATTGATTTTGTTGATAGGGGGGGATCAACGGCTGATGGGGAGGGGCCTGAGGCCCTCCCCCAACAAATTTCCTTCCACAAATAGCATTCCTGTATTTGACGCAAGGTCCTCCTAATTCCACATGATATTTCCAATAAATCTCTATTTCATATTAAATGATTGCAGAATACTATGAATTTACTCAATTCTGTTGCCATATGCATGTCTACTAGTTTCATTACCTTCTTATCACAACCAACTGACATTGTTTTGAAACTCAGGAGCAAGGTTCTCATCATTTCCATCTCCAAGACCGGAGCCAAACTGGCCATGGATCATTAAAACTGAGAGTCCATATTACACACATCAAATCCCTCTAGGTATCAGCAACAGACAGCATTTTGTTGGCTCTACATCTACTTACACCAAAGAAGGCCGTCGCTTCCCTTTCCTACAGGAAGGCGAAATAAACTTCGCCACCGGTGGTGTGGCGCTCGAGCCTCCAGTGTGCCAACCACTCCTCAAGACGGTAGCTCCTCCTGAGAGCAGCAGGAAGATGTTCTCTGATGGGTTAACTCCAGTACTTGACTCGGACTGTGCTCTCTCTTCTGTCAGCTCCAGCGAATTCCTCAGGTTTCGATGTCAGCCGGATGGTCCCACCGACTGAACACATCCCCATGGCTCAACCTCTGGTCTCCAGCCTGCAATTCAGCAGCTCATCCTGGTTTGCGCGCTCTCAGGCTTCCATCGGTGCCGTCTCGACCGCCGGATTTTCCTGCCCTGTAGTGGAAAGCGAGCAGCTGAGCACTGTCCTAAGTTCGAATGACAATGAGATGAACTACAATGGTTTATTTCATGTCGGCGGTGAAGGCTCCTCAGATGGCTCCTCACCGTCTCTACCCTTCTCATGGCAGTAGTTTTCAGTAGCTGTTGTTCTTGCGTGCTTTCAGTAGAGCTGTTTTCTTCTCTCCAGTGATCAACATTGTTTCTGTTCTTTCTGCATTATTCCTTTTTCTTGTCTTCATTTTACTTTGCAAGCATTCGTGTGAACAATTTCAGCATAAATCAGTTCCTCGAAATCTTTTTGAATTGTGGTGTCAAGTGTCAACTACAGTATTCAACTATAATTACACCTCGTCTGGCTATTGTTCATACTAGATTTACATTTCATTTGCAGATGACGAAGATTAGTTGTAAGAGCTTCATTTCTATGTTTAACATGCAGAGTTAATCGAATAAATTTCAGAGTACGCACTTGTAACACTCTCATCTGACACCAGAAGATCCCACATTCACATCCATGGCTCGTCTAATTTTCATGTCGCTCGCAACAGAAATCAGTCGCTGAATTCGATTTTTATTCTAAAAGAAGAAAAGATGCAGTGTTTCGGCCGCGTTTCCGAGGCGTCGCCGGCGACGTCCTCCGCCGGGCCGGCGCACGATCGCCGACCACGATACCATAACGAGATGTTCGGCGAGGAAGTTGTGTGGACTTGTACTTCAAAGCGTGAATAGCAGAACACGCAAATGAAGAGTTCATGGAAACTCATAGAGTATATAAGTATATACGCTTGGTGCAAGAAGAAATATCTATCTTCTATCTATTAATTTATTAAAGCAGAGTCAAAAGAGGTTACCATATTCACTCTCAAAAGTCAGAAATCCCCACGTTTATCGGTGAAAAAAGAGAAAGATCTACACCATTGATAGTGGTTAGTTCAAATTATAACGATCTATATTTTTTTTAAAAAAAAAGAGTCCATGTCAAGTACAACAAAACTAAAATCCGAAATAAAAAAATAAACAAAAAATAAGTAAAATTCAGAATAAAAATAAAATAAAATAAGCAATTTGCTAAATAACTGTAATTCGAAATAAAGATTAAAGAAAACTTAGCAATCAGATTCTGATACGAATTCTAAGAAAAAAATAACTGAAGTTCGGAATAAAAAATAAAAGAAAATTTACAATTTGATTTCCATACGAATTCCAAAGTAAAATCTCTAAATAAATAAAAATCAGAATAAATTAAATAAAGTTAGCAATTTGATTTGTACACGAACTTCAACAAAATAACTAAAATGTAGAATAAAAATAAAAGTTATAACGAGGATGGTACGAATGGAGTCGGAGGAGACACAAAAGAAGACACCACGTTCGCTCTCAAGGTCACGTATTTATATTGTTGCTTCCTATGGAATAAAAATAAAAAATAATTTAAATTTTGATTAAAAAATACAAGTTATAACGAGGGTAGCATAATGGTGTCAGAGGAGACCATGAAAGAGTGCAATAACATCGATCTGTCATACAAGAAAACATTGACCCACGGGGAAGCGAAGATCCGAGGCGGTGACGACGTAGATGAGGACAATGTTGTGCTGCTCGCAGGGGTCATTGAAGAGAAAATCTAGTATTGAAGGAGCCAAGTGCCATGATGACAAGTGGTGAGCATCGACGTTGTTGAAGAAGTTAATGGCCAAAAAAGCTCGATGATGGGGAAACCCTGGCAGAGAGAAGATGAAGCTTTGTATTGAAGACGAACTATGAACGATATGGGGCCATCGGGCAGCTATGAGCGTGCCATCACTAGTGAGGGGCATATCGTTGCCGGCGATGGACAAAAGATTCTACATATTATTAGACAACGACTAAAGCAGACATGCCAATATTAGTGAAGATGACAAGTCGTCGTGGTTAGTGAGGAATCCACAACATTGAGTTGGCCAACATCGAAGAAGATGAGCGATCGATATGAGAGAAGAGGATACCAAGCATGTATAACATCATGCATGCGTATGTACATGCATGCATTTTGTACGAATAGAAGTGCAGGTGTATATAGCCAGAGGAGCAAAAAACTTGGAGTAGAGATGGTGCAGTCGTAGAGAATATGCTCGAGGTCTTTGGAGAGAGCGTGACACGCTTCCCAGTGGGATCGAGGACGGTTACATATGTATGTGTATTGATGTCGCAATGGTTAGCATTAAGCGATAATTGGGGAGAAGTAGAAGGTAACTATGTGATAAAGTATTGTATTAGAAGGGGTAGCAGCCAAGAGGGATCAATCAAGATTTGGGCTTACTGTTGGAGATTGAAGCAAAAAAGACTGATCATGAGAATAGATAAGTTCAAGATAGGTTGTCATGGTGTTTCGGTGTATACGTATATAAACTAATAAGATAATTTACCGTACATGTAATCAATGTATTGCTTGAGATTAAATAGAGGTACATGTACATGCATACAATTTGGAAAAATAATAATTAATAGAGTAAGAATAGGGACATGCAGCTACATGATCTATGCATGATGAAAAGTGGTTAGTTTCCCAGAACTCCAATAACTTATTATGCTCAATGATTTTCTTCCATCAAAACACATATTTCAATTACGTTCTATAGGTTGTATTTTCCTTCAAGTTTCTATTGTTATTTTCAATGTTTAGAATATCTTAAAAGTCTAAATAGCCTACAAGATACGTAAATATATTCTCAAGTATTTATACAAACTTCGAAACAAATCTAGCCGTGCAAATATGCGGGCTACCCTACTAGTTGTACAAAAGAAAAGAATCCTAACAAATCATCTATAGTTGGTAGGTAGAGATAACTATCTATCAATATGAGAAGTCACATATTATATGGTAGGTAGAGATAATCAAATGGCGCCAATGTTTTAACCAGGAGTGGCGTCGACATTGAGACTAGAACAGAAATCCTTGAATAACGTTGTGGGAAGGCCCTTTGTGAAGATGTACGACATCGAGAGGATGAAGGGACATGTAGAACTTCGGACGTCACCGACAAAGAACTCCGCTCACGAACAAAGTACAAGTCGATCTCCATATGCTCCGTGTAGTGGTGCTGCACGAGATTAGTGGAGAGGTAGACGGCGCTTGACATGTGTGGAAGGTGGATTAGTGTCGCTGGTCGGAAGTTAATCGACCAGTTCTAAGGATTTACGATCGCATGCATATGCCATCTTTCTATCCCCTCTGACTGTAATGACCCCTTTTGGTCCTGACATCTTTAAACTCTGATAGCCATAATGTGTAGCTATCAGGATCTTTACCAACGCCAGACAACCAAGAATTCCATTATATGAAGTTTCCAAATCAACAACATCAAATGAAATCTTTTTTGTTTGGAAGTTGTCTGGCCTTCCGAACGTAACCGGCAGGGAGAGTTGCCCTATCGGTTTAGCGGTAGATCCTAGACCTATGCCATGGAAGGCATACTTCACAGGTTGTACCTTTGACTTGGGAATTTGTATTTCTTCCAATGCTCCCCATAAACAGAATATTCAAAGAACTACCACCATCTACTAGGACTCGATTAACTTTACAATTGTTAATGGTAGGTTCTACAATGATAGGGAACCTACCTGGTCGAGTCGAGGGGATGGGACAATCTTCTTTGCTGAAGGAGATTACGGTTTTCGACCACCTAGATTGCTTGATGGTGATCGGAGACTCGGTGAGGTTAACTTTTCGCTCCACGGCCTTCAGATGGCGTCTTGATTTGTACGAAGAGGATCCACCGAAGATCATATCAACGGTGTGCTTGATGA
This sequence comes from Hsuehochloa calcarea, assembly GCA_036346395.1. Classification (NCBI taxonomy): domain Eukaryota; kingdom Viridiplantae; phylum Streptophyta; class Magnoliopsida; order Poales; family Poaceae; genus Hsuehochloa; species Hsuehochloa calcarea. The sequence goes on along the minus strand of CM070607.1, from coordinate 35,648,992 downwards.
GGACATCAACCCTAAGGATGCAACCACTACTTCGACCCGATGTACGACATTCTCTACTTCAACCACATCTTCTCCAGTTGAACTTTCAACCACAGCAATGCCATATTCTACATGTCATGGTGCCACGCCTACATGCCATGGTGTTGCGTCACCAATTGTTGGCCCACGGGCTTTGTAATGTATGGGTCGACTTGGCCCATGAGGCCCATATACTGCTGGCCACCCTAGCGAGGTCATACTGTTCATGTGAATAGTACCATCACCCCTAGGGTTCCCACCTCCTGGCTGCACTCCTCATATAGGAGCCACCGCCCCTTTAGCCTCGTAGGGTCACGTAGTCCTGAAAAGCTGGAGAGGTAGAGTTGTCATTTCCCTTTGAATCGTGTGGTCTTGTTGTTCTAAAAAATTAGCATTGTAGTGTGTTGTCTTGTCATTCTAAAAAGTTAGCGTCGTCGGGGTTTTTTTCCCAATTTAAGAGGTTCAATTAAGCAAATATTATTTTCATTAAGCCTACCGTTTATTGCAATCATTACATGAACTAATTTAAGACGTTTTCATACATAAAATTTGAAGCATTACAAGTATTATACGATACACGCGCGGATTTATTACAATCGGGATGAAGGAGGAGGGGGTATTATCATATGTAACCCGATCAAATAGACACACTTTGTTAATTTATCAGTTTAATGTGGATGATATTCTTTAATATTGTATTGTACCACAAGCTAGATAAGATTGTACATGAACCAACTAAGGGAAACACGTGGTATACAGATCGTATAAAGATGTACCGTAACCTCCGACTTGTGTGCGTTAGAAGGCTATGGTACATCGTTATATGATCTGCATGCCACGCATTTCCCTCTGTTCGTTCTTGTACAAGCCTATCTAGCTTGTGGTATAATACAGCATTAAAAATATTCTATCTATCATCTACGCAATGACCAGGTCTCGGTCCCCTTCCCCTTGCCGCGGGACTCCCCACGTCGGTGTCGTAAGTAGAAGTCGCATACGTCCTGCGATTCCATAATGTAAGTGCATCGTATAGTGAAAAAGGTAACACGAACATACACATAGAAGTCTTGTATGTTCAAAATTATCAAAAGCCACAACAACCCCCTCCGCGGTACATATGTGCAAATAAATATGACAAATTGCATGCAACTAATTTATTACTAGCAATATGGCGCAACATAGTCATGTTATGTTTGGATCATTAATTAGCATGTCTTAGCCTCCTATAAAACATGCACCAATATGCAATCAATAGTTATTTGAGATTTGCTGATGTTTCAAAGGAAGAGTAAATTACATTACATTACATTACGACATTCTGCTATCGTACAAGTTCACTGTACATAACAAAACAAGGCGGAGAAAACAATACATTACAACATTGAATGACGACCAGACGAGCTGGGTCTGTGGGGCAATCCTTTATTGAGTGCCCAAGGGGTTTGGATAACCTGCACTTAATTGTGCGGCTAATACTGGTACGTTGGCTGGTATCCATGTTATTTCGGAAGTGACGTGTCTGCCATCGCCCCTTCCCTGTTGTCTTCAACTCCTTGTTCGGGCCTCATTGCACCATGTTCGGCCAAAGATCATTGTAGTTTATTTCCAACCCGTACGAGTGAAACTCCGCACTCCATGTACCGAAAAGGTGCTGCATGTCGTAGTACTTGGATATGTACGGTGTACACATCTATCACATTTACGCACACGCCTTGTACACAGGCGAGCATGGCTTGTGCAGGAGTTTCGGCTTGTTGTAGGTGCATGTCGCTATATCATCCAGGGTGCATGCCAGTTTCCTTTCCCCTCTGGCATGACTATTGACATATTTTTTGTCGAAGCCTAATTTCGTACTTCCTCCTGAGGCCATCGATTGCCCAGATGTCGTGCATCCGAGCCTTCTCCATCTTCTAGTCCATGTGCCTCTGTATTTTCTCGGACCAATACTTGCTTTCCTCCATATATCGCTTGGCTGCGGTGAATCTATTGACGAAATAACCAATAGTGTGAGTCCATGTATCCTAGACGGTCGTGGTGATAGGGAGGCACCGCACACCTTTGAGGACGCTGTTGTACACCTCGGATATGTTGGGCGTCATAATCCTGTACCTCGCATTGTCTGCGTCATAGAGAAGGGACCATTTCTCCAATTTAGAAGCGTGGCCATTAATCCACTCCGAGAAACTTATGGCACTGCTAGGGTTGGGTTGCTCTCCCTGCAGTACCTCCGGAGTGGACTCCCTTGTATGCCTCGTAGTGCAATGTTCAATGTCTCTCCAGATGGCCTCAAACTTCCACCTCGGGTTCTGCAGACACAATGCCTTGAACGTCTCCAGATGCAAGATGCCTCATGCACCACCTGGATTGCACGTCATTCCACTGGTTCGGGGGTTCCGTCCCGTGCTACATGGTGTTGATGGCCGTCAACAGCCTAGCATTGCAGTCTATGATAAGGCATACATTGCGCCGATCTCCCACGACCGCCTGCTTCACGTTCGCTAGGAACCATAGCTGGCTGTATGTGTTCTCGCTCTCCACAATGGCAAATGCCACTGGAAGAAGATGGTCATTCGCGTCGGACGCCACCGCGGTGAGGATGATGCTCTTGTACTTCCCTGTGAGGAAAGTTTCATCCATCGTTAACACAAGGTGACAAAACTGGAAGCCCCGAACGGCCTAGGCGAAAGCCAAGAACACCCGATCTAGTATGAACCGGCTGGACCCTCTGTGAGCATCTTCACGGTTGATCTTGTTTATGTACGTTTCAGGGTTTGGTTAGGTAATTTGGTGAAGCAATCTTGACACAAGATTGTACGCCTCTTCGTATGTCCTGTACATGGACTCGATGACCTTCTGCTTGGCTTGTCAGACCTTGCTGTAGCTAACTAGATAGCGAACCTGGTTGGCAACTTTCGACATCAGCATCTTGGGGGAGACGGACACGTCCGCCTCAACCAGGTGCTGTTGAGGCTTGCAACACATATGGAAGTTACGTTCCGATGTTGCTGCAACGGCTCGCAAAGCTCGCAATTGTGGTCGATTAATGCCTTATCGTGAAGACTGAGTCGAAGATCTTTGCTTGGTGAGCGCTAACCTTGCCAGGGCAGCCTTCCACTACGCACTTCACTGCGTACTTTCCTGGGTTGGACTGGTGCACTCGGTACATACAGCTGATGGACAAGGTGTGCCGTGTTGTAGCTTGTTGCACGACCTCCTTGCTAGGGAAGTGCTGCCCAACTATGAGGGTGTTGGCATCAAACCCTCAGTGGGAGCCTTCTTCTTGCAGTAGTAAGAGCGAAAACACCGCGATATCATCAAATCTCGATGCTATGTAAGGCACCTCCGATGACACAATTCCCCCGGTTGGACCACCGAGCTGGCGTGCGTCCTCATCGTTATCATTCAACCTTGGGTCGATGTCCTCGTCGGACTCCAACCCGAGAGCCTGGTTTGGTAGATACTCGTGGTAGTCAATGCGGGCCGACCACCATGATTCTACCCCCTCATTTCGCATAAAATTATGCGCAAGTCTTCCCCCTGTGGCAGCACATTCCATGTTGTGTTGTCTTCAGGCTCGGGCTGCGCTTGCCCGCTTGTAGAGGCGTCAGCATCATCAATGTTTCCCGACGCCCAGCGTACGAAATTCATGTACACCATCGGCTTCCCGTGAATGGCCGCCTTGGGTTGGGAGGTAATCTACATGTGCTGCCTCCATGCTATGCTTCTATTAACCTTGACGAGCTCCCACACTGTTGGACCGAAAAGGCGACTAGAGGGGGGTGAATAGGAGTATGCTCACTTTTTCACAAATAATAGATTCAACACAAATTTCACTCCAGTAGCTATGGAAGCTATGAAGATCAGTATATCAGTACAGCGGAAGACTAATATTGAATCCAATATAAACCCCTAAGCAATACGATAAAAACAGCAAGTATTACAGCGAATCAATACACTGCCGGTCGGACCGCTGGCTAACTGGCGGTCGGACCGATTTCTCACGGCTCGATCGGCCGGTGATGTCGGGCTTGATCGACCATTGGACTCGAAGCAGATCAAACGGCCGATGACGAAGTTGTAAATAGATGAAACTTTTGATCTACAACTCCAAACTTGATGAAACTTGGAACACACCTTCTTTATGATATCAGCAAGCTATTCCAATCAAAGATTGTCATAATTCTTGGAAGAATAAAGATCCTAGATAGGTTCACACACGTCACAGCAAGCTAAATCACGTGGAGAATTCAATTAAAAACTCACGGATCAAAGAAAGACTCAAAATCATCAAATATAGAGAAAGAACGCAATGAGACAAAACATTGATCAAACTTTTCTTTTATTGATTGATATGATATGGGCTTACAGTCTCTCCATCAATAGAGGACAATGCTCAATCCAAGAGCACGAAAATCACATCAAACTATCAAGAACCTTAGCCTTCACAAAAGCTATCACTAAGAAAAATTAGGGTTTACAAAAATTACAAAAGAGACGAAGAGGTGGTGCAGCCACCACCCTCTCCTATTTATAGTGGAGGCTTAGACCTTCTAGAAGTTTGACTCTATTGGGCTCCCGTTAAGGCCCAAAACAAACGGGACACTTACGTACGTATTTTAATGCGCCGTCTTTAATACCCCTTGAACTAACTAGCTACACCTTGCGCCATCTTGCGCCTCGGATTAGCTAATAGGTGACCCTTGTCCATCTTGCACCACGCTTGAGTACATTGACCTCACCCGGCATCGTAGATCATTCTCGGCCTCGGCTCTCCAAGCCTAGTCCCGATCATCCTCGCCATTGACCGTCGTTGACCACCAAGCAACCTGCACAACAATAGACAAGTAAACCGAATTTGGAAACAAGTTCTTCACAACTTGACCCATGTTAGTCAAAACATGCATCATGCATCATATATGCCGTGAAACTCATGACTTTGACCTAATAATCAAAAATCGGCGCCACGACGGTAAGCGAACCAGTGAAAATCGGTCGACCGCCCGGCGGGCGGTCGACCACCCATTCCTCGCCGGCCCGACCGCCACTATTGATCGTCGACCGTCAAGATGACTTAGCCGATTTTCAACCTGTGAAAACCGAAACCTACTGGAAACTTCAAACCAATAAAACTTTTGACTGGAGACTCCAAAAATTATGGGACCAAGTGCAATAGAATCCCCTCTCTTACCTACACCCTCTATTTTTGGCCCAGCTCAATCCAACACTTTCTGACGTTGGCCGGTCCGACCGCCGCTTATGGCCGGTCCGACCGATTTGGGACCGGTCTGACCGCCGGCTATTGGCCGGTCAGATCGGTTCAGACCTGACAGAACTGAACATTTGCCGAAAACACGTGAAATGACAAACCGTAAACGACATTGCCAATTGTCACATCATCCTAAGATCTGGAGCATATCCCCATGATATCCAAACACACATTATTCGTGCATGTGATCCCCTCGATCACAACTTTCTTCGTCATTGCCTCCATACCGAACTCCCTCCGGATGCAGCTTCGAAGCTCGTGAATAGTCATCGCGTCGAGCCCCTCTGCCCAGACCATCTTGCATCGATATCTCGACAGGTCCAACTCATCGGGTCCAGCCCATACGAGACCATCGCCATATAACACATACAAGTTTTGAATGTTCGAAATTACCTAAAGCTACAACAACCCCATCCATGGTACATACGTGTAAATAAATATGACAAATTGCATAGAACTAATTTATTTCCACTAAACTAATACAACTAATTTATTACCACTAAACTAATTTATTACTAGCAAAGTAAGTAATTACCAATAAACTTACTAATTACGATAAGTTAATTACCTCTAAACTAACTAATTACGACTGGTTAATTACCACTAAATAAATTACAAGTACTTCTTTTTCACTAATTTAATATGCCCTAATGATGATTACTAAACTAATTACAACTAATTAATTACCACTAAGCTAACTAATTACGACTACAGTAATAACGACAAAAGCATCCAATAAATTACCTGCCATTCGGGGGAAAGCAATCAAAAAGGTCGAGTGATGAGCAACGAGAAACAAGCAAAATTAATTATGTTTCGTTCTCTAAGTTCTCAACAAGGCGACAGATGTGTGGAGGAGGGAGGACGGGCAGTTGGATTAGGGGAGGGGCTTGGGCTTCGAAGCATCTCCCAACAACAGCAGGTGGTATTTTTTCAGTTTTTTTTTCTTCTCTAGAGAAAAAATTTGGATGAATTCTGGACAAGTGGTGAGAAAAATTCTAGAGGAATAAAATTTAGAAAATTTACACAAGCAAGTACACTGTGTCGGGAGGTTCCACATAAAATTTCATAATTTTTAGAACTCGTTTGCTATATTTAAAAATTCATACAAATAGCTCCGAAATTTAAACCCTAATTTCGGTCGAACGCTGATCCTAACCGGGTGCAGGACACATGGCGGACTAGGGGCACTACCGCACAGCGGCCGTGCGGCAAGGGACGACGTGACAGGCAGGGAGGTGCTGCCGCACGGTAGCTGTGTAGCATGTGGCTAAAGTTGCGAAAAAAATTTTAGACCATCCCTGTAAATTCGTGTCCAAAAGTGGACCATAGGGCCAAAAATTCCTAGAGAGATATACGTAGGCTGTACAAAAAACGGACTTAAGCTAGTCTGGAGGCAACGCGGTACGGCAGTACACTTAGGCCCAGAATAAAAACCGGCCTTTCTAAGTTTAGGCCCATGCTACATGAAAACACCTGCCATTTTTTTTTCTCAAGACAAAAAATAAGTCTTTGAGCTCGCGTGGGCCCGGGCCAACCTTTTAAGACCCAATCGCACTAAACCCCTCCCAATTTTCTTATCCGCTCATCTTCTACACGCACTCGACGTTGAGAGGGAAGAAAGCATGGCCGGAGCAGCAGCAGCAGCCGCCGCCGCCACTGCCTCCGCGATCTCGGTCCGGCAGATCTCGCCTAAGCCATCGAACGCGCGCCGCTGTCGATCGGTGTTGCGGGCTGCCGTCTCCGTCGAGAGGGGCGAGAAGGCGTACACGGTCCAGAAGTCCGAGGAGATCTTTAACGCCGCCAAGGTGCTGTCTTGTTCCTCCGCTTCTGCAATTTCATTTTCTTGTGCGGGTTTTCGTCTTCGCGGTTCGTTTAGGTGGTTTCTCGTAGAATTTTTTAAGTGCAATTGTGAATAGGCGTGCGTTTGCGGCCAATTGGAACTGTTCTCGGGTAGAAATTGTGGCTAATTTGTGTGTGTTTTCTCTGTTCATGCTAATGGAATGCGTTGTATGCAATTAGAAGTGAAATTTCATGTATGGGTTGGAAAACCAGGGGCTGTGAGTGGTCTAGACGGGGGCAACATGAGCTTTTAGCAAGGTCAAGGTCAACTGTGTTCTTAGACCAGATTGTTACATTTAGATAGACACATAGCATAGACATAAGATCAATCAGTTATGTGAAGTTTCGTGCACAAAATTAGTTTCAAGGACCAAGGTACATGGTCCCTTGCTACATGTATGTTGATTTTGCAACCCCAATTTGCATCCAGATCTTACAACCGAGATGGGAGTAAAGGTGGATTGGTTGGCATAAGTAATTGGACTAGAGAATGTGAAAATGCCCAGTGTGGTGCACAAAGCTCCATGCTTTTATGCATTTAACCATTACTCTTGAGCCATGCTTTAGATCTTAGATCTGTAGTTGGTATACTACATTGACAGATGTCAGTGCAACCCTGTTTGGATATAAAACTATCATCAGATTTGATGTTCATTATTATGGTATATTATCTTTTGTGCATGTTTTACAGATTGATGTTTCACTGCATGACAGGAACTGATGCCTGGGGGTGTTAATTCACCAGTTCGAGCCTTCAAATCAGTTGGTGGGCAGCCCATAGTTTTTGATTCTGTGAAGGGTTCTCATATGTGGGATGTGGATGGGAATGAGTATATCGATTATGTTGGTTCCTGGGGTCCTGCAATCATCGGTCATGCAGATGATGAGGTACGGCCTTGTTTTTCTTTCCTGTGTGGTTCGTAGAATGTATGAGATTGAATATTTCAACCTTTTTTTTTGTGTTAGATTGAATATTTCAACCTATTTTTTTGTGTTAGCTGATCAGTGAAATATGTCAACCTATTTTTTTTGTGTTAGCTGATCAGTGAATGGCTTCATTGCTGATTTGATTATACGAAGGATTCTAATTTTTCATAATACATTGAGATAGAAACTGATTCGACAATGCTGAATCAAAACCATCATACTAAAATCTTCTTGTTTAAATCAGGTGAATGCTGCATTGATTGAAACTCTGAAGAAAGGAACTAGCTTTGGTGCTCCATGTGTGTTGGAGAATGTGTTGGCTGAGATGGTCATCTCTGCTGTATCAAGTATCGAAATGGTCCGTTTTGTCAATTCAGGGACAGAAGCCTGCATGGGAGCACTCCGCCTTGTGCGTGCATTCACTGGGAGGGAAAAGATTATCAAGTTTGAAGGCTGTTACCATGGCCATGCAGATTCCTTCCTTGTTAAAGCTGGCAGTGGTGTTGCCACCCTTGGCCTCCCAGACTCCCCTGGAGTCCCCAAGGGAGCTACCTCTGGGACTCTAACGGCACCTTACAATGATGTTGAGGCAGTGAAAAAACTGTTTGAGGACAACAAAGGGGAGATTGCCGCCGTCTTCCTTGAGCCGGTTGTTGGCAATGCTGGATTCATTCCTCCACAACCCGGTTTCCTAAATGCTCTCCGTGAATTGACCAAACAAGACGGTGCACTTCTGGTCTTTGATGAAGTGATGACTGGTTTCCGTTTAGCCTATGGTGGGGCGCAAGAGTACTTTGGGATCACCCCTGATGTGACAACCTTGGGGAAAATTATTGGTGGTGGTCTTCCGGTTGGTGCTTATGGTGGGAGGAAAGACATAATGGAGATGGTTGCCCCAGCAGGGCCTATGTACCAGGCAGGAACCCTCAGTGGAAATCCTCTAGCTATGACTGCTGGAATTCACACGCTCAAGCGTTTGATGGAGCCTGGAACCTATGAATACTTGGACAGGATTACCGGTGATCTTGTTCGTGGGATATTGGAGTCGGGTGCTAAAACAGGCCATGAGATGTATGGAGGACACATTAGAGGGATGTTCGGGTTCTTCTTCACAGGTGGTCCAGTTCACAACTTCGCTGATGCCGAGAAGAGCGACACTGCAAAGTTTGGGAGGTTCTACCAGGGAATGCTGGAAGAAGGCGTGTATCTTGCGCCCTCCAAATTTGAGGCAGGTTTTACCAGCTTGGCACACACCTCCCAAGATATTGAGAAAACTGTGGAGGCTGCTGAGAAAGTTCTTCGACGGATATAGAGGCTTTCAGCACTTGAGCTACAGTTTGCGACGCTTTTGCCATTTCCTTGTGTTGTACTCTGTTAGTTCTACGCCACTTAAGTTTTGTATTGTGCAGCAGTAGTACATTGTCTCTAGCCCCCTTTTTTTTTTTTTTTCTGAATTAGCATCTGTGGTGCTTTTGCAGTGCCAATAAAATTCTGGTCCACGACTTCGATTACCGGGTCTTGTACAATGTTCAAATCTGGCTTTGTCTCTTCTCTTTGCTCATGTTCCTATTATCTATTTGATGGATATCTACAATAAGTAAGGGTCCGTTTGGTTGCATGTATCGTTTGATCCTGATACAAAATGGTTCAGAATTTGGGATGTTCAGGCGTTTGGTTGCATGCATCGTACCAAACCATTCAGGACCAACTCATTTCACAAAAGAGAATATTATGCTGATATGGCGAACCATTTCGTTTGTCCAAAAACGCCGAACCACGCCGTTCGGGCCCAAACCAAGCACAAGCATTTAAAGCAAAACAAACTGTTGAGTAACCGTCGCTGGCGAGTCCAGTCCGAACGGGTACCTCGTATACAATGATCAGAATCGTAAGAACGATGAAGAACACAAGAACACAACGAGAGAATGAACACGAGATATGCGGGACTTGAGTCCGCTTTATTCCTTCGTAACAATCGGTTACAATGAGAGGGGTGACCTCTATTTATAGACTACGGATGAGGAGTTCAATCGGGCCAGACTCTCGGGGTCTGGGCCGTCTCAGATCGGGCCAGACTCTCCGCAGTCCCGGCCCGCTTAACACTCCCCCTTGAACACTCATCCAACATGTTCATGTCTCGTAAAAACTCCATAAAAACCCAGTGGGAAAAATTTGGAGAAAGAGTACATGTCATGCGCTCTTTGTGTTGCACGAATTACCTCATTAAAAACCTTAGCCGAGAAACTTGTGAAAACTCGTCAAGGAAAAAGAGTACAATCCACCTCGCTTTATTCAATCTCCGTGATTTATTCTTTGGGTACTTGATCTTCGTGATCAAGATTCAATAATGAGTTCGTGAAGATTCTCCCCGATTCGCACTTGTCTAAGTCTTATCATTCCAATTCCACGATGCATCTTTCAAAACTAGACTGGAAGTGACTTAGTGAATAAATCGCAAGATTTTCACATGACTTAGTATGCGATGCTTTAATTTCGTCCATCTTTTGCATTTCGTGAGCATAGAAGAACTTGGGATTGATATGCTTTGTAAGGGGACTCTTCACATAACCCATTTACTCTTGTGCGACGCAAGCTGTATTATCTTCATAGATAATAGTGGGGGTTTGCACGGTATTCAATCCACATGACTGCTAGATGTGGTGAATCATCCGCCGAAGCTAAGCACATTCTTGTGAGGCCTCGTATAGTGCTATGATTTGTGAGTGGTTCGTCGAAGTCGATACAAGACTTTGCTTAGACGATTTTCACGGAATTACAGTTCCACCACATAGGAATACATAGCCTGTTTATGACTTGGTTGTATGTGGGTCCGACAGGAAACCAACATCTGCATAGTCATTCATACACAAGTCTTGGTTCTTTCTGTAGAATAGACTAAGTTCTTTGCTTTCTTGGAGGTAACGGAAGATGTCCATTATTTCCTGCCAATGCCTTTGGTAGGTTCTGTACTATACCTTACTAATAGGTTTACGGCAAATGCAATGCCTGATCTAGTACAGTTTGCTAAATACATGAGTGCTCCTACTGCACTCGGGTACGGGAATTCTGGTCCTAGGACTTTCTCCCCCTCTTCTTTAGGTTTGTACGGGTCCTTGTCTTACTGCAAGGATCTCCCGACCATCGGCACTTTCGAAGGATATGCCTTTTCAAAGCTGAACCCTTTTCAACACTTTCTGAGTGTAGGTTGGCTGATGTACTAGAATCTCTTCCGGGATATGCTCAAGCTGCAAGCCTAGGCAGTATTTGGTTTGATCCAAATCTTTTATTTCGAACTCTGACTCCAGGTAAGAGCTTGCTTTCTTAATACCTTCTAAGGTTCCAATGATATTGGATCATCTTTATACATCGAGATTTATACAAAATCCATCCTGGGATCGTCGTATAAATACACAGGGATAATTCTCATTGTTCGTGTAGCCTTTCTTGCATAGAAAGTCGATTCGAGCGATTATACCACATTCTGCCTGATTGCTTCAGTCCATACAGTGACTTTCTGAGTTGCACACTCATAGATTTCTATTTGCTCTATCTTGGTTCGGGACAGGGATACATTCAGGTATCTTCATATAAATGTCCGAAGCCAAATTTCCATAAAGGTATGCAGTTACCACATCCATCAATTTCACTTCTAACTTCAAGTCACTGCCATTGAGATAAATATCTAAAGGTAATTTCGCTCATGACCGGGGAATAGGTTTCTTCATAACAATCTCCTGGACGTTGAGTGAAACCTTGTGCAACGAGCCTTGCTTCTTTCATTTCTCTTTCGAATAAATACCCACTTATGCCTGCATGGTGCACATGGGAGGTGTGCGGCTTATGTGCCCAAACACCTCTCTTTTATTCAGAGAGAACAATTCAGTTTCTATTGCCTTCTTCCAATCTTCTCAATTTGATCTTTTCTTATATTCAACGAGCGATGCAGGCTCTGGATCAAGATTGA